>JARHVA010008799.1:0-335000 GCA_037957365.1 Torreya grandis
TTGATTTAGTCTTTAAAACCCTTAAGATATATTTATGCTTGAAATTGAATGGAAAACTTGGGAAAGAGAGATAAGGGTTTAGTGAGTAAAGGATATGTTGGATAGCACCTTCACAACCCCTTGTGTGGGCATGCTGCCTACATACCAATACTCTAAAGAGGGATCAAGCTAATGTATTTCTCGCCATTTAAAGTGTTTGGTGCAATTTTGTGTGGTGTATGCAACTAGATGTGAAGTTTTATGTACTTTGGATGAATAGGGACTAGTATGAATGTTTTAATAGGCTTGAAATGCTCTTGGAAGGCTATATGTAGAGAATAGGGAAGAGTGTTTGAGTGTACTTGCTTGTATTATTGCTTCCTTCCTGTAAATCAGTGCCAACCTCACTAAATAGAATTTAAATGGCATTTTATAGGGAAATTAATGATCATGGGTTAAATGAATTTGTGTTAGGCTAACAGGGAAAAGGAAAAGGATTTGATAAAATATGACTGTTAGAGGTAAAAATGCACTTGGAAAATAATGCTAGAAATAGGACACACCCTAGGTTCCAGTGCTCCTGACTAATTTGGGAGCTATTTTCCTAAGGGGATGAGACTTGGGGGGATAGATTTGGGCTTGAAAGGGATGCTTGGGTTTGAAAGAGCTAAGTTTGGAAGGCTATAAATGACTAAGAATTAGTGAAATAATAGATTAGAAGGCTTATGTGAACTAAAAGGAGGACCTATGGGTTGGGTGTCATTAGCCATGCCTAAGTCATCCAATTTCACATTTTATATGACTAAAAAAATAATGAATTCAAAAGAAGTTATATAAAAATAATAAGCTAGAAAAAGGTAAATAAGATCCCACCATTATTTAAATTTTAAATCAAAAGATCCTCATTTTAAATAAATAGATAAGTAGTTAAAGTTAGAACAAATTTAGGTCAAGTATTGCAGCAAAACATAGGCATCATGGGGAATATTTCTTGAACTATTCATTATGAGAAAATTGTTGCAGAAAAAAAATGGATAAAGTTGAGTAACATAAAAAAATCATAATTTTCAAATTAATTGCTCATCTATATGTATAATTTGGAAACTAAGAATTTATTTCTTCTTCATCCTCTCTTATTATATACATGTAATCTACTCATTTGAGTAAAGAGTAGATTTCCTAGGCTTGTTAAGTCTATTGAGTTTTAAAAATTAAGAGTTAAACCTGTAGACACCTAAATTTTACCATTTAGTTCTAAAATTCACTTTGACACACCAACCCATCGCCATCCCCAATTCAATTTCAAATTCACAATACTTCCCTCCAAAATTAAAATAATTGATCAATTCTTAATTTATTAATTATAATTATGCTCACCTATTTTCCCTCAAATACTAATTTAAAATATAGATTTTTCACCTCACCTAGATAACTTACACATTTTTCTCAACCATGTATTGACTCATGCAACTAATCCCTCAACTTCCTTAACCACCTTATGACTCATATTGGAATATTTAAATCTCCTAGATGACTCAACCAACTAACTTAACCCATTATTGTTGACTCACTCAACCAACTCTTCTTTCTTCTCAACCCATGGAATTGGTCATCATTTTCATTAATAAGGACTAATTCCTCACCATTTATTATTTGAATAATTTAAAATATTAAAATAATATTCAACTATTTATCTCATCTCTTTTAAGCCTATAAATTGATGTGTAATCTTCCACTCAAATCATCCACCTTCAAGCAACGAAGTGTTGTCAAATTTTCATTATGAATAAAGGTGAATCAAATTCATCTAAATCATTTTGGACCCCAAAGCACTACTCATTTATCTTTGCATTAGAAAGAAGTTGATCACCCACATTTAACATTCAAGATAAAATATCTATTAGATCACAATGGAGAAGGTGATGAATAATTCATGGTTGTAAGTTATCCTTTTTAATTGTTTTCTTTCATTTATTTCTCTATCTTTGTAGTTAAGTTTAGTTTAGATTAGATCTCATTGTTATATTTTTTTGTCTAACTAGCATTCTAAACTTTCCATTTATACATTTTGGCATTCTTGGTGGGACTTTCCCCCTTGTATTACACATCATATGTGCATTTAACAATTTATTTTAATTGTTTTTATTGTGCATATACATTTAAAACTTGTCTTGAAGTTTTATGTTTGTTGTTACAAGTCAATTTTTTGAGTTTGTAAGCTTTTTTCCCATAAACCTAAAAAATAGCAAATTGATTTTGTATAACAGTGAATTCATTGCAATAAACAACAAATTCATTTTTTTAATTTTCAAAATTTTAATAGTTTTTGTGTGTTTGTTTTGTTTAACCCCTTTCTATTTTAGTTATGATTTCTATTCTAGTTTTTGTTTTCTATTTAAGTCTTTGTAGAATAGTGAAATTATCCTTAACTTCAGTGAATTCATCAGAAACATCAGTGAAATCATCCAAAAATTCAATGATTTTTTTAGAAACATTAGTGAAATCATCCCAAAATTTAGTGAATTTGTTAGAAACATTAGTAAACTCATTACAGGCATAACTAAAATCATTATAAATAGTGAAATAATCTTATAAGCATCTATGTTTTATGTTTATTTTTTTGTAATTCTAACATGCTAACGAATTTGTTGTTTTCTCTAACTGTGTAATGCCAAAATCATTCCAAATGCTAACATTTCTTAATTTCCTTCATACTTTTTGTCTTTTTAAGTTAAAATTTTAAATTTGCCTTGATATTTTAACCACACAAAGACTTTTAATAGTTTTAGTGTAAACTGTTACTCAAAGACAAACCAAAGAAAGATAGCCATATCAAACTTTATTTTTTTTAGTTTTCTTACTTTATTTCAAGCTTGCTAACATTTTTCGTTTTAGCATTATTATTTTTAGTAGTAACTTAGATCACATCTCAATTTTTGGTGTTAATTAACTTTACTTTCTAAGAATTTGTTTATGTGAAACTTGTTGCATATGTTATTTTTCATGGTATTAAATTGGTGATGATACTCAAAAAATTAGAAACAACATTTACAAATTTTGTTACCAAAGATCCACTTGCGTGTATGCTCTTCTCTTGGCATCACATTGGTGATGATACTTGAGAATCAAAGGAAATTATAAGTCTTCTTTATTTTATTTTATTAGGGGATCTATCAACCATGGATTTCACCACCATGCAGTAGGCTAACCCCATGTACTAGTGAGGTATATAAATTGAGTTAGATTTATCTTTATTAGATAAGCGGTGTTGTGTTTTAAGCACACCATGAAGTGAGGGGGTTTCATCCTCCAATACTCAAACCTTAGACAATATGGCTCAAAGTTTGTTTTTCAGCTTTGATACACTAAAATCTTATGGTTATTTTGAGCACATTAGGATTATACCCATTTATGTGCATCTATTAAATCAGATTATTCCATGGTTTTGGACCTCAATATAACAAAATGCATATAGAAGACTCCCCTAGATAATATTGTTCAAACCTTAAGGCTAGTAAATCCATTTTTACCATTTAATTCATAGTACATTAGTTGTCAATTAGTGCTAAGAAACTAATTTATATGCACCCTTGAAACCAAGATTAATGGGCCATGGGAATATAAATATCCTACATGTTTGGTGCCTTGAAATATTATGCCATATCTAGTGCAATGGACAAGCAAGAGACACAAAAATCCTACAAGTTATTAAAGTCCATTCACCTAGTTTTCATCTCTTTTTGTGAAATGCATGTGTGTTTAGAGTAGGACTTGTATATTTGCTCCCTTTTAAAATACCATGTGCTAAAATACTTTGATTGAAACAAAAAATATTTTGAGTATTTAAATAAATAAATCAATTATAATCCAAAAGTTTCAAAAATAAAAAAATTAGTCTTAAAGTCAAAACTCAAAATACCTTGTTTTCAATCAACTTTTAGTCACTTTGGTCTTTCACTTTCTTAGAGCCAAGTATCTATCCATTTAAATTTTTGAGTTAAAATCCTTTATCTTATCAATATTTCATATCACAAGGCACATGGCTATGTTTAACAATCCTAGGTTGAGATATGATTCCTTTGGCAATGACCCCTTTCATTTTGGTAGTCAATAAAATCAAGTGCACTATGTTGAAATACATAAAATCCATGAAAAAAATAATAATAAGGACATTATCAAAATGAGGGTATCCCTAAGACCATTTTAACTCATTTCCCATTTAATAAATACATATTATCCACCAATAATTAATTTTTTCTCTAAGCATTGAGTTAATGCAAAAAAATTACACCCGATTTTGATGTTCAAAACCTACACTTACTTGCTAGAAGATATTATTCCAAGATCAATCTACATCACAAGGTTATTTATAGGATAGAAAGGTCATCATTATTTCATTCAATTCTAATCCCCAATTATCCCAAGACAAATTAAAATCTATCCTCAATGGGGAATCATCCCAAACAAGCCATGGATTTTCAATGGAGGTTGTACTCATCAAATAAAACAAGAGATTGAAAAAATCGAAGGTAATAATATTTACAATCCTTTCGTTGACCAAATTTCCAAAAAAATTCTGAGTTTTAGTGTGATCCCAAATTCACCCTCATTAGTCAATCCAAATCCAAGATTTAATGTCCATTCAACCTCACCAATCACAAATCAATTGAATCCGAACTTGAATGCTTATTCAATTTAATCAATCATCAACCAATACAATCCCAACTTGAATGATTATTCAAGTTTATCAAACACCAATCAATAAAATCCAAACTTGATTATTTATTCACGTTTACCAACAACAATCAATTGAATCCAAACTTGGATACTTATTCAAGTTTTCCAATTAATCAAAATCCATAATTCCATAATTCATCCATCAACCATAAAAATCCAAATAAAAATTTGAACTTTAATACTCATTTTATTTCACCTATAAACAATCAACCAAATCCAAACTTTAATGAGTATTTAAGTTTATAATCAACCAACATCAAAATTTTACTTTAGGAAGTACATCAAATCAACTTTCAATTTTTAATAATCCAAATTATTTTATAGGTTTAGCTTCATCAAATCAAAATAAAAAACCCACGAATCCAAGCCCATTCATCAAAACCAAATCAATTTTCAATCTCCATTAGCCTTTTAACCCCACAACTCATCCAAACCTAACCTTTGGTTCACATACTCTTCCAAATCCAAAATTGAACCAAAATGTGTTTATAAATCTACCCCCAAATAAAACTAATACAAATATTTTCACAAACACCAATAATAAAAATATATTCATAAATCTAAATCTAACAAACCCAAACCTTTTCAAAAAATCAAGAAATACAAATCCCCTTTCAATGTGCTTCCTCATCAATTTATCAACAATCCATCTCATTATCAATATTTGTTTTCAGAATCGAACACCAATTCAAACCCATTTATGGGTCAAACATCCAAAAAATTTACCTCTTCAATCTAAATAAATCAAAAATAACCACACGTCATTCAAGATTGCAAAAAAATCAAGGATAAGATCTAAGGCTTTCAAGATGGTACCTTTTCTAGACAAAAAAAACTACAAGTTTGAGGAAAGTTATCCCTATCCATACGATGTAAAAAAATATGAAAACACCCTTTCCAAAACATTTTGAACTCATTAATTTTGATAAGTAAAAATTTAAGGAGATCCTAGGGAACATCTTAAATACTTCTATATGGCATGTGTTGATGTTGCATTTAGTAATGAATACATGTTAAAGCTCTTTACATGTGGTCTAGGGGATCAAGCCCTATAATGGTTCACATTTACCCAAAGGATTAATTTCCAACTTTGAATACCTATCCAAAAAATTTGTTCATCATTTCTCATATAAAGTTGAAAAATAACTGAATATGATCAATCTATATTACACCAAACAATGAAATGGTGAAAACTTTGCCTCTTTCTTACAAATATGGTGGTCATTAGAAAGTTGTTTTCCATTTATTTTCCTAAAAAGGAATTCATTTCCATATTTATGAACAACATTGACTTGGAGTTAGATCATTATCTTCAACTTCATTGTCCAATGTCCTTTGATGAAACCATCTAAAATAATTCCATATCGAATGAACTTTAATTATCAAGGGTATTATCAAAAATCTCAAACACAATAACAATTGCTCAAACCAAATATACAAATCCAAGTTCTTTGCTAAAAAAAAAATTGTTTTAGGTGATGGTGTGATATGTGTCAAGAAAATAAAAAATACAACCTATTAATGACATATCACAATACTTTATGGTCAATAAAAACAATAAAACTACAAGCATAAGTTACTCAATTAGGAGACTTATAAATTGGTGTTTTAAAATTTTGCTCAACAAAACATGATTATATAGATTAACTCTAAACCCTTAAAATAAAATGTTCATAAAACCAAGTGGTACCATGATAATCAATATTGTGAATACTATTGAATTCAAAGTAAATTTAACTAATTGATGTATGAGCCTAAAATGTTATGTCTAAGATCTCATAGATTGAGTGGGCATAGCCATTGAAAAATAACCATCCACATCATCCAATAAACAAAGTTTGGGAATATATAAAGATCCATTTCCTAAACATGATCATGACACGTTAAACAAAATTGAGAGCAAAATCTAGCTAGTGATGTTAATCAAACTAATCACCTTTTTGATTATATAGTAAATTATGTTGATTATATCAACCATCATGTTTCTATCATCACTATGAAATCCCAAGATTATGTCATTACAACAAGGCACACTAAGATTATCATTTCAAGTGATTCCTCACCTACTGTTGAGAGTAAGTACAATATAATAGACCATTTTGAGAATACTATAGATCACATATCCATTTTAGAGCCTATAAAAACATCCCCTATATATAAATACATTTTATATAAAGTCCTTCAAGATTCAAGATTCCCTTAAGACATCAATCCATATAATTTTCAAGTGTTAGTTGGAAAATTATCCACTAATAATCAAGATACATTCAATCATTTTGATGTCTCCCCTATGGTCTCTACACATAATTTACGTTTGTATATAGAATTTATAATATCTAGACACAAAGTGAAAAGGGTATTTATAGATAATGGCTCAAATTTGAAATTGTCTACATTAATATTAATCAAACATTTGGGGTATCTATTTTATTATTTTTGGAAAACTAGGGTCTAGTTCCTAAAAAAAAGGTCTAGAGTAAGGTAAAAAATCCAATCAAATATAGTAAAATATAGGTTTTGATCAATTTAATCAAATTAATTGCATATAAAAATAAATAAACTTATCTATAAAAAAATAGGCTAAAATGAATGATTTGGGGCTTGAAATATGTTATATAGGACTGGGAAGATGTCAGGAACTTGGATCTAGCTTCTATTTTATAAAAGGATAGGGCCACCAAAATAGGACACCCTAAGGTCCAATGTTATAATCCTTTTTTGTTGGTATTGTCCTAGATATCTAAGTTTTTTGGGTTTTGTTTGTTGTCTTTGTGTGAGCTTGTATATGAAATTTTAGAGACTAAATGTCAATAAATCTTGTGTAGGCTCATTTAAATCTCCAAACCCCAAGTCTATCTACACACACAAAATAAAAAATACATCAAAAGCATAAGGGGGAAAAATTGGGTTAGGGGAAGTATGATCACATGATATAGAACCCTTGCTATCCTGATCACTACCTACATTAACCCTCAATATAGGGTCTCAGATGAAATGTAGTTATCCTTTATGAAACATGCATAATCAACATGCATGGTAGATGAAATAATGAACTTTTGCCTAGCCCTTCCTTGATCAAGCATGCAAGTCTATATGTGATGTAGAATGTTGAGCTATACTATTGACTAATTTTAATTATGTAATGTGCCAAAGTAGTAAGTGTTACATATAAAATGCCTTGTGTATTCCTTCATATAGGAGACTCTTTATTTCAAATTTGAGAGATTTATTCACATTTTGTTGACAATAGGAAAACTTAAGGATGAAGCTAAGAAGTGATTGGGAATCATTAAATTATGTAAACTAACCATTGGGAATCAAAATGATATTGGATAAGAGTGCTATAAATGGACACCCTAGAGTCTAGTATTATAGTCTAATCCCAACACTCTTATCCTATAGGCTCAAGACCTGGGGGGATGGAATTAACATGGGGAATAGAGTATGACTGAGCTGTAATGACCATCTAGAAGGCTAAAAATGATTAGAAATAAGCAAAAAGGTGACTAGAGAAAGAGATAAGACCAGGATGAGTAAAAATAAAAGACATGGCTAATGTGAACAAGGCTCACATTCTCTAATCAGTCTCTTATTAAAGGATTATAAAAATACATGATATGTGTAGTTGCTTGAACAATTTAGGGTGTATACATTTTCCCCCTTTTTATTCTAGTGATGCAATGAAATGAAGTACTAGAGTAAAATAAAGAAAATAAAATGTGTACTTAAACCTACCTACATGGAGATAAATGTACTCCAAAGGGTCCAACTCACTTCCTAGGTAGGGAAGTGGATGGAGAGCCAAATAGTGCCTAGAGAAGAAAAGAATCCCTAAAATGGATGCCCCTATACTAAATTTGAAAGTGGAATCCATGTAATTAGAGGAGGGAAATTCTTGCCCCCTATACTAAATATAACTAAAATAATAAATGCTCAGAAGCCCAAAACCAATGTCTACCCTCTTTCCCACATAAACTAATGTAATATGGAATGTTTGTATAGAATCTATATGTTATGAAGAGAAAAATATATCATGCCCCTACTCTAAATATCTAAACTAGAAATGATAAATTCTTATAAGCCCAAAACTAATGTTTATCTTATATCTTGCATAAACTCATGTAGTCTGGGTGTAGGTTATATAATGGACCAACCACTGTAGATAGTTGTGCAATCCAAATTGGTGGCAACTTGGGTACAGTTGGGTGTAATCTAAAAATCTGGTCAATATGTAAGAAGAGAATGTCATGTATTTCCATTTGATCTATATAATCCTAGATGATGAAGAACATGAACATCTATGACATGCACTGTGCCTATAAATTATGTCATGTTGGATGAAACTATATGTGTGAGATGTGTAGTAATGTATATGCTCCCAAATCTAGTATCTGAGTCTATATCTATATCAAATTCACTATGAATTCATATAATTTGGACCATTGTATCTAAATAGTTTGTTTACCTATAATCTTAAATCACTATGGATCCATATGATCTGCACCACTATATCTATACACTGAAGCTATATCCCCCTAAAATGTCCTAAGTAATGCTGAGTGACCCATATAATTTGAATCATTATATATTTCAACTGATTTGAGCTAAATATGATAGTCTAAATATTAGAGGTGTAAGTACCATGGTATATCCACCTATGAGAGAGGATGGGTATGTTAGGTAAGTGTAGGCATAGGAATAGTAGGAATGATTCCCCCTTTTCAGGAGAGGGACAAAATTTGTGATAGAAGAGGTTGAGCCAAAAGTGATGACTAGTGGCATAATGATAGAAACAAGGTTGGTATATTTTGAATTGATTGAGAAGTTATTTGATTGATTAGACTAAGTTATTTAAATTGGAGTAAGTTTTGATTGGTGATGATCAAGGTGTGTGTTTGGGTGCAATATATATATGAAGATGTGTGTGATGTATTAGGCAAATGAAGTAGTAAAAGAGTGAATATCATGTGATGTTGAAGGTATTATTGTCATGATTGTGTGGAAGAAAATGGTTTGAAAAATGGAGTTACAGGGTTCAAGTTATGGGCAAAATGGTATTTTGATGTGAATGAAAAAGTTTTTTGATATAAGACATTAGATTGATTCTCAATTCATTTATGTATTGACTAAGTTGAGATTTTGAGCTCTAAAGTGAGAGGTATTATGAGGAGATGAGCACCTACCATGACTTAGTTTGAGTAGTTGGTAGCCTAGGTTGAGGTCGGTGGTGATGTTAGCTTAGTGAGTAAGCTTAATGCTTGATTTTTGTCTATTTTAAAGCCTATTTTGGTGTTTTGAGCTATTTAAAGTAACCTGGGACAATTATCACTAATTTTAGTGATCCTATCCTAGATTTAACACTCATATCTAGGGTTCAATGCTATTGTTTAGGTTTTAATGCTCCTATCCAGCATTTTTATCCTATACCTAGCGCTATTATCCTAGAGGCTTGGTTTTTTGAGATGTTGCTTGGTTAGGTGCTATTGTTTTCACTTGGTTAGTGATTTGGAATTGTGGATTGATATATATGTTGCTTTTTGGTGTTTACAGGGTGAGGTGGAAATGAGAGAGTTTCATAGGGGCCAAGTTATGGAGACATTATGGTTGTTACCATTGTCTACTGATGAGAAAGCTGTCATGGATAGGGTAGGGTTGGGTCATGTGTGTGACCTAGGCACAATGTAGTGGGATAGATATCTAATTAAAACCTTATGTGAGAGGTGGAATGTAGATACATATAATTTTTGGCTTCCTATAGGGGAGATTACTATGATACTGAAGGATGTGTATCACATTTTGTATTTATCGATTAGTGGATAACAAGTGATATGGGTGTTGATTTTATTAATCATGCATCCTTGTATTTTGATAGTGTACCTTCATATATAAATCAAAGAGGTAGTGATAGTGATGTGTTACTATAATTTATAGTACAATGTAGTGTTATGTGCCTGTGGAAGTGGTTATCCATGCTATTTGCCTCATTTTTTGTTATGGATGGAAGTAGAGTGTCAATTGCATATAGGATGCATAGGATCATGCACAACGTAGAGGTATATGTCACTATGTTCTCATGGGTTAGGACTATGTTTACCAACCTATATAGGGATATTTACAAGTTTACATAATAATAATTTAGTGGTTGTGTGAGTGTAGCTACCTTAATGCATTGTTGGGCTTATGAGCACATAGTAGTTGTGGGACCGATTAGATTACCTAGGCTAGAGTGGGCACCCTTGTGGCCATTTGGGGAGTGGTGGATGAGTAAATTAGTTATTTGGTATCTTGGGATAGATAATTATAGATGAATTTTAGATAGATTGGTGACTCATTATATCATATGAAGGCCTTATAGAATATTTCCTAGGTGATCTAAGGATAGAGTGCAGTTGCAGTATATGAGGGTCAGTTGTTGGATACATGACCATTAGGTTAGAGTGTATGATCACTTCCAATATGAACACATGACTATATATTTTGGGGTACCATAGGATTTTCCCCCTATAGCATGGGTATCGGTGAGGAGTACATGGGCACCAATGAGGGAAAGAGCACGTGTGAGGCCTATTGAGGTTGAGATCGCACCATTACCTTTCTATGCATGGGATGTAGTTGTATATATTCTTGATGTAGATGATGTTAGATGTATAGAGGCATATACTACATGGTGGGATATGAATTAGTGGACTTCATTATATCCTATTGATGGGGGGGATTTTCATGAGTATGAAGATCATGCACTGATGCAGATGATGGTAGGTAAGTAGTAATTATATTTAAATTGTTTATAATTTTGTGCTTGTGAGTTTGAATTCAAATTATATAACTAACTTAGTGTCATAATTTGTGTGCAAGTGGAGTGGGAGGTGCTTAAGATGAAGCATAAGTTGGGGTAGGAAGTGAAGATGATTGCTAGGATACCATCATTGAGTTAACACTTTGAGAGCTTACACAACATGTAATTGATGGTGCGGTGGAGGAGTGTTTGATAGATTGAGTGACAGTTACATTTGATGTTCATGCTCATTTTTTTTATAAATTTTTTATAACATAGCTATATATATTAGAGTAGTGGGAGAGAAAGATGAGTTAAGGGTTGAGCTTGATAGGTATAGGATGCTCCCACCTGATTTTGGATTAGTGAGTATGAGGATTATTGATGAGTACACAAAAATTTAGAGGTAATATGCTGACTTATGCAAGGATCATGGTTGGCTATTAGAGTGATAGAGTCATTTTAAGAGGTATTTGGTAGCTTGAGGAGGTGTGGGGTCATTGAGTTCTAGGTTGGATTATGGGACTAGTACTAAAGGATAGAGTGATACTAAGAGTGACGGCTTGATGCCAATTCATGATTGATTGTATTTGATGTGATGTATATGTTTTAAAAACTATTTTATATATACATAAATATTGGTTTGAATTTGACTCATGTGTATTGTGTTATGTATTTTAGAATATATTGGTATATTAATTTGCTAAGGGTTGATTAGAAATAGTTGATTTAGTATTGATTTCAAAGTTACATATGTTTTGGTAAAATATTGTTTGGGATGTGATTTTATTGTTCATGATATGTTCAAGTGTGATGTTAGGTTTGATTTGTAATCATCTGTGATTAAGACATATTTTAGATTTGTAATTGGTAAACTATTTTGATAAAGCAAATTAGCTTAAGATTGGCAAAATGTGACATTGGTAAGGTCTAGATTTGGATATTATGGTTTGGCTAAGGATGGATATTTGGAACTAGGAATGTTATTTGTTAGTAGAAGGGGATGTAAGATAATGTTTTGTGCTTAATTCCCCAAGAGTGGATCAAGAATACAAAGGCTAGTCCTTTGGCTCCATCATTTCCCACTAAGTGAAGCTATGTATTCATGCATGTGTTAATCAATGTTTGGACTATGTGTCCAATCCCTCTAAGTAGGTGGATAAAAAATACAAAGGCTATCCCTTTGGCTCTAGCATTGCCCTATGAAATGAGGCTATGAATTGATATGGGTATGAATGTGTGTCATATATCTATCTAAACCCCAATGGCTAATTAAACAAGTGCTCATACTAATCATGCTATGTAGGAACATATGGTGTATCTAATATTATATGTTGTGTACTAACTATAGCTATGTGTGGAGACTCTGATAAATGTAACCTTACTAGATGTGCAACTCAAGCTATGTGATGTGAAAAAGGCTCATCTATTTATAATATTAGTGGATTGCTATGTGAAATAGTACCCTGTGGCCTCTGCTATGATGTATATGACTGAGTGATAGATTGAAACGGAGTTAAAACCTATGATGGTTGCTTGTCTAATCTCAATCATAGTGGGTTACTACATGAAATTGGTCCCAAAAATCTTAAATGTAGTGAATATCTCTCTGGAGCAATACTCTATGATGTGGGTTCATCTAATCTTAATCACAGTGGGTTGCTACATGAGATAGAACCCAAAAAACTTGATTATAGTGAATATCTTTTTAGAATGGTACTTTATTGTGGTGCTTGTGACTATGCTAGATATGTATATGGAACTACACTATGTACTCCTTGGACTACAATGTTATATGTAGGTTGATTTCACTGTACTAGTTTCCAAACCTTCTGAATAGGTGGAATAAGAGATCTCCTAGGAGGCTCTATCCTAGAATCTACATTACTCTCATGATGAGTAACTAATGATTCTAGTGAAGGAATGTCCTAGGATGACTCAACCATGGAGTAATGAGGTCTATGAATCCATGATGGAGGATATCGTAGTGCCCATTATGTAAATGTTATGATGTCATTTTCAAAACATCTATTAATGCAATCCCTGAGTCTATAACAATCATAATCTCTATGTCTATGGACATGATGGTAGTTACAAAAGGGATGATGTGGTTGTTTATGTAAAATATGTGGATCTCATCGATGAGTATAAGGTAATGTGATTAACCTCCTATCTATTAGTATTTATAATATGACACATGGGATATCCCACTCTAAATCAAACTGTAATGGTGCCTTGTTGTTGTTATCTGTAGTGCATATTATAGGTTATGCTCTAAAAACTAGCTCTCTATTCTTAACTAGTTGATTTTTTGGTTGAGGTCTCCTATCTTATTTAGGACATGGTGGATGTTGTGTGCTAGGAGTTGTAGATGGAGGTACTTCTATGAAATCTAGATTAATTTGATCAACTAATCTACCTCAATCAATCCTAATTTATTTTCCAATGCTAGAATTGTATAATATAAGTGCCTAAAATAATAATCTATTTGATATAATAGATGCTTGAGTATAGGTTAATGAAGCCACTTAATAAAAACATGATGAATTTTTAAATGTGTTGGTTTATAGATCAATCTTAAAATGTGAGTCTTGAATCATAAGAAATAATCAGTAACTAGCTCTGAAGTATTCTGATGCAATGTAGAAAGTTTCTCATATATAACATGAGGGCCCATGTTTTCTATGTAATATCTGAGAAATGACTCCTCTAAGTCATCATATGTGTGCAAGGAACCAATAGGGAGTAGATTAAATAACCAATTTTGTGCCTCCTCTACTAATGTCTACTGAAAAAATTTGAGTAGAATCAAAAGACTCACATAAGATGGTAAATCCTTCTTAAAGGCTTGAAGGTGTACAAATGTATCTCTAGTTCCATCAAAGTGAGGCAATGATGATATCTATAAATGCTTATTATATGAAGCTTTTATGAATTTATTTGGTATAGGATTACCATGTAAATCATTGGGATCCATCTAAGACTTATAATCCATGTAAGGGGATGTACTTGGTGTTGTAATTCACCAACTAAATGCATCAAAGAAATAATCTCCTGGGATGGTATATTAGCATCTTGAAGTGGTTCATTTAATCATTGAATTTGATCATTAATATTAGCTATGGGAATGCTAAATTTATAAATTGGATCATAGAGAGGGGGTGTGTTCACTTGAACCTTTGAAGGAATGATAACTTGGACCTTAGTAGAGGGATGTGGGCTACTATTCTCTTTATGTGAAGAGTGAGAAATAGGTGCTACTTTAGTAGGGGGTGGCTTGAGAGATTCATTGTTATCTTTATGTTTTAATGAATCACATTCTAATTAAGTATAAGATGTGATTTTATCATTAACATGTGCATTATTTGAAATAGAATCATGCATGAAAGTAGAAACAACATTTGGTAGTGCATTATGTTTATGAGGAGGAGTGAGAGAAGAGTTAAAAACATGAGATGCATTTTCTTATTCACTATGTACATAATAATCATCATTATTCCATGCATTATCATAAGAAAAATGTTTTTCATAGTCACTCTCATTTTCATATTCATTTGTATGTTCACTATCATATTGATTATCACTTACATTGTCACTAGGGAGAGCTGTAATAGAAGAATTTAATTATTTTCTAATATACAATAAATTATCGTGTGAATTTGGAATATTATGTGCATCTATGTTATCCATGGATGGAGTGCATGCATTATTTTCATTTTTAATATGATAAGTAAGAGAAAGAGAGTTATCATTTAGACATTATTTTGACAAAGTAGATTTAAGAACATGAGATGTATCATTTTAATTATGCATTAGCAATTTTATTATATTGTGTTTATATTATTGTATTTTGAACATAGAAGTAGAAAGAGAGAGAGAAATTAGGTTCACATGAAAGAAAATTATCACCAATAAGAGGTTCACTTGGAAGTGCATAACTAATTTGTTCATTTGGTGAATTGTGCATAGGAGAATGAGGTGAAAAGTACCTTTTTCATTTGTCAAAATTATTTTCTTTAGAATAAATAATAAAAGAGATAAGTTTGAGAGAAAAAGATGCATCTAATTTTTCTTCACTATCACTTTCACATGTATCATCATATTCTTCATTACAACAATATTAATTATATTCATTATAAATGAAATCATGTTCAACATTTTTAGCTAATGTGCAATTTTGAAAAAGCTACCATTTATTATCATAATTATGAGAAAAAAATATAAATTGATCTATGGGATGAGAGGGAAGAAGTGCCTTAGTGGCCATTTTATTTCTTTCACCAAAGAGAATATGTAAAAGTACTATTAAGAAAATAAATGCAATAATAACAACTAACATAGAGATTTTGAAAATAGTTTTAGCACTCTAAATTTTTTTCAAAAATTAAAAAATATTTTTCTGAAAATTGCAAGGCTTGAGGTTTAAGGACCTAGTTTAGGAATCTAGGAGTTTGGATTGGGGTTTTATAATTTTTAAAAATTAGTGCTATAATTTAAATTCTAAAATAAATTTGTAAATGCATAAAAAATTATACAAAAATAAGAAATTTCATTTTTAATTTTTGTATAAAATAACTATCAACATAGATATTTTAAAAATATTTTTGACACTCTAAACAATTTGCCAAAATTACATAATAATTTTCTAAAAATTGTAAGGGAGGGAAGCTTGGGGTTTGAGGACCTAGTTTGAAAATCTAGGGTTTTGGGTTAGGGTTTTAGAATTGTTGAAATTTATTGAAATAATTTAAATTCTAAAATAAATTGGAATGAGATAAATGCAAAAAAAAATTATATAAAAATCAGAATTTTAAAATTAAATTTCTGCACAAAATATGAACGAAAATCTCTAAGTGTACCTAGGGTTTTGAGATTTTGTTCGAAGTAAGTCGGGTTCACCAAATGTTTTAATATTTAAAAAAAAAAAAGGTCTAGTTACTAATAAATAAAAGGTATATATTAAGGAAAAAAATATAATCAAATAAAGTAAAATATATTTTTGATCAATTTAATCAATAAATTGCATATAGAAAGAAATAAACTTATCTAAAAAAATAGGTTGAAATAAAAGATTCAAGGGTTAAAATCTGATGCACAGGATTAGCAAGATGTCAGGAACCTAGATATAGATTTAATTTTATAAAAGGATAGGAGAACCAAAATAAGACACCCTGGGGTCTAGCGCTATAGTCCTTTCCTATCATTGTTATCTCAAAGACCTAAGTTTTCTAGGTTTTATCTATTATCTTTGTATGAGCCTGTATATGAAATTTTAGAGGATAAATGTTGATAGAGATCACTTTAGGTCCATTTAAATCTCCAAAACTTGGGTCTATATACACATAAAAAATAACAAATACATCAAAATCATAATAGGGAAAAACTAGGTTAGGAGAAGTATGATCACATGATCTAGAACCCCTATTGTCCCGATCACTATCTACATTAACCCTCAAGCTAGGCTCTCAGATTAAATGTAGTTCTCCCTTAGCTAACATGCATAATCAATGTGCATGGTAGATTCAAGAATGAAATTTTTCCTAGGCCCTTCCTTGATCAATCATGCAATTCTATATGTGTTGTAGAATGTTGAGCTATACTATTGATTGATTTTAATTATGTAATGTGCCAAAGTAGTAAGTGCTACATATAAAATGCCTTGTGTAGTCACTTATATAAGAGACTATTTATTTTTAATTTGGGAGATTTATTCAAATTTGTATAACATTAATAAAACTTAAGGACAAATCTAAGAAGGGATTGGGACTCATTAATTGAGGGAAACTAATCATTGGGACTCAAAATACCATTAAATAGGAGTGCTAGAAATGGACACCCTAGTGTCCAGTGCTATAGTCCAATACTAGTACTCTTATCCTATAGGTTTAAGACTTGGGGGATGGAATAATCATGGGAAATAGAGTCTGACTGAGCTAGAATGACCATCTAGAAGGCTATGGATGACTGAGAATAAGCAAAAATGTGACCAAAAAAAGAGAAAAGACTAGGATGAGTAAAAAAGAGATATGGCTAATGTAAATAAGGCTCATATTCTCTAGTCAAAAAATTTTGTGAAATCACTTTGAAAATACATGATATGTATGGTTTCTTGAACAATTTAGGGTGTATAAATTATGCTATAATAATGCAAGAATCAAATATTATTACCATAAAGGCATATGATAATAATGAATGTGATTCTATGGGTATCATATATCTTCCTTCGATGGTGGGTCATGTCATTTAAGAGACATTAGTTCATGTTATTGATTTGGATTTACCTTACAATTTACTCATTGGATGTCCATGGATCCATTATATGAATGTTATATCTTCCACCCTACACCAGTGTTTGAAGTTTTCTAATGATGTCATGGAAGTAACCATTCCCAATGATCCTCAAGCCTTCTAATATTTTAAATTATTGGAAGTAAGTTATGAAAAATTGAATCATCTCCCTTTTATATAAGACACATATGTTCTTATTAAGGAATCATCAAATCTTAATAACTACATATACAATAACACATTGCTTCAAACACCCCCACTTGGTGGTTGGTTAAATATGCCATCCAAATCCATTTCCGTAGATACTCCATCTACAAGTCAACCATCCAATCATCCTTCCACTTCAAAAACCAATCCATCTCCTCCATCCCAATTCAAAATTATTGATAAAATCATAGGTGAATATGAAATCCAAGATGCTCATTACTTTGGTAAAATCCATATGTCTCCAAATAATCATGGCATTCCCCATTATTGAAAATATGCTCAGGTGGTTTATGTATACACCTTATATTTTTAACTTTTATTATTTACTAAAAATTTGTATCTTAAAATAACTTCTGAACATAAGATTGCAATATGGGGATATTAGTATAGTGTTAGTGAATAAAATAAATCAACCAAAAACACACTAAATTAACAACCTAAGCCTATCTCAAAAGAGGAGCTTAGTTAACAAAACAAAAATGGAAAACACAACTACAATAGGAAACAAAGACCTTCCTTCACCTTCCTTGGATGCTCCAAAATGCTTGTTGTAGTGGCTAGCTCTGTTTGTGCTCATTAAGTATACATCAATGAAGTGTGGCTACCTCTATCTTTCCTTGGTACCTTGTTTGGATTTGACTTGGCTTGGCTTGTCTCAACATTTAGGAATTATAATAATAAGATGAAATGATTTTTAATGCATTTGGGCATTATAAGTTTGGCATAAAAGAGCTTAAAATTTGGTCTTTGAGGCTTTCTATTTATAGATTTTTGAGGTTGTTCAAAATCAACCTGAACCATCCATCTCAAGATCAAGATGTGTGACTAAGGATTAATTCAATTATGTAATTAAAAATCATAAATAGGCTCATCATATTTGGGATAAATGGGCATTGAATAGGCATGGAGGATTTTAATGAGGCATGGGAGGGGTTAACCTTGATATTTTATGCATTTATGGCCTAGGGATATCTTCCCAAGAAATGATGCCACATGATGATGCAATTAATCAATATTCATTTTCAAAAAGAAATTATTCAAAACCTTCCATGGAATTTTTAATTAGGATCATGATTTGGTTTAATTATCTCTTAATCATGATTAAGCACTTTGATGTAAACCTTGGCTCTTTGTGCACAAATTACTTAAATTGATCAAAATGTCTTGTTATTGGCCAAAATTTGACTAGATTAGAGTTTGGATGAAATGTTAAATTATTTGGATCCATTATCCCATTTAGTATTTTTTTTTTAAATAACAAAGGCACATGTCTTGTGCAATATATTTGATATAAAAGAGCAATTTAGAGCACCCAGATGCAAAATTGGCATTTTGACTCAAAATGATCTAATCAAAATTAGCTGGCCCATAAAATACATTACCTTAATTAGGGATACTTTGGCCAAAATTGTCACTTGAATATGTTAGCTTCAATTATTTTAATATGTTTTAGTGTATTTAGCCTAAATTGTGTATTTTAGTGGAAATTGGTGAAAAGCCTAGGTGGAGGTTATCGGTGGCCATATTTGGGTGTCTATAATTTTCCACTATTTAGGAAGGTATTACAAGTTATAATCATAATAACATCTTCTCAAATAATGAAAAGGTCCTGTATGTTTGAAAATTTAATGGTAATTGATGAACTAACTATATGATTCCCCCTCAAGGGAATGGTTGGCACAAATAAAGGTCGACAAATGTTCCTTCAAAAAGAAATAGGTGAAATGAGGGGACCAAAGAAATGAAAATGATGGGGTGGAAACATAATGAGTTAGAAAAAGTAGTCAAAATCATTGAGAATTCAAGTGGGACGGTATACAATGGTTTTCCCAAAAAAAGTTATAAGCATTGTACCTTGATAATGGAAACATGGCATGAAAACATAATGATTTACCCAAAGGGGATTATAATCATTGAGAATATGAAGTTTACCTAGTTAGAATAGATAAACAAGATAACAGCATGCCCTTGTATGGGCATAAAAATAAAAGGGGTGACAACACAATGATTTTCCCAAAGGTGGTTATAATCATTAAAACCCAATTATGGCAAACATGACTAATTTGGTTGATGATGAGTATAATATAATACAAATTATAAAGATGAATTGGGATAACCTACTAGTAGGGAGATGCTCATCTAAACTAAACAAAGGTTAAAATTATTTTGTTGTTTAATTACGCTATGTAGGATATGATCGAGATTAAATTAGGATGTCAATGTTGAAGAGATGTCAAAGCTTCCATTACCGAATAAACTTCCTAAAGATGAGGTTTGTTGTAGCACATGTTGATAGGCATCATGGTATAGAATCATGAAGACTTGGCCAAAATATTCATAAGGACTGACTCCCATAATCCAATACTTAATAGAAAATAATACACCAATGATAAAAACCATGATTATAATGTAAACACATAAATATGGATGGATTCAAGTGTAAGTGTGGGAAAGGAATCACCCAATGAATTCACATAGACTAAATCAAGGCAATAGTACAAAAAAAACAAATAGGCACACAAACAAAAAAAATAAAATAAACAAACAAAGAAACAAATAATTTAATTTAATCCACATGAACAATACCCCTAGAAAATAAGTGACAACTTAACAAAAAAATAAAATGGGGGAATATAAGAAAAGGAAGGGGGTGGTTGATCTATCTCCATATGCACTAGGCAAGTAAACACTGCCTACATAGTTTCATGGATGTAATATCCAACAAAAACTTTAGGCCAAATGTAGTTCTCCCAAGAAATGAGAAGAAAATGATAACTGATGAAAACAAATAGAATGGACATGATAGAAGAATAGGAATGGTCTTGAAAAATGGCAAGTGCATGGGATAAAAGACCAAAAAGGATGGGGAAACTAAGGGAAAAGTTATTTTCTTGTGACTTAGTAAGGGTTCCCAGAATCCTTAAGGCATAAAAGTAGTCAATGTTTTTGGTTTTTGCTAAACAATTTTACAAATTTTTTTGGAAGTTTTAGAGTATCTCAACTCAATCAAGAATGACAAGATACTAAAACTAGTTTAAGCTCATAAAATGGAAAGAGTGTGGTTTAGGTTGCTCACAAAATGGTGAGACCGTGGCTTAGGTTGATCAAAAAATAATGAGAGTATAATGAAGGGGTGATCAAACTAACCTCAATATAAATTGAGCACTACCTACATAGTCTTAAAGCACCTCAAGTCACTATAGTTACACCTTATAGCAGAGGAATTATACTAGTGTAGTAGTTAATTCAAACAAAATAGGCATAGTTGGGATAAAGGCATAGTACAACATAGGAAATGATAAGTTGGTATATCAAGTCTCAATAAATAAATGTTTCCCCTAGCTTTTCCATAGGTGGTTATAACTAAGATACAACAACATAAGTCAATGGTAATAATTTACCTTTAGGCTATTATAATTAAGACCAATGATAATAAATGAACAAAAAAAGAAGGATGCAACTACTGATACTTTTATCATACTACTCCAAAATACTATTTCTATCTGAAATGCTCAAAACAATTATTGAAATTGATCAGATTTATTGGTGCTAAAAATGTGCAAATAATGGCAAAACCAAGATCAAATAGGATAGGTAGATAGGATTGAAAACATGCTTGGTCAATAGAATGGAATGGTAAAATGGATAAGTAATAGGCCAAGAGGAATGATAAGAATAATATTCTTACAAAGAATAATAGTGATAAAATGGCACAACTAAAATGGTCCTTATAGACAATATACCATAGTGCTCAAATAGAGTACCACTTGAGGTGAATAATATTCATCAGCTTAGGAAGATCATCTCTATCTGGTGTGCAAGTTTGTATGCTCCTAATCCATAATCTATAGTAATGATGAAAGGCCCTATCCAGTTTGGTTTGAATTTACCTTTATGCTTCTTCTAAGCTATGGTATTCTTTTGGTTTTCTTTAAGAACAAGATCACCAAGTTCAAATGTTCTATACATGATGCACCAAATATAGTGGCCTTTGAGTTAGTTCTAATATGCTTAAAGATTGTTGAGTGCAGTTGTGCATTTTTCATCAACTAGGTCTAGCTCTTATAGATGAGCTACTCAATAGTTGTGATAATTTAGGACTTTCTTGAAAGATATGCATAGTGAAGGTAATTATACCTCAATAGGAAGTATGGTTTTTTTACCATAAACAAGGTAATATAGAGTATATCTTATGGGTGTATGATGATTGGTATGATATACCCAAAAGGCATGAAATATCTGAAGGTGCCAATAATGACCAACATCATTGACAATATTTTTTAGAATGTTGATAATGGTTTTGTTTGATGCTTAATCTTGGCCATTACCTTGAGGGTAATATGCCATAGAAAAATGTTATGTGATGTTGTATTCAACACATAGCTTTTTGACATCTTTGTTCTTAAAAGATCTTCTATTATCATATATAATATCAAAGGGGATACCATAGTGACAAATGAGATGGTTGAAGATGAACTTGGAAATTTGCTTTCTACTCACATGAGGGGTATAACTTCAACCCACTTAGTGAAATATTCAATGATAATAAGGATATGTTTATGGCCATCAAATGAGGTGGGATTGATCTTCCCAATGAGGTCAAGGCCCCATGTAGAAAATGGTCATGGTGACAACATTGGTTTTAGAGTCATGGTTGGGACATGAATCAAATTAGCATGCCATTGAAATTTATCACACTTATTTATATAATCCTCATCCATCATGGTATAATAATAACCAATACACAAGAGATATTTGGATAGGACTACCCCGTTGGAGTGGGATCCACATAATCCTTCATATACTTCTATTAATGCTAGTGTAGATTCTGTTAAAGTTAAAAAATGAAGTAGAGTTCCATCAAAACTATGGTGGTAGAGGGTTGATCCAAGTAGAGTATAACAAGTGGAGTGATGGATAAAGGTTTTGGTTTATTTTTAGGATAGGTTAGTTGGTAAAAATTGGTCATGAAGGTAATTGTAAAGGTCTGAGTATCAAATAGGACTAGGACAAAAAATATCACAAATCATTGCAATAGTTGAAGGTTCATGAGCTAGTGTGACCAAATTCTTGACAAGGAACTAATACTCTCTAGCTTCATCTATTTGTTGAATCAGAGAGCTGATAGTAGCCATGGAATCTTTATTTCTATTACTATCCCTTGGTATATGATCAAATTAGATATCTACAATTTGTTATTTTAGAGTATCAACCATAGCTTTGTAAGGAACCAACTTGTCATATTTAGTTTGGAAATGCTCTATGACCTGATTGAAAATTAACTAAGAATCATCATAAACCTTGAGATGAGATAATTTCCACTATACTAACTTTCAAAGTCCTATAATAAGTTCTTCATACTTGACCATGTTGTTTGTATAGGGAAAACTAATTTTGAAAGACTTAGGAATTAGATCCCCCTATGGTGTAATAAATAAGAGGCCTACCCCCAATCCATGCATAGTAAATGATCCATTAAAATATAGCTTCCAATGCTTCTCTTCAAGAGGTATGTAATGATGGTCATTATGGACTCATCAATAAATTGGAATGTGAGTGGCTCTATGTCAGCAAGGAGTGCTTTAGCAAGTTAATTTTTAAGGACCTATCCCTTGATTGCCTTCTGATTGACATACTCTATGTAAAACTCACTAAGAAGCATGATCCATTTATCCATTCTACCTTGTAAATATATTTTTAGTTAGTAGATAATTGAGTGGATCTAATTTTGAAATGACCATGGTCTTATTGGTCAACATGTAGTGTCACAATTTTTGAGCTGTGAATACCATGGCTAGATAGGATTTTTCAATAAGAATATAGTTATGTTCATACTTGACCAATGTATATATTAAGTATTATATTTCATTCTCTTTTAAATTATCATCATGTTGAGATAGAAGTGCCCCCAAGGCACTATCTGTAGTTGATAGGTATAAAAAAAATGGTTTTCTTGGCATAGGGTGTAACAAAATAGGTGAATTTTCTAGGTAATCCTTTAACTACTAAAAATATACTTAGAAATGATTATCCTAGTGGAATGTAACTCCATTTTTTAGAATATATGTAAATGGATGACACTTGTCTACTAACTAAGATATGAATCATCAAATTTACTAGATCTTTCCCTGCAAACTATAGAGCTGCTTCAAATTGGTTGGCGGTGGCATCTCTATTATAACTTGGACTTTGCCTGGATCAACTTAAATGCCTCTACAAGACATGATGAAGCCAAGAAATTTTCTTGATGTTAATCCAAACAAACATTTATTTGGATTCAATTAGATTTTTTACTCATGTAGTCTTTCAAATATTCTATGTAGCATTGTTGGATGGCCAGCCCTAGTTTTTTATTTTCCTAGGATGTCATCGATATATTCTTCAATAATATCATACATCATATCATGGAATATGATGGTCATGGCTCTTTGATATGTAGCTCCAACATTATTAATACAAAATAACATTACTTGATAATAGAATGTTCCCCATGGAGTGGTGAATGTTATTTTGTGTTGATCTTTTGGTGCTATTCTAATCTAGTTGTATCTTGAAAACCCATTCATGAGTGAAATAATCTCATAACCCACCATGGAGTTAATGATAATGTCAATATTAGGCAATGTAAATTCATTATTAAGGAAATATTTGTTTGTCTCAAAAATTAGTACAAATTTTGATTCCTTTAGGCTTTTTGCTAACAGGTATTACATTAGATATCCATTTTGAGTAGTCAATGGATCAAATACATCTTGATTCTAAGATTTTTTCCAACTCTTTCTTTACTAATAAAATAATGTGAGGATACATCTTGTGTAACTTTTTCTTAATTGGTTTGGCATCAAGATTTACCACAAGGTGATGTAAAACCAAGGTGGGACCAAACCTAGCATGTCAGAATAATCCCATTCAAAGATGTCGACAAATTATCTCACTAGAGCTGTAAAGACTTCATGTTCCTCCTCAATGAGGGATGTGCCTAATTTTATATATTTTAAGTCTGATGGAGTCTTGATGTTTACCTCTATTATATCTTTGACTAGAAGGGTCAATCCATCCTCTAGGATAGTAGGCAAAGACTTGAAATGTTGGACTATATTAGTGTCCTCTGTTAGGACTTGCTTTTCAACTTCCCTTAGGCATGATGAATCTGAGTCCCCCAATGGGAGATATGGCTATATGAAAAAAATAGTAAAAATTTCTTGAATAATTTTATCAAATAGTTGTTGTTTCTCAAAATTGAACTTAGATCCATAGGCAAGATCATTTTTGGTGGTCTCCTAGTCTAAATTCAAAGAATAATGAACACCCCCATCTAATGGTGCCTAAAATAGGTTTTTACCACTAGACTAACCTTTATCTTTACTTTTTCCCTAGTCAAAAAGTGGCTCAAAGTGGTTTTCATTTTCGGACCTCAATGTTTTATTTATTTATTTTTGGCTAAGGGTGTTCACTTGCTCTCCAAAATAGGCTTTAGGATGCAATGTGATTGAGAATCATGATTTATGATCTTCCAACATAACATTGTCTCTAAGGCCTAAAAAATAGCATAATGCTTCATCTTTTTAAAATTCATCAATTGATAGACTAGATTATTTTTGGTCCCAATCTATTAATTGGGGATAGTATAATGGCAATGGGTTATTATGAATTATTGGGCTAAGGGTACATATGAAATTATTATCAAACAATTTGGTCTTAGCTAGGTCATCAAAGGTAAGTCTATGATCAGACTCTACTTCACTATCAACATCATTATTGCTGGTCACTAGTGATGGAACTTTAATAATATATGTGGGGTTACCCCTAGGTGATTTAAATCTAAGTCCATAGGGTCTTTTATATTTTTTCATGTAAATTGGATCAAGTGTTTTTTGTTGATAAGGTCTGAGGCCTCTTCCTTTATAGTCTTGATTTTACATGATCCTATTAGGAATAGGATACTTTTCACTCTTATAAAAATCATCTTGGTTGCCATTGTATAACCATGATTCATATCCCTTGAGAGGGTCTAGTTCTAGGTTAGATACTAGTATGAATGTAACTGGTCCTAGATTATAAAGTTTATATTTACTTTTTTGTTGCTAATGCATGTGTGGGGTAACTTTAGGTATTATAAAGGTCTTTGAATTATGAGTAAGATTGGAAATATGAAAGTTATAATATGTCAAATATTTACCTGGGCCATTAGCTATAATTGTGTAATGATTAGAAGCTTTAGGAGGTGGCATGTGGGAAAGGGAATCTAGGGTATTAGGATTTATACCATTGTCTTTTGGAGAATAAATAAGTATGTCTTTCCTTTATCTTGCTTGGAACTTAGATTCATGTCATTTTAATAATTATAGCTTTAAAACTTAGCCTCAAGATGTTTATAGTACTTATATGGGTGAAAATCCCATAGAATATTTACTTTCATCCCTGAGTGGGAGAACTTGATACATTGGTGCAGTATTGATGGGACTACATAAATCTCATGTAACCAAGGCCTACCTAGAAGCATATTATATAAAAAATCAAGATCAATCACATGGAAAAATTTATCATGGGTCAAAGGCCTAATGGCAATTGGTAGGTCAATGGTGTCTTGTGATTATCTCTCTTGATTAGCATAGGCTTTGATATTTATCATTTTTGGTTGGAGATATACCATTGTGTACCCAAGAAGCTTGGTGAACTTAAGAGACACTATGTTGAGGCTTGATCCATTGTCTATAAGGACACATTTCACTTTATGTTACTTTATATAAATGTCTATGTATAATGGATTATTACGGAGTGGGCCAAGGGAAGACATATCACTTTGGTTGAATGTGACTTGTTGGGTAGGAGCTAGGTGTCCAACCAAAGCCTAAAATTTATTAGGGGATATGTCATTAGCCATAGTGGATTAGGTTAATAACTCATTCAAAATGTTCTTATGGATTGTCCATGTTCAATATAAATCTAAAATAGAGATTAGGGTTGGTGTCTTTTATAATTGTTCCATAATGTCAAACTTCTTTTTTGGGTTAGTGGTAAATGGCTTATTCCTAAGTTGAATGGCTAGTTAGATAATGGGCAAAGTGGCAGATGGCTATGGGCCTAAAATGGTAATCCTTGACATACAAGTTATGATTTCATAATTAAGATCAAATACAAGACCATGATTGATAACAAATAGTGGTAATGGTGTGGGACCAGATAGGACATGTCTTAGTTGTTGGTGCACTTGTAGGTGGCCACGGGGCAAGGACAAGTTATTAGTATAAGGCCCAAAAGTGGGAAATCCTAATTTACTAGTTCACCTACATGTGGTCCCAATTCAAAGAAACATTATCCTTGGAATTTGGCTAAGTG
Organism: Torreya grandis; assembly: GCA_037957365.1. Lineage (NCBI taxonomy): Eukaryota > Viridiplantae > Streptophyta > Pinopsida > Cupressales > Taxaceae > Torreya > Torreya grandis. The sequence continues at coordinate 27,326 of JARHVA010008799.1, forward strand.
ACATTATTTAGCAATGGTCTAGATTAATTGATGCTTAGTCAAGGATTAATGGAGATGGTATTAATGCTACCCTCTGCAATATGACCTATAACCCTATTGTAGTCATGTCTAACTACATGGTAGTTTTATTGGTTATTAATGTTTTTACCTTAGTTTTGTCTATTATTCTAACATTATTTATTTATTTATTTATTTATTTATTCTTTTAGTTCTATTGGTTCAACCTTTGATTTTGATATTGTTGATTTTTTTGTTGTACTGGTTATTGTTGTTGCTGCTAGTTATACTATGGAAAATGGTTTTGATAGATGCCAAGAGTCTAATTAGAGGTAAAATCACCACCATTAAATGTGATCTCCCCATTCTCTAATAGATTTTTAATTAAATGCTTAATTTGCACGCATCTTCATAGATTGTGCTCATTGACTCGATGATACTCATAGAGTTCATTTTCATGATACCAATCAAGATAAGGGATGCCTTAAGGATAATGATTTAGTATAGGCCAACTAATAAAATTAGTGGTGATAAGTTTAAGAAATAAAAACTCAATAGGCTCTCCAAGGTCACTAAAAACATGATGAGTAGGCACAGTTATCCTTGGAGGAGGGTTTTACAATGGCAAGGTTTGTGGCATTTGTTGCACAGTTCTTGGTTGTTGTGCTTGTGGCATTAGTTGAAGAAGTAATTAGGTAGGAGTAAGATAAAAAGGTGGTGTAAGTTGAGAAAATTATGTTTACACCATTTGGACATGGTGTGACTCAGTTACTCCATTTCCCACAACATTATTATTGTAGTTGAATTGCTTTAGTCTATATTGGTTATTGGACTGTGCTAGTTGTGATGCTTACGCTTGGATTAGATGTTGGTTTTGGCCATTTATCTAATTGGTACCTTGGTTATAATTAGTTAAATTAAGCTTTTTGACCTTTTATTAATGAGCACTTGTTTGATCAATAAACCTTTGTCAATGATTTCTTTAAAAGTATGTGCAAACTACAATTCTAGATGATAGGCTATCTCACTATGCAAGTTTTTAGTGAATACAATAAATGATTTTTATTTGGTAAACTATGATAAAATTATCTTATAAGTGCCCTCCATCACTGTATATAACTTGCAAAACTCTCACCAAATTTTTGTTTTTATTATGTCAAGTCAACTAATGAAATCTCATGTTTGAGATTGTAGGAAAAGTGTTGTATAAACATTTTTAATAGGTCATCAAAATATGTTATTGAATTCTTAGGCAAATTTAAAAACCACTCTACAACTTGTCCAACTAAGCTCCTTGGAAACAAAAATAAAAGGTATATATCGATATATGCCATTAGATGGCATGCAAGAAATAACTCAATTAAATGGGCCTTGGAGTCACCTTTCCCCTTGTATTTATCAAATTTTGGTGGCTCATATCCTAGAGGATATGGAATACGTAAGTAATCCATATTGAAAGGATAGGAACACACATCATCCAACTTAAAAATTTTAATCTATTTCCTCACTTAGATGGTACTGATTACATACTTCATTTGTTTTAACTCTTTCTTAAACAAATTTGTGGGAATATTATCTTGGGTAGATGGTTGGGTGGTCACAATTGAAACACTCTGGCCAAGGTATGATGGGGGTGTTTGGGATATGTTGGATTGGTTGGGGAATGAACCAGGAATACACATATGTGGATTAGGATGTACTTGTTGAAATTATATGTTTGGTTGTATGATATTGTAGTTTGGATTGGTAATTAAGGTTTTACTTGTAGGATTTTGAGGTTGGGATGGAGGGATATAATGATACTATGCCTGTTGTGGTTGAATAGGGACCTGTTACTGACTACTCAAACCTTGTTTTCTAATGGTAATTTGTGAGCCAAGACCCTTTATAAACTTTTTCTATGCTTTACATAAAAGGTAATTATTGCCTTATAGGTATTTGAGAGACATTGGAACCCCCTTATTATGTGAATCCTAGTTAGGAAGTGGATGCACATTGGATATTTGACACTTGTCGCTGACTAACATGAATACATTGTTGATTAAACATCATTTGGTTTTGAATTGGAATGTTGGTATGTAAAGAAGAAGGTACTTTTGATATTACCTAATGAGGTGGAACATTAGTTATCCCTTGTGGAGGTAGTAATATGTTTGGCCTTTGCTACATTGGTATATTCATTTGTGCCTATTTTTGTGGAATGATAATTTTCACATATTGAGGAGGAATAGGATTCATCACATTCTATTATTGAGGCATGACATTGGTTATTGGTTGACTACCTAATCATGTTGGTTATGTGCTTGACAAAGTAGTTGGTTGAAGTTAGGGTGTAAAATCTCCCATTTTTAGGTTTACAGATCCATTTGTGGTAGTAACTAGAGGCATATGTTATTGACTAGATATTTAAGTATTAGTACCACTTTGATTTGGATTTGATGTTGCTTATGCATTTTCCACTATGTTTTGCTCATTATTATACATAGAAGCAGAAGACACTTATTTGATAATGACATATGTAAAAAGTTGTCTACTGAAGTGTTTTGTGGGAATGGGTTTAAACTTTGATTATCTTAACTACTTAACTCTATCAAAACCCTTATTGAAGGAACTAATTCAATAAGAGGTTTACTCACCATGGTCATCTAATTGAAATTGCATGTTAGATTCAGGTAGGTTTGATATGTTGTATGTATTTGGTTAAAGTTGTATTCCAAGAGGTTATTTCCTTTGTTAGGCATAGTAGGGTCTTGATATGTCATTTGGAATAGAGTTAAAGGATTGGTAGAAGAGGCCTCTTGACTATATAATATGTTCTGAGGCATTCTTACTAGGTTTGGTAAACTTTCATGAGGGAAGTCTATTGGAAACATAGCCCCTAATTTTATGGATCTAACCAAAATATCATCTTGTTTCTCCAAAAAATGATGTTCAAACAAAAATGGATCATATGTAGAAGTCATATTAATACAATATAATTATTGAGGAATTTTTTCTTCAACTATGGGTATTGTAGCTAGGTATTGTGTGGTTTATTCTTGGTCATATTCTAAATATGGTGGCATATTAAAAAAATAGTTATCCAATAGATCTTAGTTTTGTGCCCCTATTTGAGTACTATAAGAGGGATAAGGATATGTATTTTAATCAATATTATCTATGTAGGGGTCTTGCACCATTACTTCTTATGCAACCATATTACTAATCACTGGTTATACATGAGTCCACTATGAGTGTAGGAACACATGTGGGGATCCATAGTGAAAGTTATTCAATAGAAATGGAAGAGAGTTATACAAACTCTAAAAAGATAATGTCTAAAAGATGATATTCAAACTTGGTCTAGATTCATCAAAAAGATGGAAAGTTTTATGTAATGATTTGTGATAAAATAAGCTAACATTAAGTATCTAACATTACATGTCTTATACAAAAAGACTAATTAAATGGACTAAAAATAAAAATGCCAAACTCTAAATTTGAAGTGTTTCAACTCAGTCTAATCTAGGAAATAAACCATTGCTAGAGCATCAAAATCTAGGATCAAACAATGCATGTGCTAGGACTCTTGGCCAAATGGCATCAAAAGCTAGACTTTGAAAATAGATGAAATTTTAATCTAATGGATTTGAAACACTTCTAAAAAAACTAGGCATTTGACTCTTAGACATGAACTCGATGAAACAAAAGGCACTTTAGGGATAGTTTTTTTTCTCACAAATAATGGTATAAATCTTTGTTTTTTTTGACAAATAGGCTAGATAAGTGTGAATGACATAAATATGATAGATAAAAATTCACAAATGTATAAAAATGTGTACAAAATTGAACTCTATGCAAAAAAGGTCTATGAAATAATGTTGAAAATGTTTTGGGAAGCATAAAAATGCTAGACTACTAAAAAGATGTGATAAAACGTTTGTTTCAAAAAAAAATCTCTAAGGCAAAGATGGTTTCTCCCAAATTTGGCAACATAACACTACTTAAAATGACATACATACCTTTAAAGTTTTAACAATATCTATAAGGGAAAAAAGTATGTATTCAAATGATCTTAATGGAAACAAGATGATAACACAAAAATTTTTGGTGCATAGACTCAAAGTGAAAGTTTTTAACACAAAATAAATGAAGTCTATCAAGTGGTGATAATGATTATGAGTCTTAATTTCCTTCAACCCAAATTAGAAATTGAACCTAAGTTCCATCAAGTTTAGTGCAAATGGTGAGCCCACTTAACACCAACCTTATGAACTTATGAAAGTGCAATTGTGAATTTAAGTTATAAATGAATAACTTAAACAATGTTTGGTAAAATATTAGACTCAATTAGGAATCATAACTACACCAAAACGGATGATATGACTCTAAGTTTTGATGAACTTTAAACAAGGCAAATTGATGATTCACATGGGCAATATAACTCCTCTTTGTTCAAAGGAAAATGAGGACTATGTATTTGGTTTGTATCATTTATTCACACCAAGTTTTCACTCAAAACAAGACTTTAATCTAGGATAAAAACCAACTTATTAATCTCTCTTATATCCTAAATTGACAAGGGTTGCTTGGTATTATTGGAATCCATCAATATATGTCATTTGAGAGGCTTTTAGCGTCCATCTAAAAAGTAAAATACATATTATATAGTAGGGTATTTATATCCCCCTTATCTCAAGTGACAGTACTGTGACATGGACCTTGAGTGCACCTTGCACTAATAACACTTCTGTGGCAAGTGGGGTTTACTAAAAATACTAAGTTTTTGAATGTTTCTAGGGGGATCAACTACATGATGAATTTCATATCATGATGTAAAATAAAATCATGTAATTGAGTGTCCATATCACTTGGCTTGTTGTAAAAATGTCTAGTCATTTTTAAAACCACTATATCCATTGCTTGCTCAATGTAGTGTGATGTCCAAAGTGTGAATATGTCCTATGTTCAACTCTAATACTAGAAGGTGGTTTAACTCCTCAAACCTCTAATTATAATGGGAGTGGTTAAAGTCAGTGCTGGGAGATGAAACCTTAGGTCAAAGCTTCCATATAGAGCTTGTGGGAGGTAATGAAATCTCCCTCTCAAGCCAAGTTTTCATAAAAATAAATTACTAATATAAAGACTTTAGGGTTATTTTCAAGGTCACCCAAACTATGGAAAGTTTTTGGGGAGTGATTTAGATGACATTTTTTCTATGCCTTGGACTAGGCATGTTTACAATAAGGATGGTGCTTTTGATTCCAAAAGTTACCTAAAGGGGATGGATGGAAGAGCATACACACAATGACCTTTTCCAATCAAAAACTAAGTTAAGTAACTATTGAATACAAAACTTGGAAAAAATGAGTTCAATTTTTAAAACCAAAATGAAAAGTGGGGTGGTGTTATTTGAACCCTTGGTCTTAAGTTGTAACTTTGAAAGCACAATTTTTCAAATCATTCACTTAAGCATCTAAATTTTTCTTTAAGCCCCAAAATAAGGTTCCTAATTCATTTTAAACATTCAAAATATGTTTAAAAATCATGTTTTAACAAATTACAAGCTGGCCCTATAATGAAAAAGTTAGTATGTCCTTTAAATTTAAATTTATTTTAAGTTTAGAATAATAAAATTTGAAAAATGAAGTCTCAAGTTCACACATTTAAATCCCATGACTCCACATAGCAATCCCATGACTCACAGGGCAATACCATGACTATAGAAGTTGTGATATTATCAATAAATTGTCAATGATTTATCAACAATCTAGTAACTTAGCTAGTCATTCCCATGAATCTAAATGAAATACCACCACTATAAAAGTTACAATATTTTCAATAGCTAATAATTGTTTTTGAAAATCCTTTGACTTGGTTAACAATACCACAAGTTGGGTTGATAATCTCATGATGGTCTAGTTATGGTATGTCAGTATCATTACTAGTTAGTAGTATGATTGTAATATCACTACTTATGAGTAGTGGTATTGTTAGAATCTATAGATAGAATTAAGTTTATGGATAAAACATAATTAAAATGTAATACCATGACTTGTAGTGATAATCCCTTAATTGTGTCAAGATAAATCTGTGACTTCCAGAAAAACATGTTTTTACTCAATTTTTTAACTTTTTAGGTCTCGAACTCCAAGATTATGCATGACAAAGGTTAGTAGTTTGCTTATAGGATCCTTATGACCAAATTTATGAGGATAGGGTCCCACCAATCATGCCATTTGTGAACATAGGATTTCAATAGGGGGAGATTAATATTGTGTTAGTGAATAAAACATATCAACCAAAAACACACTAACCTAACACCCTAAGCCTATCTTAAAGGAGGAGCTTAGTTAACCAAAAAAAATGGAAAACATAGCTAAAACATGAAATAAATTCCTTCCTTCACCTTCATTGGATGATCCAAAATTATTTTTGTAGTGGATTTCTCATTTTGTGCTCATGAAGTCTGCATCAATGAAGTGTGGCTACCTCCATTTCTCCTTGGCACCTTATTTGGCTTTGACTTGGCTTGGCTTGGATAAAATTTTTAGAATTATAACAATAATATAAAATGATTTTAAATGAATTGGGAATTATAATTTTGGCATAAAAGAGCTTAAAATTTGGTCTTTGAGGCTTACTATTTATAGATTTTTGAGATTGATTAGAATCAACTTAAACCATCCATCTCAAGATTGAGATGTGTGGCTAAGGATTAATTCAATTATGTAATTAAAAATTATAAATAGGCTCATAAACATTTTGATAAATGGGCATTGAATAGGAATGGAGGGTCTTAATGAGGCATGGGAGGGGTTAACCTTGATATTTTATGCATTTATGACCTGGGGATGTCTTCCCAAGAAATGATGTCACCTAATGATGCAATTAATCAATATTCATTTCCAAAAATAAATGATTCAAAAAATTCCATGAAATTATTAATTAGGCTCATGATTTTGTTTAATTATCTCTTAAGAATGATTAAGCACTTTGATTCAAACCTTGTCTCTTTGTGCACAAATTACTCAAATTGATTAGATGGTCTTGTTATTGGCTTCAAATTTGATTGGATTGGAGTTAGGATGTGATGTTAGATGAATTGGATCCATTATCCCATTTAGGATGTTCTTAACAAAAAAATAACAAAGGCATGTGTCTCATGTAAGAGATTTGATAGAAATAAGCAATCCAAAGCACCTAGGTGAAAAATTAGCATTTTGACTTGAAATGATCTGATCAAAGTTAGATGGACCATAAAATGCATTGCCTTATTTAGGTATACTTTGGAAAAAATTGGCACTTGAATATGTTAGTTTTAATTTTTTTAATTTGTTTTAGTGTTTTTAGGTCAAATTGTGCATTTTGGTGGAAATTGGTCAAAAGCCTAGTTGAAGGTTATCAGTGGCTAGATTTAGGTGTCTACAGAACCCATTGAGTCTCAATCTCTCTAAGTGAATGCCTTAAGGGGTCCACTACAAAAGGGGTGGATAGACTAGTGGTGCTTCATAATATTGTTGTCCCATTTTCCACTTACCATCTACACACTTGTCTCCTAAAACTAATTACCCTAAGCTTATTCTTCTTAGTCTTACCCATTCCAATATTTGGTCATGATTAATCCTCTCTTTTTTACCTTGATTTATTTTTGGATAGTGAACTGTACTAGGTATATTGGGTCAAACCTATATAGTATATGGTTATTTTTCACTTTTTGGGTTTGTTAGCCTTTCAACTGACTTATCTTAGACCTAGTGAATTATCCCTGAAAACATACAGGGTTGACTGGGTTGATCTCATATCATTGATACTTTTAAGAGGATTTAGGGAAAGATATGCCTATATATAAAATTTAATTTCCAACCATTTTTAGTAATATAAGTGAATAATATTATATGTGAATTAACATCTGCTTATTGACCTTTCTACTTGAGGAATAAATCTTAGGGTTCCATACTTTATTTGGAGATATGGATCATGTCTTATGGATAAGTCTTTTGGATGCATAGATAAGTTGTGTATCCTAGAGATTATTTGTCTTTGTTATTATTTAATACCATAAAAATATCTTGTGAATCACCTTGGCTAAGGGAGAGATTGAGGCTCGATAGTTTTGTCTTCAAGTTAAGTATTCCTAACTTTATTTCTCCTTTATAAGAGTAGATAGATAATGTAGTTGTGTTTATTTCATCCATGTATTAGGATTTTGTATACATTAAAATGAGTATGTGTCTTATATGTATTTTTAGTTTCTAACCCGCACTTTTTGCCAAAATATTTAGTGAACACTATATTAGATTTACTCTCTTATTTATTATAATAGAGTGAACATTAAACCTAGGACTCTTTTAGGGTTGTTACATGATTGTGTTAGACTATAAGATTTAGAACCCTTCCTAGCATGGTGTATTGTGACAAGTGATCCCATAATTGGATCTATCATACCCCCATGTTGGTCATGCCCCCACTGTATCCCCAATTAGAAGTGTAGGTATGCTCTATCTTCTCTAAGTTAGGATTGATTTATAGACATGATGTATTTTTGATTGCATACATTCTAGTGAACCCGACGTGAACTAACCTTATAGAATTTAATAATATTATTTCATTTATTTCATTATTTTTATCATATGTTTTCCATACTAGATCAAATATGTCAACCCAATATCTAGCTTTTGTGTGCAAGTTTTTAGGTATATGCTACTAGATCAATATTTTCAACCTAGTACAATTTTTCAAATTTTTAGATATCTAGTCCAAATTAATAGGTCAACCCAATTGACCATGTATATTTTTAAGCATCCAATTTAGCTTACAAGGTTGACCCAATTGACCCTATATATTTTCAGCACTCAACATCAATTTTATGTAAAGCTTGATTGACCTAACCAATCCAATTAGCATAATTTTCAAGCATAAACCAAGGTTATTGAAAAATAATATTCATTCTCTACATCTCTAATCCACAAAGATTCCTTTTTATCTCTCTGATTCTTTCTTTACAATCTTTCCTTTTATATTTTTTAGTCTTCAAAACTACCCTTGCACAGTCAACTCGATCGACACTACCAACCTAGTTTTGTGTTCAATGTGTTGTCTAGATAACTAGGTCGACTCTACCAACCCTAATAATTTTTCAAACCTTACTTCTATAGTATATATTTGACCCTATCAATCTTTTTATATATTTTATGCATACATTGTTGACTATATCAACATTGTACCTTATTTCAAATTTGTAATTAACCTTATATGCTAGTAATTAATTCACACTTTCTTTTTTTATTATTTGCATGCTTAAATAGATCACATAGCTTAATTAGGTGGTTATAAATTAATTTTTTAGTTCAATATTTTCTATTTTATGTGTACATATCCAAATCACATAATCTCAACACACATTTTAACATTTGTCTACCCAAGGCCAACCTACTTAGATTTCATCACCAAGGGGGAAGTTGATTTGATACTCTGGTTAAGTATAAAGCATGGTTAATTATATATTCTAGTTAAGAACATGATACCTTATAACTATAGTGTGTTAAGTGAGGGGGTAAGCCCCAATACCAAGATTTTATCATTTCCACTATAGTCCCTTTTAGCCCAAACTACCTACAACCATCCTTAGATTTCCATTCTAGTTACTTACGTATAGCTAACTTCCTATCACATTTTAAATAATATCTTAATAATCTAATACACATTCAGGTTGACCAATTGGTTAGACCTTTAATTTTCAAGTTGATTTCTTACTTTTTACTCAATTTTATTTCATATTTCAAAAACTTGCCTTAGCCAGTGTTGGTCTAAGGTTTTATGTTGTGTGCTTCAATTAGATTGGCCAGTGTTAATCCAATTGAATAATTATTTTCTTTCAGTTACTTATTTTAGAATTACTTGAAAAATTTGTCTTGTTTTAGTCCATAAATCCATCATTAGTTTCTAAATTTCCATCTCTATTAAACTAGGTTGACCCAGTCAACCTTTTACCTTTTCCATCCTTTGTTCAATGTATTAGATCAACCTAGTCAACCCTATATAGTTTGTAGACCCTATTTTTGTGTTAGGTTGACCCTGTATAGTTTCTATCATTTCCTATTTTCTTTCTTTCTCATCTCTCTTTCTTTCCATTCATCATGGACTTTCTATTTTATGACAATTCTAAGTTACAGTCAATAAAAATGATGAATTTTACCAACCCTCATAGGGTCTCCCATAGACAAAGTACGGATCCTCTCTTGGATGCGAGTAATGTTCATATTTCCACTCACATAATGAACTATGGGACCACTCCTAATACTAATCATCTTTTCTCATTAGAAGACCAACCTGAATTAGAGTATAGGTCCAAAATGCTCTTATTTATCTCTAAATTCCTCAAAATTGAGGAAAAGATCCTTCTACCATTTACAATCTTGTGATTAGTGGTCAAGTTAAAGAGCCTCATTCACTTACTCCTACATTCTTAACTAGATTTAGGGGTACCACTTTATTTGATTCTCAGCTCTTCCTTTTCTATGACCCTTTCTCATACCATGACCTATTCTTCTCTAAATTCTTCCACCTCCGTGCCTATTATATCCACTAACATGGTAGGTTTTATATTTAGTGGGCCTCTCATAAGATCCATTATCCACTATCCTTCCACTAGTGCATTGTTTACTACCTAAGGTAATCATGATACTAGTGTTTTTTCTTCTCAACCATTCAATAGTCCATCTTTTGATATACAAGAAAAATTTTCCACTAGTGCATCACATTATCATAATTCCTCTCAAGCTCCAATCAACACCAATAGTGGTATCTAAGCCATTAATACCAACTCTAATTATTCTAAAAATGCTAATCAAACACATCAAATATTTTTACAAACTCTTAATCAAATGAATACCTTTCAAGCTCATAACATAAATCAAATGATTATAATTCAAATCCACCACCTTCATCTTCAATATCATCATCAATTAATATCTTGGGGGATACATATCCAAAATCTTCCCCCTCCTCCTCTTATATATTCTCAAGAAAATTTCATTTCTCAAGTTTTTTTAGTCAACAAAACCATTAAGCATATCCAAAATGAACCTCTCACTACTCAAATTGATAATATTGATATAGGAGGTATCACACCTAAGATGTATTATAATGGATCAACCAATCCCACCCTTCACCTTAAAACATTTGGAAATCTTTATAAGGATTGGGTTAAATTGAACACCTTTGTTTCTACCAAACTCTTAGCTAAAAATATCATAGGTGATGCCTTGGATTGGTACAACCAACTTAGAAAAAATTCCATTACTAGTTTGGATGATTTAGTGAATGCTTTAGTTCAATAATTCCAAACAAGTGATCTTCTCGAAAACACTTTGATCCACTTCATAAATTACAAGCAACATGAAAATGAAGCTGCTCAAGACTTTGTTAAAATGTGGAAAAATTTGTCAAATAAAAGTTAAAATAACATGGCTAATTACAATCTTTTCCATCTCTTTACCAATGCCCTTTTTCCTAAAATTAAATATCAGGTCTACACTCTCTCTCCACATACATTAGAGGAGGCTATTAACCAAGCTAAATGACAATATTTCCTTATGTGTTAATTTGAGCCACCCCAACCTTATAAAGGTCCTCATCTCTTAATTAAAAATAAAAATTTCAATGTTACCAATGATGGTGTTACAAATTCTTATGATACCATTCACTATGTTCAAGCTATCATTCCTACCGCTTCATTGAAACTAATCCTTCTTTCTCAACAATATACCAATCCTCATTTATCTTCACCAAACAACATTAATGCTCATAAACCTCTATCCTTATCTTAATTTCTTAATCATATATCTAGGCCTCTTCCATGAGATATTGACCCTACCCATTCTATGAAATCCTGGTATGATCCTAACAAGTTTTTTTGGTTTCACAATAGTTGGGGTCATTCTCATGAGACTTGTAGACAACTTCATAATTTAGATATGGATTTTATTCTTGGTCATTATTTTTATCATGATTCTATCATTTGAAATAATTAATAAGCTTTTGAAATAGATTTTAAGGATTATAAATCACAAGATAAAACTCAAGCCTTAAATCAATAAAATGCTCATTTAGCTATTTACAAAGACTCTCTTCCCAATCATCAACCTACTCAAGACAATCAAGATAAATCCACCCCTTCCACCAATAATGTTTAAAGTCTTGTTAAACTAAATTTTGAAGAGAATGTAGTTATCATGACTAATATGTGAAGGGTGGTTTCTTTTATCAATTCCCAACCTATCTAAACTTCATCTAGAACATAGCATGTTATCTAGGATTCTTATCCAACTCATTTAAATGATTTGGGGAAAGATGAAATTATTACTTTTAATGATCCAATTTACAATTTTCCCTTGGATAACACTCACTTTTCTATTTATACCACTCTTTCATCAGATTATAACACTAATGATAATCAAGATTCTACTAACACTTCTTCTACCAATTCTCAAAATCAACTTGAGCTAGATACTTCATTATGTCGACATGATTTAAAACCTTGTTCTGAACCTTCTTCTTCTTATTATCAACCTAAATTCCAATATACGTCTACTCCTCCTTCTGAGGACATCCTTAATCATTATGCACCTATATCTAATAACCTTATTATGGGTTATGATGAGTGGGATCCCATCACGAAACTCATTAATCTCCCATCCTAGATTCCATTCTTTGAGCTTATGAGGACTTCTCCATGTCATAGAAACCATCTTATGAAACTATTATTTGAGATGATTATCCCTTTTCCTCCCCTAGTAGGATGGGAGGTAGACTTATCTAGATCTAAGGATAGTATATTAAAATAATGTGAAGATATTTTTATCAATGTTGACAAAACTATAGACTCTTCTCTTTCCTTCAAATTTTCCATAGCTTCTATGATTTCAGATGAGATTATACTCCATGAAGATGATCCTAACTTATTAATTAGTGTTAAATAGGTGATATCCAAGTTAATAATTCATTTATTGATGAGGTTTATGACACTTTTATTGCCTCTCTCAACTTTATTAAGACCCTTAGATATTCAGAATGCACTATCAACTCTACATGCAACACCTACCAAGGATATGATAGAAGGAAAATACCTCCTATAGGTTGTGTGTGGCTTCCTTTTACCATCCATCCTATCACCATTCATGTGAAGGTGATAATATTTAACTTTCACCTTTCTTATAACATCCTACTTGGTAGGCCATGGACTCACTGTATGAGAGTTGTTTCTTCTTCCACCTACCAATGCATTAAATTCCTTCATAATGGATCCATTTATAGGATTTAAGGTGACACTAACCCTTATACTTTTGAATAATTCCAAGACCGTGGTGTCTTCAAGATTCCCAATCTTGAGCCTTTGCCCAACATTTGATTCCATGAGTCACAATGTCTTAATTTTCCCATTAATTCAAACTGAGGTTACAATGGGCATCCTAAAATCATTGGGAACATTCCTCATAACCTCTTAGATTATGATGATGATGATGATGATGAGTCTAATGAGATTAACCAAAATATTAAAACTTCTAATTCTCACCTCATCTCATCTCATAGCTTCTTTCTTCCTTACATCTTCACTCTCACAAGCCTCCTTGCGATGATATTCCTATAGTCTTAACCAAGACTCAGTATTATATTCACCACATTTCCTCAGATGAAAAGTTCATCCCTATTTGTGTCATTGATCTTCACACCCTAAATTATGATGATGGTTATTCCTTAGATGATCCACTCTTATGTGGTCTTGTCAAATGTCGTGATGTCAGAATTATCCATTATTGCTCTTTTTTACTTGAGTCTTTTCATGTATCTTCCCATCTTCCTTCATTTATAGTTCTTAATTTTAGTATTTTTTCCTTTTTATTGAAGGTTAGAGATGGTTCCAAAACCTCTAGTTTTTGAGGATCCTTATAGGATTATGCTCATGGATTGTGCTATGACTAGGCCTTACCACTTTGTTGGGTTCCCTAATCATCGTAGTTGGTTTACTATTGAGATTGGTGTGACCCTCCTTAGACCTTTTTTAGATCATGATCATCACTCAATATAGCCTTTATCAAATCCCATTTCCATTCCCACTATAATCTAGCCTATTCCCACTCCTACTATGGTTTAGCCTATGCCCACTCCTTTTATTTTTGAGCCTACCCCTACTTCTCATCCCATTTCTCCTTCCATTGAACCTAGTTTCATTTTTCCTCCATCACCACCTTTTCTTGGTGATGGTTTTCTTCCCTTACCTAGCATGGATCCTCTACCAAAAAAATGGGTTAACGAGTGTTCTCAAACTTATTCCACTCCTATTATACCTCCTTTTATGAGTGATTCTCCTAAGACCAGTCACAAGTGTGTCTATTGCTTCCATGGGATAGATAATCATTATTTCACCCATTATCTTAAGTTGTGATAATATATTGATACTTTCATCCTTCCTCTCCTTCCTTAGATAAACCATACCTCACTTGAAGGTTCTAATTGAATATATACCTAATTGTGTGAGTTATATTATTTATGGAAACAATGTGGCACCCATCACACTGATCATTACTACATCATTTCACAACATCTTAAGGATCATCTTGTAGTTATTCTCAAACCTTCTTTCATTCTTCCCATAGATAATTCCTATAATAAGGCTTCTCCTTCTTCTCCCATGGCTCCACCTCTGATGGTTCCATCCCATCATGTGGTCCCTTCATCACCTTTTGTGCCTCCACCTATGATTCCTTCACTTGTGGACCTTCCCTCACTTTTGGACCCTTCTCCACTCATGATTTTGTCACCCTTAGATCCTTATCCATTAGTGATTCTTGCATCTCTCATAGATCCAGCTCTCACAGATTCTCATGAGCATCCCTTGCCTAATTTTTTTTAGCATGATCCTTAGAACATTCATACTTATTCAATTGAGGAGATTTGAAGAGAAGTATTTTCATAGTTTTCATTGAAGATTGAAGAGACATTAGCATTAGTTCATATTTATCTTCTTAGAGATTTATTTGATGTCTTGGATAATCTGCATGGGTATATTTATCAGTACTTATAAGCACATCCATGGTGCCTTTACATTTACATTTTGATTGGATATGTGCTCCAATTTTATTCTTATCTATCTATTATATAATTTGACACTATGTCAAATTTTTCTTATATGGTGATTCTTTACTAGTTGGTATTATATCTTTCTTATCTTGTCATTTATATTCTTATATGATTGTCTTTCTTTATCATTGCCTTCTTTCTATTTCTTGAGTTTTTCTTAAAACTCTCATCTTGTTTCTTCATGATTGTTTGTTTTTTATCTCTATTTTTCACAGATAATTCTCATTGTGACTTAGTTATACAAACCCTGTTCCTTTTTATTCTTATCTCTGTTTATCATGTGATCAATTAGCAAACAATTTGTCTCATTATACTTTCCTTTCACCGATCCACTTTGGATCTCATTTTTCCCTTATTCATTTCCACAAACTGATCATATAAATGGTTGAGACCAGAGATCACATGCTAGTTCATTGTTAAGCCTAAGTTTCTTAGTCAGTTTTTATCTTTGGTTACTTAGCTTCCTTTAGCCTTAGCGTAAAGATCATTAATATGCATCACTACATATCTAATTATTGTTCATTCTAAATCTATACAAAGGAGGAATCTTAAAAATCCATAAAAAATTAAAATCCAAATCATTTTACAAAAGGCAATGATATAAAAGGCAAAAATATTCTTAAAAGTCAAATCACACTAAAAGATATGATTCAAATCACATCTCCTTCTTCTAGTCTAAGCTCAAAATCCACAGTTGGCCTCATGATAGAGCCAATTCCTTTAGGGTGTGGTAGGCCATTCTATTAGAAGAGGATAATTAAAAAAATATTTTAGTGCTACCTAATTTCTCACACAAATACTTGATCTTTACAGTAGATTGATGGCTCTATAATGGGTGGTGAGGAATAGGGAAAATGTAATGAGAAGGTAGGTCCATTTTAATTTTCCTTTAACCAATATAACTTCATGAGTTGATCTTAATAGCACACTTATCTACCTATAAAGCTTTGTGTCTATAGTGAACAAGTTTACTTTGTACATTGATGGTCACTATTCAATTAATGTCTTCACATGTCCTTAGTATGTCTCTTGTATCATAAGGTATTTTCATAAGATGCCTAAGTCTTTCTTTTTACATTCCCTTTTTAATTCCCCATATACCTCATATTTCCTCTTGAGAAATATTATTTTGTCTATTGATCACTCCCCTTGGGATTTTGTGAGTTGCATTATAAGACCACAAATAGGACCCAACATTCCTCACAAATTACCACCTTTTTCTTTCCTATTACCCACATCCTTTATTCCTTGATTTGTCCTGATTTTTCCACCCTAATGGTTTTCACTTTGTGATTTGTAGTGTAAGACCATGGATAGGATGTGACATTCCTCACAAAATTTTCCAATAATACAAGTCACAAAAAAAATTACATGTGTCAAATATCAGATAAGATGTGATTGATTATGAAGTTACACATCATTGACATGCTTCCCAATTTTATTTAGTATGTTTTATTCTTCATTTTTCTTTCACTTTTTTCTTCTTATTTTCCAAGTGCATGTAATAATACAACCATTTCTTGAATTTTTCATACTTCTCAAATTGAATTAGTGTGATAAATTTAAGACCAATATTTTTACAATTTTATTTTTCTATTATATTTCTCAACATCATATAGTATGATTGATTGACTTAATTAATTTGTTTTTATACTATTTTTGCCCTTTTACATACCTTCCATTTTATTACATTGTTTTCATACTTCCCAATGCGATTTAGTATGATTTTACTTATTTTAATTTGGTGCAAAAGTCCTTCACTTTGGTTTAAAAATGAATTCCTTTTTACCATCTTGTTTTACCATCCCTTTTTTCTTTATACTTAGTCATTTTCTTGTTATTACACATTTCCCAACTTGAAATCATGTGTAGTACATTTTTAATTGATTATATTTTACCAAGTCTTTTTGCCTATTTATCTTTAACTATGCATGTGTTATACATAATGATAGAAGATAAACATCTATCTCATATATTTCCTATAGCATATAAAATAATAGATAAATACATATGCTATAAATAAATATACCCAAAACATCCACAACCACAACCATAATAATGAAAACATACACAATCAACATCAATATTCCAAAATGATACATCATATATACATCTCATGAGTTTTGATACAACAAGTACAACCATATACAATGATCTAGACCTATGGTTGGGCCCCATCATATATATCTCATGGCCTATCCATGTTGCATACTGAGGCCTTGATCTGATTCCTATGAATAGTACATTGTAAGGAAGCTATCTAAGATATAAATCCCTTTATCTATCCTTGTAGATGCATTATCTACACATGTACCTATGCCAACTCAATCTGGGTTACTATATGAGCCTACATCAACTAAGTTTACATAGCCACATATGCCTATGTCATATGTGTCACTGTAGTTAAATGTTCAACTCTCTCTTCTACTAAGGCCTACCATGCCTATATCTCACCTAAACACATATCTATTAGTGTTTCATCCTCTCCATCTATGTTTGTATCACCTCACTACCTTCTCTACTAATCTGAACCAACTCACCTAAGCTAGGGAAGATGGTACACTACGGTCTTCTAAGGTAGTAGGGTCATATGACTATAGAGTCTCATCCAAGATGTCATGGAGTGATACCCTCATAAGGGACCCCCATAGCTCCTCCACATCCTAAGTAATAACTATAAAATCACACCTAGATAGATACTAGAACACTGTCATATCTCATAATATCTATTTATGGATCTATGAATTTGAATCAAGAGAGGATGGTTAGTATGGTGTTAGTTTCAAAATGAAAACAAATGGAAAGAAACACACTAACTATCATAACATCTCTAGGAATAGATACTAAGGAGAGTTTAGTTAACAACATGAATAAAACACACAACTAAAATGCAAAAGAAACCTTCTTTTACCTTCTTTGGATGCTCCAAAATGCTTGTTGTAGTGGCTTTCTCAACTTGTGTTCATGAAGTATTCATCAAAGGAATCTTGGCTACCTCTATCTCTCCTTAGCACCTTTGGATTGTGGCTTTATTGGCTTGGAATCAATTTGGTATGGTAACACTAACTGCAATGGCTTCTTGAAGATATTTATGCATTATAACTTTGCACCAAAATAGCTTAGAAATGATGTTCATGGCCTCTCTATTTAAAGATTTTTGAGCATGTCTAGAATCAACCTGAATCATCCATCTCAGGATTGAGATGTGTACCTAAGGATTAATTCAATTATGAAATTAAAACTGATAAATAGGCTCATCAATATTTGGGATAGATGAGTAATTAAGAGGCATGGAGGGCTTTGATGAGGCATGGGAGGCATGAATCCTAATATTTGTGGCATTTATGGCTTAGGGATGTCTTCCCAATAAATGAGGTCACCTAATGATGTAGATATTTAATATTCATTTCTAAAAATAACTATTCAATAAGTTTCCATGGAATTCTTAATTAGGGGTAGCTCTTAAGCATGAGTAAGCACTTTGTACAAAAATTACTCAAATTGATCAGAATGCCTTATTATTGGTCTAAATTTTGACTATATTGGAATTAAAAGTCATTGTCAAATGTGTTATCCCATTTATGATGTTGTCAAAATAAAAAAACAAAGGCACATGTCTTATGCAATAGATTTGATAAGAAGGAGCAATCCAGAGCACCCAAGTGTAAAATTGGCATTTTGACTCAAAATGATATTATCAAAGTTAGTTGGCACATATATTTGAAGATATTTTTGCACTATAACTTTGCACCAAAAAAATTATAAATGATGTGGTAAGGCCTCCTATTTATATATTTTTACAAATGTCTAGAATCAACTTGAACCGCCCATCCTAAGATTGAGATGTGTGGTTGAGGATTAATTCAATTTTTGGAATTAAGTTTATAATTATCCTCATCATGAAACTAGAAGAAGGGGAAATTAAGAGGCATGGAGGGAATCATGGAAGACATTGATAAGGCATGGAGGGCATGAACCCTGATGTTTATGGCATTTATGGCCTAGGGATGTCTTCCCAAGAAACGAGGTCACTTGATGATGGATATATTTAATATTCATTTTTTAAAATAAGTTTTCAACAAGTTTCCATTGAATTATTGATTAGGTGTTTATTTGGGTTAATTAGATCTTAAGCATGTTTAAGAACTTTATGCACAAATTACTCAAATTGATTAGAATGCCCTATTATTGATCTAAAATTTGACTAAATTGGAATTGGAAGTCAATGTCAAATGCCTTGCACAAATTACTCAAATTGATCAGAATGCCTTGTTATTGGTCTAAAATTTGACTATATTGGAATTAGAAGTCAATGTCAAATGCCTTAGAACCATATTCCCATTTAGGATATTACCAATATAAAATAACAATGGCATGTGTCTCGTGTAATATATTTGATAGGAAAGAGCAATCCAAAGCACCCAAGTGCAAAATTAGCATTTTGACTCAAAATGATCTGATCAAAGTTAGTTGTCCCATAAATTGAATTGCCCCATTTAGGGATACCCTGGCCAAAATCAGCACTTAAATATGTTAATTTCACATCATTTAGCATGTTTTAGTGTTTTTACACCAAATTGTGCATTTTAGGTAGAAATTGATCAAAATCCTGGTTGGAGGTTATCGGTGCCAAGATTTAGGTTTCTATAGTTTGACCTTATTTGGGAAGATGTTACAAATCATAGGCAAATCAATGTCTTCTCAAAGAATGAGAAATGGTATGTATGTAAAAAAATAAGATGATGGTTGAAGAAAAAAACCTGAAATGGTTTTAGGAAGCCTATAATGATGCTGATTTGAGGGAGTGGCCATCACATTTGTTGATGGATGGTCCCTCAAAAGGAAATAAGAAGAAAGGTGGAATTAACCTATTGTTGAGATTAATCCAAATGAAAAATGCTTGCATGCATTGATTTAAAAAGATTACCAATTTTCCCAAAGGTGGTTATAATCAAGAATAAAATTCAAAATAATGATTTTCCCATATGCATTTATAATCAATAAGAGGACGTAGATTGGCTAAAGATGATTGTGCCCTAGTTAGGGTTGATTAACAAGCATAACTCAAGGATATAACCTAGAATAAAGATTAAATATGAGAGGGTAAAAAGTGATGAAAGAGATGCATAGAGGAATAATATTGATCATTAGAAATGATTCAATTTTACCTACTAATGAGAATATGCTCATCCTTATTAGTAATGATACAACTAGAATGGCTAATGGGTTAATTTGATCAAGGGTGGGGTGGAAGGGTTTACCAATATACCAAAGAGAAACTTATATAGATCCATTGATTATAGACCTTCTTGAAGCTGATTTTTATTGTATCATGTGATGGTAGGCTTCGTGATAGAACACCATGAAGACTATCCCAAAATATGCATAAAGACTAACTCTTTATCTAATAAACACTCAAAAATAATGCACCAATGATAAAAAACCATGATGATAATGTTGATGTATGAATATGGATAGACTCAAGAATAATGTGATCAAGGAATCACCCAATGAACACATATAGACTAAGTCGAGGCAATAGTGCTAAAAAGTAAACAAACAGGCAAGTGAATAAAAAAACAAATAAACAAGCAAGTGAAATAAACAAACAAATAGAAAGCCTAAAAACAAAAGCAAAAGAAAGCATCCTAATAATGACCATGCCATAGTAAGTTAGATCAAAGATAACTGACTAGGCTTAGATAGGATAAATATTTTTACATTTTTGAAATATTTGAATGTTTTTAGAGTGTTGAAGTATCTTAACTCATTAGAGAATGACAAGATACTTGCTTGCAAAATGGTGAGAATGTTTGGCATAGGTTGCTTAAAAAATGGTGAGAGTCTATGGAAAGGGGGAATGAGGTGACCTCAACTTGAATTGAGCATGACCCACATAATCTTGAAATGACCTCAAGTTATAGTAATTCTAGCTACACAAAAGGTAGGGAAAACTAACTAGGTCCCAACAAGTTCCCAAATTTGACAAATGGCTAGTCAAATGAAAATAGTAATGGCAAGGTGATATGGCAATACATGATAAATAAGTATTGTACATAGTTTTCCCATAAGTGATTATAACTAAGATACAATAGAATAGGTCAATGATACTAATTTTCTCATAGGTGGTTATAATTAGTAGTAAGACTAGTGAAATACTAATTTTCCCATAGGTGGTTATAATCAGGCTCAGATAAACAAACATGATATGATGAAAGATATCTTTCTAGATCAACTATCACACTACTTTCATAGATTTTCATTTAAACACATAATTGGATTGATTGTTGAAACTTTATTGGAATCCTCTTAACAAAAAGTGCAAGAAGAACCATAGTAACCAATATCAAAACAGGATTGGGTAGGATGACTAAAAACAAGCTTTGGTCTAGATAGGAATGGAATGGGTAGAATGGTATGGTTTTGCTTAGGATAATGATGGTTTTTAATACATTGGATAAAATGGTAGCAAGTTTACCCCTAAATGATGGGTTAAATGGTTGGGAATATGCAATAATGGAAAATGGATATGTAACAATGGCAATAACATGGCAATGTGAAATGGTATGGTACATGTTTTTGGCCTAGGTGTGGTAAATGGCATATGATTCTATTTTTATTATTGAGATGGAGATGTACATCATAATCAAAAAATTATACAAATAGAATACTTGATCATGTTAATTTATAGCCCACACCTCATTTGAATAGTTGCTCTATCAAGAATGGGCTATAGATTTGGTTACTGAGAATGCTTTTGTGATCTTCATTAGTCTTTGATTTTGATTCCTTAAAACATCAAGATAAGGTATCTTTGTAGACTCTACAAAGGAAAGTGTGGCCATGGATGGTAAATAAGGACAAATAATAGTTGGTATATTTGATTGTGAAATGGAATGGCGGGGAAACAAATAAATATTAGAACTTTTGGTCACACGTAATGTTGATGATGCTAGATTCGACATAGTTTTGGTTGTGGTAGGGCTGAAGACTTTTTCTCTCAATAAGACCACCATATTTTTTTGTTGTTTTATCTTGAGAGTAACTACCATATTATTTGGCTATAGATTAGAAGCTATTTTGATTTGATCTTTGATTTTAGCTTCATCAAGTAGTGAAAAACTTTTATGCTTAGCTATTGGTGCCTCAATGAGGTTTTCACTAATAAATTTATCTTGATTATCCCATAGCACCTTCGAGAAGGTTTCACTAATGAACATTGGCTTTTGAATTTGATTTTCTTCTAGCACTTCTAAAAAATATTCACTAGAAGATGATGAGTTTTGAATTTGATTATCCCCTAACACCTTTGAAAAGGTTTCACTAGGAGAGTTTTATTATACTATATGAATCTGGTCTTGGCTTCCTTGCTCTTCTTCAACTACTATGTCACCATGGATGTATTTCAATAAAGTGTGATTTTATGGATCCCAATCAACACTTGTGGGAGATGAAATGTCAATGATATGTCTATTTTGGTTGATGGTAATGGCCTATGGAATGTTAATGGAATGGCAAGAGGTTGCATAATCCTCATAGAAGATACTAGGATAACTTATGTCAAAGTTGAAGTACTCATCCTCAAAAATTGTATAAGGATCACAAATGTATTCAAAATGATCTGTGAGGCATGCGTAACCAATGTTATAACATCCATGAACATATTCTTCTTATAAATATGATTCCAACTCAAGGGATTTTGAATATGATGCTGAGACTGATGTTGATTTAGATTTTGATGCTAAATCTAATGTCAATCCAAGAATAAAACTTGACTCTAACTTTGATTCTTCATCTGATGGGTACTTTATTATAATAATGTCTTGCTAAATATTTGGTATTGGATAAGTAATAACCTATAATAGCATGATGGGCCCAATTAAGACTAGTTTATCAAAGTGAAACTTCTCTAAGATGGGAAAAAGGTCAAGAGACAACTCCTCAAAGATTGGTTTGTCAATAAGTGGCTCTTAAAAAATAGGCATATGGTGAAGGTAATGATTTTTTCAAAGATGGTTATAATCATTAAGAAGTGACTCAACAAAGATTGGATTGTTAGAGTGAGACTCCTTGACAACTGGTATAGGATCAATAATCAATTCATCATAGGTTGATTTATTAAAAATGGTTAATTCAACAATAACATCTTGGACTAGTTGGTTATTTTGGCCTTAGTTTTCAATGAGTTGGAAGATACTAGTTTTGAACATAGATTGGTATTCATATGATTAGATTGATTATGGTTTATATGGGATTGGTTATGGATGAGGAATGGCTTATGGTTGGATAATGGTAGGGCCTTGGGGAGCATGATCTCCCTCATGAGCCAAAGGACAAAGTCCTGAGATGGTAATGATAGGGCATTTAGGGCTTGATTGCTCGTACAAGCCAAAGGACTAGGTTTTGGAATGATGAAGGAGCATTATGGAGCTTGATTGCTCATACAAACCAAAGTATAAGGTCCTAATATAGAAATGGTTGGGCATTATGGGGTTTGATTTTCTACACAAGCTAAAGGACTAGGTCCTAGAATGATGAAGGGGCATTATGGAGCTTGATTTATTACAAAATCCAAAGGATTAGGTCTTGGTATGAGAATGGTGTGACATTGTAGACTTGAAATAGAAATGGTATGATGTCGTGGAGCCTGATTACTTGCATAAGCCAAAGCATCCATGTCTTCCTTATAAACCATATCATCCCAGTTGTGAGTTGGCTCATAAGCTAGTTCTTGACTTTGTTTTATGTACTAATTATTGAAAAGAGGGTATAGATAAGTATATCAAATAACATTATCTTTAGTTGGGTCTTAAAAGTCCTCCTCACAAGCCTCTTCATGCCAATCAAGGTCTTGATTTGGATTTTTTGGATTTTGACTATGTTCCCCATATGAAATATTATAGGGAGAATAATAAAACTCCTTAGAAAATCTTTCTCTATAGGGGTTCTTAGTGGTATTTTATGAAACCATTCTATCATAATTTGTATTTTATGTGACTTCACTATAGGTTTAGTGAGACATATCCATGTAAATGATGAAAGATCTAAAACAAAAAGGTTTAGATTTCTACAAGTTCTAAAAAAACTATGTTCAAAGGACAAATGGCTCAAGCTTGGTCTAACTTGGGCAAAAGGTGAAGTTGTATCTCTAATGTGGTATAAAAGTGGAACTATATCTCCAAAATGGTTAGTGATAAAACTTGGCATAAAATATTCTAATGTCAAATGTCTAATGTCAAATGTCATACACACAAAATTTCAAGCATCTAAATAACAATCGACATGTCAAAGGTCTAGGTCAAAGTGTTCCAAATAAGGTCTAAACTAGGAAAGGGAAAAGTTGAGTTACTAGGTCTTTTGTCCAAATGTGGAGTCAAAATATAAGATTAAACCAATAGGCATATGCTAAGACTTTTGACCAAACAACATCAAAAGCTAGACTTGAAATAAATGCTGATGTGATTTGATATAATCTAAGAAGTTTGGAAATAACTTCAACATAGACCCGACACACTAAATCAAACATAAACATGATCAGTTGACATAAGGCATAAGATAAAAGGCTCTTTGAAGAAAGACTATGTTTTCCTAAATAAAGGGACAAACAATGATGAGGATAGGTGTTGAAAAAATAAACCATAAATAGTTTTCAAATTTGGGTAATCGATTAATCAAAGTTATGAAACTCAAAAGATAAAGATCTGTATATCAACCCCATTAATTAAGGCATAAACAAAAAATCAATCCATGTTTGAATCCAAACTTGACAAGGCTAATTGAAAACTCAAAATTGAAAATTAGGATTTGACCAAACAAACTGGAGAAGATCAGATAGTATAATGGCACATAAATGAGGTCCAAATGGCTGATGTGATATGGTGTGAAATAAATGGTTTTTGGCATAAGGTGAAACAAGTCTTGAAAAAAATTGAGTAGCCTAATGGTGTAAACATGCTCAAATGATATGATCTATGCTATGTTTCAAAGACTCAAAAGGATTAAAATGTTTTGACATGATTTATGTAGTATAAAGCTACCCTTTTCAACTCAAATACATTGTTTTGACATGGATTATGAACAAACAAACAAGTTTTAGTCTCAGAAACACCAAGTAAGATAAATGACCAAAATACACTAAGTATAATCATCTAAATCCTAGGAAGGGTATGTCAATGTAGGGTTGAATAAACTACCAAAATTTCAAATATTTATAGGGGAATCAATTTCATAATGACTTTCACATCAAACAATGCAAAATAAAAGCACAAAAATTAGGGGACCACAACATGGGCTAGTTGTAAAAAGGTCTAGTCCTTTTTACAACCACTACATCCTATTGTTCACTTAGTGTAGTATGATGTCTAAATGTAGATACATCCTATGTATAACTTAAAAGGAGTAAGTGAAGTCAATGATAGGAGATCAAACCTTGAGTCAAAGCTTCCCTAAAGAACTCGTGGGAGGTAATGACATCCCCCTCACAAGCCAAGTTTACATGAAAATAAAAGACTAATAGAAAGACTTTAGGGTAATTTTCAAGGTCACTCAAACTTTGATGAGTTTTTGGGGAGTGTTTTATATGACATTATTTATAAGTCTTGGACTAGGATTCCTATAATAGGAATGGTACTTTTTATTCTAAGGGTTACCTAAAGGGGACAAATGGAAGAACATACATGCAACATCCCTCTTTTTGCCAACCAAAAATTTAATCTAAACAACTAAGTAAACACAAAATATTTAAAAAGATGAGTTCATTTTAAGCCTAAATTAAAAATGAGGTGGTGTTTATTTGACCCCTTGGTCTTAGTTTCAAATTTTGAAAACATTCACCATAAACATCTAATTTTTTTAAGCACCAAAACAAGGTTCATAATTGATGTTTAAGCATGCAAAAGGTGATCTAAACATGTTTTTTTAGCAAATGTCAAGCTTGGTACCACAAAAAAAATGTTAGCATGTCCTTTAACCTTGAAGATCTTTTAGGTTTGAAATAATGAAATTTAAAAAAGAGCTCTTGGGTTTGTGTTTTAAGAAAAACATAGTGACCGATTTTGATTATATAATTGATGATGGTTATATTTTCTAACTGATGATGGTTATCTAACCGAAATTGGTTATACCAATGTGATCAATGACATGTATCCAACTGATGTTAGTTTTACTACCTGATGTTAGTTAAACTATCCAACTGATGTTGATCTTACTAGCCAACGCCGATTATTGTATAAACCCATGGCAAACAAAAATGGCAAAATAAAGTTAGAAAATTAATTTGAAAGAGTTTTAATGGTCAAAATGAATATTTTAAAGTTGAAAAATTATCTTATTCATGTGTGGTATGTGTCTATTCCCATCAGGTGTGCCATATGTGGATCTAGGAATTTGACTCAAGAGAGGATGGTTAGTATGGTGTTAGTTTTAAAATGGAAACAAAATGAAAGAAACACACTAACTAGCATAAAATATCTAGGACTAGACACTAGGGAGATCTTAGTTAACAAACATGAATAAAACACACAACTAAAATGCAAAATAAACCTTATTTTACCTTCCTTAGATGCTCCAAAATGCTTGGTGTAGTGGCTTGCTCAGTTTGTGCTCATGAAGTTTTCAACAAAGGAATCTTGGCTACCTCCATCTCTCCTTGGCATCTTTGGCTTGTGGCTTTCTTGGATTGGAATCAATTTGACATGGTAACACTAATTTCAATATCTTCTTGAAGATATTTGTGCATTATAACTTTGCACCAAAATAGCTTAGAAATGATTTTTATGGCCTCTTTATTTATAGATTTTTGAGAATGTCTAGAATCAACCTGAATCATCCATCTCAAGATTGAGATGTGTGGCTAAGCATTAATTCAATTATTAAATTAAAATTTATAAATAGGCTCATCAATATTTGGGATAAAGGAGAAATTAAGAGGCATGGAGGGCTTTGATGATGCATGGGAGGCATGAATCCTGATATTTGTGGCATTTATGGCCTAGGGATGTCTTCCCAATGAATGAGGTCACATGATGATGTAGATATTAAATATTCATTTTAAAAAATAAGTATTCAACAAATTTCCATGGAATTCTTAATTAGGATCTAAATTGGTTTAATTAGCTATTAAGCATGATTAAGCACTTTGCACACAAATTACTCAAATTGATCAAGATGCCTTGTTATTGGTCTAAAATTTGACTGGATTAGAATTGGAAGTCACTTTTAGAAGCGTTGGATGCATTATCCCATTTATGATGTTTTAAATATAAAATAACAAAGGCACGTGTCTTGTGCAAGATATTTGATATGAAGGAGCAATCCAGAGCATCCAAGTGCAAAATTGGCATTTTGACTCAAAATGATCTGATCAAAGTTAGTTGGCCCATAGATTTTAATATATCTGTGCATTATAACCTTACACCAAAAAAATTAGAAATGATGTGGTAAGGACTCCTATTTATAGATTTTTGTAAATCTATAGAATCAACCTAAACCATCCATCCTGAGATTGAGATGTGTGGTTTAGGATTAATTCAATTTTTGGAATTAAGTTTATAATTATCCTCATCATGACATTAGAAGAAGGGGTAATTAAGAGGCATAGATGTCATCATGGAAGGAATTTATGAGGCATGAAGGGTATGAATCTTTATATTTGTGTCATTTATGGTCTAAGGATGTCTTCCCAAGAAATAAGGTCACTTGATGATGCATATATTTAATATTCATTTATAAAAACAAGTTTTTAACAAGTTTTCATTGAATTCTTGATTAGTTATTGATTTGGGTTAATTAGCTCTTAATCATGTTTAAGCACTTTATGTACAAATTACTAAAATTGATCAAAATGCCTTGTTATTGGTCCAAAATTTGACTAGATTGGAATTGGAAGTCAATGTCAGATGCATTATAATCATATTCCATTTAGGATGTTACCGACAAAAAATAAGAAAGCCACATGTTTGATGTAAGAGATTTCATAGGAAAGAGTAATCTAGAGCACCCAGGTGCAAAATTAGCATTTTGACTCAAAATGATCTAATCAAAGTTAGTTGGCCCATAAATTACATTACCCCATTTAGGATACCATAGATAAAATCATCACTTGAATATGTCAATTTCACATCATTTAGCATGTTTTAGTGTTTTTAGTCCAAATTATGCATTTTAGGTGGAAATTGGTCAAAAGCCTAGTTATAGGTTATTGGTGGCCAGATTTAGGTGTCTACACTATCTACCTCTAGTCTATATTTTAAAATAAAAACTTAAGAAATAATTTAATAATATTTATTATATATATATATATATATATATATATATATATATATATATATATATATATATATATATATATATATATATATATGTGCCTCAGCCACTATGGGCTCACCATCTGCATGACTGCCTAGCACAATCTTCTCATCTACCTCTTCTATAGGTTACCTCAACTCAAATATGGCTATCATGGCTTGGGTCTACCTTAGTCTACACCCAATTGGCCTCTCTATCATTCAACTCTCTTCTAGCTCACCTATTGGGTCATAAGGGATGGTGATAGTCTCCACTCTCTCCTTTTCCTCCTACCTCCATTGAAACTATATCCTCAATGGTCATGGCTCATCTCACTATAGAGGTGGTGGTGGTATATATGGTTCCACTACCTCTACATCCTTTTCCTCATACCTTGATCCCTATCATGCTCATCCATTCCATGGAATCTCATGATGTGGTTTTGAGTTTTAACCTCATCACTAGTGGCCCTAGTCCCCTCCTCCCCCATGGCTCTCTCACATGTTGAGCCCACTAATCAAAAATCAATATTTGTGTTGTTAGATGAGGTAAGCCCATTATCCTAACACCTATGCCACCAAATGTGGATCTCTCTACTAAGTATAATGTCTAATCACCTTTATCCTCATTGTAGTTGGTGAAACTATGTACTAGCTTAGCCATGTAGTTGTTATGTGCTCATATGGATTTCACAATATGTCTATGCATCTCATAGTCTATAGCATTAAAATGTGGGACATGGTCCATGCTACCTGGTCCTCTCTCCATATTTGAACTCAAGGTGACCTATTATCAACTGTATGGGGAAACTTGGCTAGTTGATACATGAGAAACCTCTCATAGATCCAAGTTGTCAACAATATGATTGGTCTTATAGTTTTTCGCCCTCTGACCATTACCTTATATAGATCATGTATAAGTTGGACCCAAATAATAGAACCCAGATCATATAATATGCCCTCCTCTAAATCCTCCTACTCAAGTCTACCATGAATAGTGGTACATTACCATCTAACTTGTGACATAACACTCATTGTATCATAAGTCCTATCATATCCTTCTAGATATCTAAAATCTATGATGCATACACATCAAACATGCTAACTCACCTACCTCCTAATATATTATTAAAGCCTATAGCCCACATGGCTAAGGCTCTCCTCTCCTATAGGTTGTTTGGTATGCCTATAGTCATTGGTGTTCCTATCATTAGTAGCCCTAGGATAGCATGTAAATCCTCTAGCATGATATCTACTTCTACCATATCCCCATCCACCTCCCATTTGAAGGTATTAGTCAATCATTCCTAACATCTAAGGAACATGACTAATAGATCTGAGCTCATGAGAATCCTACACATGTTAGCTATCCCTCTTAGGCCTAAAACTACTAACCTAGCTCTATCACCTATGGTTAGACACTCCAATAGATATGATGGCCAAGATACATCTACCAATCTATAGAATCGGGGTCATCTCTATAACCAAGAAATGACAAAAGATGTATTAGATCATCCATGTCATGTATAGTCACAATACATTCTTTTTATAATTTCAATAAAAAAAACAACCCTAAACTACTTTAATTAATTCATTATTAAATATTTTTAGCATAGTCAATCCTTTTTTCCCTTAGTCATTTTGGGCCATTCTATCCTTCTTTCAGCATTTTGCATGCATTTTCATACACTTTTGGTTCTTTGGTCAACCTAATTTGACCAAAAATTTCCTTATTTTTTAGCTTGGTTGACTTAAAAATCTAAGTCAACCCTCTTCTTTTTCCCTCCTTAGTAATACATTATCATTATGGAGTTTTTGGATCAGTTTGAAAATTATACTATGTAGTCCATAAAATCTAATGGGTTAACACATATCTATAGGGTTGGCAATGTGGATTTTGGCTATTTTTAGCCTACTAGGTCGACTAGGTCCACCTAGTTGTTTTTGGCTGTCAACCCCTTACATTTTCCTAAAAAAATGTCTTTTTGGCATTTTCTTCCCAATTCCTCTAAACCCATTTCCCATTTTGATATTTATTACCTATACAATCTAATTTTGCCTCATTTTCATATCTAAAATTACTAAAAATTACATTTTTCTAAAAATACATGAAATTCAACAAAATACTCAAAAAATGGCTTAAAATTCATAGTTGCATACTTGTAGTGCATATTCTACCACTCCTAGAGCCCCTCCCTATCTAGCCTATCATCTTCTCACCATCCTAGCTCATTTTCTCTCTAGAGCTCTTTTTCCTCTCTTTCACAACTCAAAATAACAAAATGGCTTATCTTTCCCCTATTTAAAAACACTTTTCAAAATTCAAGTTCATCAATTATTTTTATGTAGATTCTTTATTTTATCTATATCTTTGTTGTTACTATCCATTTTCAAAACCATGAAATGCATTGGATTTGTGATGATGTATAGAATATTTTCCACTATCATGTGCCTATTTTTCAAAAAAATTGATTTTTGGCTATTTTTTGCATTAACTTCTATGGGTTTGCCTAGTGTTCTTCACATTGGATGCCTTCACTTTCTCTTGCAGTCTACTTCTTTACATATAGTACTAAGGTATGTAAAGGTATTTATTTTTCAATTTTATCCTTTCCTTTATCTTATTTTCTACTTATTACACTTTACTTAGCATCAACATTATGTGTTATCATGTTCTCTTTCTTGAAGCACCGTCTCGTGTTGCACTTATGTGATACGTGATGAGCTTCTAGTAGGGCATATGTATACACATAATATTTTTAACTTTTATTGATTACTGACACTTTGTATCTTGTAGGATCCCATCGAGTCTTAATCTATCTGAGTGCATGCCTTAAGGGGTGCACTAGGAAAGGGGTGGGTAGACCATTGGTGTTTCATAAAATTGTTGTCCCTTTTTCCACTTACCATCTACACACTTGTCTCCTAAAACTAGTTACCCTAAGCTTATTATTCTCTTTCTTACCCATTCTAGTATTTTTCCATGCTTTATCTTCCTTTTTTTCCCTTAATTTCCTTTTGGACAATCAGTTGTACTAGGTCAGCTAGGTCGATCTTGTACAGTCTAGAGGTATTTTTTCACTTTGTGGATTTGTTAGCCTTTCAACTGACCTAGCTCAAACCTAGTGAATTGTCCATGAAAACATACAAGGTCAATTGGGTTGACCTTGTATAATAAATGTTTTTAATAATATTTAGGGTAAGATTTGCCTATATATACAAGTTCATTTTCAACCATTTGTAAGAAGAGAAGTGAAGAAGAATAAGTGAAAATGAACATCTATTTATTGACCATTCTACTTGAGTAATAAAGCTTAGGATTCCATACTTTCTTTGGAGATATGGATCTTATCTTGTAGAGAAGTATTTTGGATGCATAGATAGTTTGTGTAGCCTAGAGATGATTTGTTTTTGTTATCCTTACATACCACAATAATCTCTTGTAAAAAACTTTGGCCAAGGGAAAGATTGAGACTAGGTAGGTTCATCTTCAAGGTAAGTGTTCTTAACTTTATTTCTCCTTTGTAAGAGTAGATATATAATGTAGTTGTGCTTCTTTCTTTCATGTATTAGGATTCTATATACATTGACATGATTATATGTCTTATATAAATGTTTAGTTTATTTTTTTTTGTTTATAACCCCCACTTTGTGCCAAAATCTTTGGTGAGCACTAGATTATATTTACTTGTTTATTAAAATAGAGTGAACATTAAACCTAAGAATCTTTTAGGGTTGTTACATGATTGTGTTAGATTGTATGCTTTGGAAACCTTCCTAGCATGGTGTATTATGACAAGTTATCCCCTAATCAGGTCTAATGAATCCCCATATTGGTCATGCCCTTGCTTAATAAATATATCCCTGATTGAAAGTGTAAGTATGATCTATCTTCTCTACTTCAAGATTGATTTATAGACATGATGCATTTTTGATTGCATATAGTTTGTAACTTTGGAAAAACATCATTTATAGAAGGTGGTCTTCTTTTTGAAGAACAATTTGAAGATTCAAATTCCTCATGGCTTTATTCTAATGAACAAACTACTTTCTTCCTTAAAAACCAATATCCCATCATGAAATCCATCATGTGTAATATAATTAATTACAAAGGCAAGGGACTTTACCTCCATGAAAAATGACCAATAAAACCCATCACACTTAAATAAAATCAAGCATTATGAGGTATAGTATTTAACCCACCTAATGTGAGCACAACACTTTATCAAAATGACTCTTATAGTGAGTATGAGGTAAGCTCTTCAAAGACTAAAATGGGTTCCATCTATATCCAATTTGAGGATACATCCATGACCAACTTATTCCATGAAACCATTGTCTTAATACTTAAACTAACATATCTAAATATAATATAGTGGGACCAACAATCAACACCTATGCATGATCACTTTTGAAAATGATGAAGCAATAATAAATTCTTGAGCATAAGAGATCATATTCTAATAGGCGATCACGAGAAGGGTTTTTACATCCAATTAGATGATTATACATATTTTTTGGAATTATCATCATATTATATAATCATTAAAACAAAAACATCTCAAGAAGAAACATCTATCCATGAATACCTTGAGGAAGAACTCAACCTTCCTCCACCATCCATAAAATACCAAGAAGAATCAACTCTCTTAGTTGAAGGCACCATAAAATTAACATTAAAACAAAGGAAAACATAAATATAGTCAAGTGGGAATAATAATCAACACCTATGCATGTTCACTTTTAAAATGATAAAGTAATATATGAATTCTTGAGCATAAGATATCATATTCTAGTAAGTGATCACAAGAAGGGGTTTTCTATTTAGTTAGATGATTTTACATATTTTTGGGAATAATGATCACTTTATCTAATAAATAAAATAACATCTCAAGAAGAAACATCTAACCATGGATACCTTAGTGAATAACTCAACCTTCCTCTACCACCCATAAAAATCAAGAATAATCAACTCTCTTAGTTGAAGATACCATAGCAATTAACATTAGGACAAAGGAAAATCTAGAGATAGTCAAGTTTGTTGCATCATTAACTCAAGAAGAACAAGAAATATTCACCCTTCTGCTTAAATAATTATCCTACATGTTTGCATGGTCTTATGCAGACATGTTAGGGATTGATCCTTCACTTTTTATGCATCATATTATGGTTCATTTAGATGCTAAACCTATAAAATAGAAACTCAAAAAAATTCATCCCAAAGAAGCATCTTAGAACTAAAAAAGTAATTAGATGTTGGCTTTATACATCCCATATATTACTTAGAATGGATATCTAATGTTGTGTCAATATCAAAGAAACCATTAGGAATCAAAGTGTGTATATAATTCAATGATATTAAAAAAATTATGTTTGAAATATGACTTTATATTTCCAAACATAGAAATGATTTTAGACTCCATTTTTGGTCAGTAGATGTGATCTTTGATGAATGGTTTATTAGGTTATAAATAAGTCATGATAGCTCCTGAGGAATAACACAAGACATCATTTACAATGCATTGGGGCACCTTTTTATATCAAGTAAATCCCTTTGGCCTCAATAATTATAGATCCACATACTAGAAAGAAATGATAGTTATCTTCCATGATATGCTTCATGACATCATGGAAGACTATGTTGATGACATATTTTCTAAACTGAAATCTAGATCAAAACATCATGTGATACTCTATATAATTTTTGATAGAATGAAAGAGTACAAGCTCCATTTGAATCCAAATAAGTGTGTCTTCAAGGTTACATTATGAAAGTTAATGAGATTAATAGTTTCACACCATGAAATAGAGGTTGATCCTTTCAAAGTTTTAACTATCATAAAATATGCCTCCACCTAATAATCTCAAACAATCTCATAGTCTATAAGATAAAATTTATGCTATTTGAAGTTTCATAGCATAACTTGTAGACATTTTTCATACATTCACATTATTGTTTAAGAAATACATTTTGTTCATTTGGCATGAAGATTATAATAAGGCATTTGAGAATCTTAAATGGTATCTTTCCATTCTTATATTCTTGATGCCACCTATTATAGGTAAATTTTTCCTTTTATATATATCCACTACATAGTGTGTATTGGGGGCATTATTATCTCAACACGATGAACATGGATCAAAACATGCAGTTTATTACCTAAGTAGAACTCTGGTGTCATATGAGTTTAATTAATATCCCATGTTAAAAACATGTTTCATGATGTTTTTTCTTCTCAAAAAGTTAGACACTACATGCTCCATAATCAAACCAAAATCATTATAAAAATTAACCCTCTTAAATATATATTTTCCAAAACATATTTGACAAGTAGAATGGCTAAATAGGATATGCTTCTTAGTGAGTTTGATCTTGAGTATGTAAATAAAAAATAAATCAAGGTATAGGTACTGGTAGATACATTATTAGATTCTCCTCTATAATATCACACACCTCTTGTCACATATTTTTTAGATGAGGGAATGATGGTAATTGATAAATCCCTAGGCTAGCAGTTATATTTAGATTGATCCTTTATTAATCATGGTTCATGGGTAGGTATATTATTGGTTACTCCTAATGGGTACTTAATTAAAAAATCATTTGGGATTGATTTTCCTTGTACAAACAACATATAAGAATATGAATCCCTTATAGCTATTCTTAAACTTGTAATACAATGGGGTAACAAAAATCTTCTTGTCTTTTTCATTAAAAAATCATCATAAATCAAGTAACCAATGAATTACAAGTTAGATATGACAACATAATTTAGTACAAGAGGATGGTGGATAACCTCATGTTTTGTTTTACATATATACAATTTGAACATGTAAGGGATAATAATAGAGCAACTAATGCCATGACAATAATTAGTTCATTAGTTAATCTCTAAACTAACCATAATAAATTTCTTGTAGAATATTTGATGACACCAGCTTATTATACACCATATTATGAGATGGTTTTCAAGGTGTTTGGTCCCACTTATCCTTGGTACAATGGCATCTATGAATATCTTCATAACAACACCATTCCAACAAACTTAACTCATAACCAATGAGAATGCTTTATACAAGGTACATCACGATATATTATCCTTTTTCAACCCCTATTTTAATAATTTATGATGGAAACTTGATAAGGTGTTAAATTTTGAAGAGTCTACCTTAGCCATTATATAAGTTCATGTGGGAATTTGAGGTTCTCATTCTTGTGTCATAGTCTTTGCTAATAAACTCTTATGTGTGGGTTATTATTGGTTTATAATGAAATATAATTATTTTGCATATGTTAATAAGTGTGTGCCTTGAAAAAATCATGGTGACATTATATATAGTCCTTCATAAGTCTTATAACCCATCACTACACCTTGTCCATTTTCCACATGGGGGTTATAACTCATTGGTAAAGTCAATCCTAATTATTCAGATGGTCACAAACATATTATTATATCTTCCACATATTTTACCAAACGGGTTGAATCCATGCCCTTAACTTATGTCACTAAAAAGTAAATTTCCAATTTTATCTTAAACCACATTATCTGTCACTTTAGAATCCCATTTTCTATCATCTCTAATAACGATAAATATTTCAAAAATAATGACATCAAGTCATTTTGTGATACTTATCATTATAAACACAAGTGGTCCATTCCCTACTACCATAAAGTAATAGCCAATCTAAGGTAATAAATAAAAATATCCTAAAAATTCTCAAAAGAGTTTTCAACATATTTGGTTGATAACATGCATAGCTTTTTTCTGCCTTATGGGCATATAGTGTACGCATATATACCCTCACACATGTAACACCATACTCCCTTGTTTATGACATAGATTCAATCTTACCCATTGAATTTGTGATCCCATCCATACATATATTCTTCCAATATATAATTGATTATGAATCTTATCATATATCACACTTAAGTGAGCCCGAACTCCTTTATGAGAAATGACTTTATGCCCTAAACCACTTACAAGTCTACGAGAATCACTTTCATCATAGATACAATAAGAGGATTAAATCCATGGGATTCAAAATAAATGATCTTATTCTTAAATAAAATCAATATAAAACCAATGTATAATGGGAGAAGAAATGGAAATTTAAATCAAACTAGTTGGATCCATACATCATCATTGTAAAATATGGATTTGTGGCTTACAAATTAGCCACAGAGGATGGAAAGGAGTTTGATGAGCCTATGAACATCATTCACCTTAGATGGTTCTATGCCTAATCCATTATAGTCTTGTTGTACATATCCTTAGTGTTAAATTAAAAAAATAAAAATAAAAAAAAGAAAGAAAAATAGTACATCCAAAAGTGAAAACCAATTTACTAGTGATTTGAGAAAGTATAATGGTGAAAACTTGTTTCTAGCACCATGTGTAATCTAATGTATATCTACACCCTAGTTACTTAGGGGCATCCTATCACATTTGGCACTTGTATATTTCTATTTAGTTACTTATTTCACCAGCTACCCATGATATATTGATTTAAATTTTCCCCTTACACTTGTGTAGACATGTCCTTTCTCATGCTTAGAGGAATGTCTTATATATGACCCTTATTATCACTTCTATCTATGTATCTAAATACACACTTATTTATACACCTCAACACATAACACTTCATCTATTCTAGTCTACCATACATATATATTTCAACATCATCATCATTCACTTGCTCATTTTTTGGGAGGGAAATCACTCATCTACTCGTCATAACTTCACACTACATCATCATTTTTTCATCCATTCTCATATTGGGAGAACTAAATCTGTCATGATATCCAAAACTAGACTTTATCCATGGTGGATTATGTGGGTATCACTTAGATTCATGGGGTATCTAGGGTTAGCTCAGACACCACCCCCATCATCCCATCATCTTAATCATGCATTATTTCCATATCACCATCACAAACAATATGGTATTTATTAGAAACCCAGGCTACCCCTTCTCTTTACTTTGTTAGTATATTAGTTTTTATGGATACATATACTTAATAAGTCATCCTATGAGCATTTTTT
Organism: Torreya grandis; assembly: GCA_037957365.1. NCBI lineage: Eukaryota > Viridiplantae > Streptophyta > Pinopsida > Cupressales > Taxaceae > Torreya > Torreya grandis. The sequence goes on from JARHVA010008799.1 coordinate 64,774, forward strand.
TATCCCACATTCATGGGAATTATTAGTTTCTTATATTATACTTAGTATATAAGTAAGTGTTGAGGCAAATGAAGGAATCCATTATTTTTTTATGTTGATCTTGTTCAAAGGAGGTCACCCCATCGAAGTGGCATGTGATAAATTTAATACCTTTGGTGTTTATGTGATTTATATAAATCTATTATTTTTTACATTTTCATTAATTTATTATAGTAGGATCCTCTCATCTGGTATTAGAGTGCTTTCTAGGGCCAATTGTTTTCTCAAAAAGTGTTTTTCTATTCTACTACATTGTGTTTGTTTTTCTACTCTAGATACTATAATATGTTTTAGATCAAGGTAAATACCTGTCCACATAACTATGGAAAGTGATTGGGAATAAGCCCTAAAAATCATTATGAGGATTACCATAGGAACCTTGAAGTAGTTGGCCCATTGAGAGGACCTACTAGTGAAAAGGACAACAACCCCGTCTTAGTTGACTAGTTCCCACCTATGAGGAAAACCAAGAGTTGTCATTTAGGGGTAAATTCATGGGCAATTTTTTTTGGGAGGAGCAGTACTCATTTAGACAATATTGGTGGCCAAATAAATATCTTTAAACCCTTAGTCAACCATTAAAACTTAGGGCCTATTTCCATTAGTTTTAGAATATTACTAATAGAGTATTAAAAAACTTGTCATATCATATCTTTGCATATTACCAATAGAGTATCAGAATACTCGGCATACTAGTTTTAACATATTACCATTAGAGTATAATAAAACTTGCCATATCATATCTATGCATATTACTAGTAGAGTATCAAAAGACTTGTCATACTAATTACAGAATATTCCCAGTATACTAGTAGTTTTTTTTTTTGTTTTTTTTGTCATATCTCACCACCTATGACTTTTTTTATTCTCAAAATTTATCAGGACACCTAAAATTCCATTATACATATTTTCTTCCTTGATGTCGCATACACCAATTCCACTTCTAATCACCACAAATCTTAATTTTTCATTTTCTTAGTTTTGCCATAACTTCATCAAGTTTTATCCATTTGCCTCAAAAAATTTATGTGAACTAGGAATTTGACTAAGAAAAGGATATTAGTATTGTGTTAGTTAAAAAATTCATAAAATAAATTGATAAAGATCACACTAAGAGAACACCTTCATGCCTAGTTACTAGGGTGATCTTGTAACAAAAACAAATGACAAACATAACTAAAAAGTAAGGAAAAACAACAAGAATTCCTTCACCTTCCTTGGATGCTCCAAATTCCTTTATAGTAGTGGCTTTCTCAGCTTGTGCTCATGAAGTCTTCATCAAAGAAGCTTGGTTATGTCCTCTTCTCCTTGGCACCTTGTGGCTTTGGCTTGGCTTGGTTTGGAATCAATTTTACATGGTAACACTAATTGTAATGGCTTTTGGAATCATTTGTCCATTATAACTTTACATTATCAAGACTTTAAAAATGATGTGGTAAGGCCTCCTATTAATAGATTTTTGTAAATGTCTAGAATCAACATGAACCATCCATATTAGGCTTGAGACGTGTGGATAAGGATTAATCTAATTATGAATTGAAAATTGATAAATATGCTCATCAATATTTAGGATAGAGGAGAAATTAAGAGGCATGGAGGGCTTTGATGAGGAATGGGAGGCATGAATCTTGATATTTGTGGGATTTATGGCCTAGGGATATATTTCCAAGAAATAAGGTCACCTGATGATGTAAATATTCAATATTTATTTCCAAAACAAATTATTCAACAAGTTTCCATGGAATTCTTAATTAGGCTCTAACCTATACTAATTATCTCTAAACATGATTAAGCACTTTATGCACAAATTACTCAAATTGATTAGAATGACTTATTATTGGTCCAAAATTTGACTGGATTAGAATTGAAAGTCAATGCCAAATGTGTTAGATCTGTACTCCCATTTAGGATTTTACTAACAATAAATAACAAAGGCATGTGTCTTGTGTAAGAGATATGATAGGAAAGAGAAATCCAATGTACCTAGGTGTAAAATTGGCATTTTGACTCAAAATGATCTGATCAAAGTTAGCTAGCCCATAAATTGCATTACCCCATTTAGGGATACCCTAGCTAGAATCAACACTTGACTATGTCAATTTCAACTCATTTAATGTATTTTAGTATTTTTAATTCAAATTGTGCACTTTGGGTGGAAATTGGTCAAAATTTTGGTTAGAGGTCATTGGTGGCTAGATTTAGGTGTCTATAATTTTTCCTATTTAGGAAGATGTTTCAAACCATAGGCAAAGCAATGTCTTATCAAATAATTAAAAATGGCATGTATGTCAACAAAAGATGATGGTTGAAGAACAAATCTCCAAATAGTTTTGAGAAGCCTATGATGATGCCCCCTCTTAAGAGTGGTCATCACATTTATTGATGGGTAGTCCCTCAAAAATAAATAAGAAGAAAGGTGGAATTAACCCATGGTTAAGATTAATCCAAATAAGAAAATGCTTGCATGCATTGATGTAAAAAGGATGCTGATTTACCCAAAGGTGTTTATAATCCAGAATAAAAGTCAAAATAATGATTTTCCCAAAGGTAGTTATAATCATTAAGAGGACCTCAATTAGTTAAATATGATGGTGCCTTAGTTAGGGTTGATCAGCAATCATAACTCAAGGATATAACCTAGAATATAGATTAAAGATGAGTGGGTGCAAAGTGATTTAAGATATGGCTAGAGGAATGAGATTGATCAATAAAATGATTTAGTTTTACCTATCAATAAGGAGATGATAATCATGATTAATAATGATATAAATAGAATGGTCAAATGAGTTATATTGATCAAGGTGTGTGGGAGGATTTGCCAAGGTGCCAAGTATAAACTTATGTGGCTCCATTCATTGTAGACCTTCTTGAAGCTAATTTTTGTTGTATCATGTGATGGTAGGCTTCATGATAGAACACCATGAATACTTGGCCAAAATATGCATAAGGACTGACTCCCGATCTAATAAACACTCAAAAATAATGCACCAATAATAAAAACCATGATGATAATGTTAATGGATGAATATGGATAGACTCAAGAATAATGTGTTCAAGGAATCACCTAATGAACACATATATACCAAGTTGAGGAAATAGTAGTGAAATCAAACAAACAACCAAGCGAACAAATAAATAAACAAATAAAAAACAAACAAACAACCTGAAATAAATAAATAAACAAAAAGCCTAAAAATAAAAGAAAAATAAAGCATCCTAACAATGATAATGAACCAATATCCAATATGATAACCAATAACTAATATTCAATATTCAAGTGAAAATAGTACACCAATGATAAAAACCAATATGACAATGTTGACGTATAAAGATGGATAGACTCATGAATAATGTGTGCAAAGAATCACCCAATGCATACATATAGACTGAGTTAAGGTAACACTACAAAAATAAAATAAACAAGAAAGAAATAAAATAAACAAACAAACTTGAAATAAACAAATAAACAAAAACCCTGAAAGCAAAAGAAAGCATCCTAGCAATGACAATACCCCAATAAGGTAGATCGAGAATAATTAACTAGGCTTAGATAGGACAAATATTTTTGTATTTTTGAAATTTTATGAATGTTTTTGGAATTTTGAGGTATCTTAACTTGTTATAAAATGACAAGATACCTGCTCACAAAATGGTGAGAGTGTTTGGCTTAGGTTGCTCATAAAATGGTAAGAGCATATGGAAAGGGGGATTGAGGTGACCTCAACATGAATTGAGCATGACCTACACTGTCCTAAAATGACCTCAAGCCATACTAATTCCATCCACATAAAATGTGAATAAAAACTAACTAGGTCCCAACAAGTTCTCAAATCTGGTAAATGGCCAGTCAAATGAAAATAGTAATGGCAAGGTGATACAGTAATACATGATAAAAAAATGTTGCCCATATGTAGTTATAACTAGAATACAAAAAAATAGGTCAATGATACTAATTTTCCCATAGGTTTTTATAATTATTAGCAAGACTAGTGAAACATTGATTTATCCATAGGTGGTTATAATTAGGCTCACATAAACAAACTTGATAGGATGAAAGATATCTCATCAGATCAACTGTCAAACTACTTTCATAGATTGTCATTGTAAACATGAATTTGATAAGAGTTGAAACTTGATCAAAATCCCCTCATAAAAAGTATGAGAAGAACCAAAGGAACCAACATCAAAATAGGATTGGGTAAGATGACTAAAAATAGGCTTTGGTCTAGATAGAAATGGAATGATAGGATGGTATGGTTTTGTTTAGGATAATGATAGTTTGATAAATTGGATAAAATGGTAAGAAGGTTGCCCCCAAGTGATGGGTAAATATAAGGAATCTACAATAATGGTAAATGGATATGTAACAATAACAATGGCAATGTGAAATGATATGGTACATGTTTTTGGCTTGGGTGTGGTTTTTGATTCTATTGTTCCTACTAATAGGGAGATACACATCCTAATAAACAAATGATACAAATAGAATACTCAATCATGTTAATTGATATCCCACACCTTATCTAAAATATTGATCTATCAATAACTAGATGCCAAGAATGTTGTTGTGTTCTTCCTTGGTCATTGATTTTGAGTATTTCAAGCATTAAGACAAGGTATCTTTGTAGCCTCTATAAAGGAAAGTGTGGACATAGATGGTAAACAAGGATAAATAATGGATGATAGGTTTGATTTTGAAATGGAATGGTAGATGATAATGGAATATGGAATGGTTGGAAAATAAATGAAGATCAGGACTTTTAGTCACATGTAATGTTGTTGATGCCAGATTTAACATAAATTTGGTTGTGGTGGGATTAAAGACTTTTTCTCTCAATAGGACCACCAAACTTTTTTGTTGTTTGATCTTGAGAGTAGCTATCATTTTATGAGGCTGTAGATAGGAAATTATTTTGATTTGATCTTTGATTTTGTCTTTATCAAGCAGTGAAGAACATTTATGCTCAGCTATTGGTGCCTTAAAGAGTTTTTCACCAATGAAGTTGTCTTGATTATCCCATAGCACCTTCAAGAAGGTTTCACTAATGAACATTGGCTTTTGACTTTTATTTTCTTCTAATGTTTCTAAAAAAATTTCACTAAAAGATGTTATGTTTTGACTTTGATTGTCCCCTAGTACCTCTAAAAAGTTTTCACTACGAGAGTGCTCTTTTACTACATGAATGTGGTATTAGCTTCCTTGCTCTTCTTTAATTGCTATGTCACCATGGATGTAGTTTAACAAAGTGTGATTTTGTTGATCCCAGTCAACACTTGTAGGAGATGGAATGTCAATGATATGGCTATTTTGGTTGATGGTAATGGCATGTGGAATGGTAATGGAATAGGGAGAGGCTACACAATCCTCATAGAAGATAATAGGATAACTTATGTCAAAGTTGAAGTACTCATCCTTAAAAACTATAGAAAGATCATAAATGTATTCAAATTGATCTACAAATCATGTGTAACTAATGTTGTAATAGCCATGAACATATTCTTCTTTTGAATCCAATTTTGACTCAATAAAATCTTAATTTGATGTTGAGACTAATGTTGATTTTGATTTTGATTCTAATGCTAAATCTGATGTTGGTTCAAGAATAAAACCTGACTCTAACTCTAATTATTTATCTGATGAGTACTTTATTACAATGATGACTTATTGAATATTTGATTTTGGACAAGTAACAACTTGTGATGGCATAATGGGCTCCATAAAAATTGGCTTGGCAGAGTGGGACTCCTCTAGGATGGGAAAAATGTCAAGAGATAATTCCCTAGAGACTGTCTTGTCAATAAGAGGCTCTTGAAAAATAAGCACATGGTCGATGTAATTATTTGCCTAAAGGTGGTTATAATCATTAAGAATTGACTCAATAAAGACTAGCTTGTTAGTGTGAGACTCATCAAAAACTAGTATAGGATCAATAGGTGATTCATCATAGGTTGACTTATCACAAATGGTTGGTTCAACAAAAACATCTTGGATTAGTTGGTTATTTTGGCCTTGGTTTCCAATGAGTTGGAAGATACTAGTTTTGAACATAGCTTGGTCTTCAAAATATTAGATCGATTAAGGTTAGGATGGGATTGGTTCTAGATGAGGAATGGCTTGTGGTTAGATAATGGTAGGTCATTGGGGAGCATGATTTCTCACATCAGCCAAAGGATGAAGTTATGTAATGGTAATGATAGGGCACTATGGAGCTTGATTTATTGCAGAAGCCAAAGGAATAGGTCTTGGAATGATGAATGGGTGTTGTAGAGCTTGATTGCTTGCACAAACCAAAGGATGAGGTCTTGGTATGGCATTGTGGTCCTGAAATAGAAATGGTATGATGTGGTGGATCTTGATTACTCACATAAGCCAAAGCATCCAAGTCTTCCTCATAAACTATATCATCCCAGTTGTGAGTTGTCTCATAATCTGGTTCTTGACTATGTTACATGTACTAATTATGATAAAGAGGGTATGGATCTATATCCTAAATAACATATCTTTAGTTGGGTCTTCAAAGTCCTCCTCGCAATCCTCTTCATACCAATCAAAGTATTGAGTTGGATCATAATTTGATTCATGACTTTGTTCTCATGAATGATTATTATGAGGTGGATATAAATCTACCTCATAAACCATATTATCATCATTGGGGTCTTGACTAAAGTCATAAAAGTCATTTTATATGGTCATTCTGTCATAATTTGGATTATACGTGACTCCACCATAGCTATAGTGAGACATATTTGTGTAAATGATGAAAGCTCTAAAACAAAAAGGATTAGAGTTATATAAACTTTAAAATATTATCCAAAAGATAAATGGTTCAAACTTGGTCTAACTTGGTCGAAGGGGTGGTGTTGTATCTCTAATATGGTCTAAAAGTGGAGTTGTATCTTCAAAATTATTTGTCCTAAGACTTGTCATAAAATAGTCTAACATCAAATTTCTAATGTCAAATTCCATATGCATAAAAGGTCAAGCATATAAATAAAAACTAGCATGTTAAAGGTCTAAGCCAAAGCATTCCAAATAAGGTCTAAACTAGGAAAGGGAAAAGTTGAGTTGGTAGGTCTTTTGTCCAAATGCAAAGTCAAAATATAGGCTCAAACAAATAGGCATATGCTAGGACTTTTTTCCAAAGGATGTCAAAAGCTAGACTTGAAACAAAGGCTAATGTGATTTGATTTAATCTAACAAGTTTGGAAACAACATTGACATAGACCTAACACACATAATCAAACATAAACATGATCATTGGTATAAATCATAAGACAAAAGGATCTTTGAAGAAACATTGTGTTTTCTCAAATAAAAACACAAATAATAATGAAGATAGGCATTAAACAAATAAACCATCTATAGTTTTTTAATTTTGGGTAATCAATTAACTAAAGTTATGCAACCTAAAAGAGAAAGATCTATGTATCAGCCCCATGAATTAAGGCCTAAATAAAAATCAATCAATGTTTGAATCCAAACTTGACAAGGCTAATTGAAAATTTAACAGTGAAAACTAGGATTTGACCAAACAAGATAAACAAGATTAGATAACATGATAACACATAAATGAGGTCCAAATGGCTGATGTGACATGGTGTGAAAAAAAAGTCTTGAAACAAATTGAGAATCTTAATGGTGTAATCATGCTCAAATGATTTAATTTATGTGATGCTTCAAAATACTCAAAGGCAAAATGGTTTTAACATATTTTATTCAACATAACACTACCCTCCTTAACTCAAATGACACACACACGCAAACAAGTTTAGCAAAAATTTCAAGGCACAAGTGTGGTGTAAAATCACCATCATAACACCTCTTTAAACAAAAGAGTGACATATAAACAAAGTGGTTTGGACATGGTTTATAAACAAACAAACAAGTTTTAGTCTCAAAAACACCAAGTAAGATAAATGACCAAAATACACTAAGTATAATCGTCCAATTTTTAATAAGGGTATGACAATGTGGGGTTGACTAACTATCAAGTTTTGAACATCTCTAGTGGAATCAATTGCACATTGACTTTCACATCAAACAATGCAAAAGTAAAGAATGGAAATTGGGTGACCATAGCATTGGCTAGTTGTAAAAAGGTCTAGTCATTTTTACAACCTCTACATCCTATTATTTGCTTAGTGTAGTGTGATGTCCAAATATAGATACGTCCTATGTGTAACTCAAAAGGAGGAAGTGAAGTCAATGATGGAAGATGAAACCCTGGGTCAAATCTTCCCTAAATAACTTTTGAGAGGTAATGACATCTCCATTTCAATCCAAGTCTGCATAAAAATAAAGAAAGCATGAAATAGAAAGACTTTAAGGTCATTTTCAAGGTCACCCAAACTTTGACAAGTTTTTGGAGAGTGCTTTAGATGACATTCTTTCTAAGGCTTAGACTAGGCCATTTGTAATAGGAATGGTACTTTTAATTCCAAGGGTTCCCTAAAGAGGACATATGGAACAACATACATGTAACACTCCTCTGTTTTCTAAACAAAATTAGATCAAACAAATATTGAAGACAAAAATGACAAGTGTCTTTAATTTTAAGCCCAAATGAAAGATGTGGTGGTGTTCATTTGACCCCTTGGTCTTAAGATTGTGAAATTTGAAAAATAATGATAAAAAATTACTTAAGCACATAAAATTTATCTTAAGCACAAAAAATAATATTCTTAATTCATTTTAAAGCATGCACAAGGTGATCTTAATATCATGTTTTAACAAGTTCCAAGTCCATTATTACATGTCTACCCTTAAGGCATTAACCCAAAAGAAAATATGTTAGATTATAAACATTTCAAATATATTTTCAAAAATTTATAAAACATCTATGAAACTTGAAGCTAAACTAATGTCAAAGTCTAAAAATTTAGGAGAAAACATGTGTTTTTTTTAAAAATCATCCAAAATGTAGTCTGTATGACCCTAAACCAAGCATTTTAAAATGGCGTATTTAGCTCTCAGGTTTGTGTTTTTGAGAAAAACACAATGATTGACATCAATTTTATAACCAACATTGGTTACACTTACTAATCAATGATATTTATCTAATTTACATCGGTTATACCAATAGTGATTGATGATGGCTATGCCAATCGATGATGATTTTACTAACTGACGCTCGTGACTGTGTAAACTTGTGACAAAGAAAAATGGAAAAACAAAGTTAGAAAATCAAATTACAAGAGTTTAAATGATCCAAATGAATATTTTAATGTTGTATAATGAACTTTTTCATGTGTGGGATGCATTTTGTCCCACCAGGCATGTCATTATGTGAACTAGGAATTTGACTAAGAAGAGGAGGTTAGTATTGTGTTAGTGACAAAATGCAAAAAAAAATTTGACAAAGAACACACTAAGTTAACACCTTCATTCCTAGTTACTAGGGTGAGCTTAGTATAAAAAATGACAAACACAACTAAAAAGTAAGGAAGAACAACAATAATTCTTTCACCTTCCTTAGATGCTCCAAATGCCTTTGTATTAGTGGCTTGCTCAGCTTGTGCTCATGAAGTCTTCATCAAAGGAGGCTTGGCTATCTCCTATTCTCCTTTTCACCTTGTGGCTTTGGATTGGCTTGGCTTGGAATTAATTTGTCAAGGTAACACTAATTGTAATGTCTTTTGGAATCATTTGTGCATTATAAATTTGCATTATCAAGACTTTAAAAATGATGTGGTAAGGCCTCCTATTTATATATTTTTTCTAATGTCTAGAATCAACCTGAACCATCCATCTCAAGATTGAGATGTGTGGATAAAGATTAACCCAATTATGTAATTAAATTTGATATATAGGCTCATCAATATTTGGGATAGAGGAGCAATTAAGAGGCATGGATGGATTTGATGAGGCATGGGAGGCATGAATCCTAATATTTATGGGATTTATGGCCTTGGGATGTCTTCCTAAGAAATGAGGTCACCTGATGATGAAAATATTCAATATTCATTTCTAAAACAAATTATTCAACAAGTTTACATGGAATTATTAATTAGGCTCTAACTTGGATTAATTATCTCTAAGTATGATTAATCACTTTGTGCATAAATTACTCAAATTGATCAAAATGCCTTGTTATTGGTCCAAAATTTAGCTGGATTGTTATTTTTAAGACAATGTTAGATTTATTGGATCCATACTCCCATTTAAGATGTTACTGACAACAAATAACAAAGACATGTGTCTTGTGCAAGAGATTTGATAGGAAATTGCTTCCCTCAAGACCTAAATTAAATATCTTGATGAAAAATTCTCAGACTCAATCTTCAACATACTACCTTGAATAATAGACGGCATCCAAAGTCCTCTTAGACACCAAGTTTTCTTCTTCCATCAATTTTTGTGGGTTGAAGCTTGATTTTCCTTAATTCAATGGTGCATATCCATCTTTATGGATCTATCTAGAAAAATAATATTTTAATTTATATAATACCTTAAATCACAATAAAGTCCCACTTCCATCCTTTTACTTGGAACATAAATCCCTCCAATTGTACCATTTCTATATCAAGGCTCATGATGAGCTAATATGGACCAATTTTGGCACCCTCATTTTGAAATGGTTTAGCCCTAGTGATTTTTATGACTTCACTAGAGCACTCACTAAACTTTACCAAACAAGAAGCATGAGAGAATATCAGATAAAATTTGAAAAACTAGCTAATCACGTATAAGAATTATTTGATGAATTCTTTAAGATTTGCTTTGTCAATGGTCTGAAGGATGCAATTTTATTTGAGGTCAAAATTTTTGAAACCAACACGATGATGGAATCCCTAGGGTTGGATAAGTTGGTAGAGGACAAGATCATAGCTCAACAGTGATCCAAATCCAATTTTTCACCATTTAGAAATTTAACTCCATAATGATCTCACACAATTCTAGCCCTTAGAACCACTCCTATCAAGTATTTGACTAAATCAGAGATGTAGACATATAGAAAAAAGGAATATGTTATAATTATGATGACAAATTCACTTAGAGACATTGATGTGTCAAAAAAAATCTCTACCTACTAGATATGGATTCTTTTCCCAAAATTGAAGTTTGGGAAGATGTTTATGATATAGAAGATGATCTAGAAGAATCTTCACTGATTATGGAACCTAATTCTTAGGAAGATGAACTAGATATATCTCTCCATGCCTTAATAGGATTCACCACCCCAAAAAATCATGTGGGTTAGGGGTTAATTTAAGAAGATCCCTCTTACAATACTCATTGATTTTGGTAGCACTCAACTTCATTAACCTTCAAATGCTAAAAAGGCTGATTGTTTTGCCCATCCTTACTCTAACTTTGAAGTCATGATTACCAATAGGGGTATAATACCTTACAAAGGAAAGTTTCATAATGTTCATATCTCTATTAGAGATTATAACTTGTAATCTAACATGTTTGTCTTGGCTTTAGACTGATGTGATGTTATTTTGGGAGCCCAATGGTTATGCACACTTAGACCCATCTTATGGGATTTTACTGAACTTTGGATATAGTTTTCAGACAATGGGAAAAAACACACATTTAAAGGCTTACACCTAGGGTCTCTCAACATAATAATTTTACATCGTATGGAAAATTTTCTTAAGAATAATTCACATAACATCATTGCCTAGCTCCATTCTATTCAAATGTAACCATCAATGGTCTCCACTACACCTTTTGATCTATAAACCATTTTGCATAGGTATGTATGTGTCTTTGCTAAACTAGTAGGATTTACACCTTCATGGCTAGAGGACCACTATATTTATCTCCTTCTTGGAAGCATTTCTCCAAATATCAAGCCATATCAATACCCATTTCATCAAAATATTGAGATCAAGATGATTGTTCAAGACTTACTAAAACAAGGCATTATTTTCCCTAGTACTAGCCCATATTCTTCCCTAGTTTTCCTTGTTAAAAAAAATGGGTCATAGTGCCTATGTATTGACGTCCAAACACTTAATCACATCATAATCAAGGATAAGTTATCGATCCCTATTATTGATGAGCTTCTTGATAAGCTTTATGGTGCTCATTTTTTCTCCAAGTTAGATCTCCACTCTGGATATCACTAGATCTGGATTCATGAGGATGATATCCCTAAGATAGCTTTCCACATGCATGATGGCCACTCTAAATTTTTGGTCATACCCTTTAGCCTCACTAATTCTCCTTTAACATTCTAGGCATTGATAAATAAAATATTTTGGCCCTACCTATATAAATTCATTCTGGTCTTCTTTGATGATATCCTCATCTATAGTAAAACATGATCCAAGCATCTCCAACATCTATATATCACACTACAATCTCTCTCTAATAATCATCTATGTTCAAAATAATCTAAATGTGATTTTGTCTAGGATGAATTTGAGTATCTCAGGCATATTGTTTCAGCCCAAGGGGTTTGGGTGGATCTTGAAAAAATAGTTTCCATCACAAATTGGCCTCATCTTTAGACATTCAAAAGCCTCCATGGTTTTTTGGGGCTGACTGGATACTATCACATGTTTTTTAACGATTATGAGAAGATTACATCTTCAATGATATGTATGTTGAAAAAGGATGCTTTTAAATGGACACAAGTTATTGATGTGTATTTGAACAATTGAAATAATCTATGTATACTACACCCATTCTAGTTATGTTAGTTTTTGCCAAAACCTTGACTATCGAGAGCGATGCCCTATTGCATTCACTAGCAAATCCCTTTCTGGAAAGAATTTAATATTCTCTACTTATGAGAAAGAAATGATGGCTATTTTATGTGTAGTATAGAAGTGGTAGCCATACCTACTGGGGAATCATTTTTCCATCAAAATTGATCACCAAAGTCTAAAATATTTCCTAAAACAAAGGGTCTCCACCCCATCACAATATAAATGGATCAACAAACTCATGGATTATGACTATGAGATCACTTACAAGAAGGGTAAGGACAATATTGTGGTTAATGCTTTATCTTGCACATTTGTAGACCAAGCTTCCATTTCAAATATTTTCATGCCTATTATGAATTTTTTTGGACATTGTACATCAAGGTTATGTTGATGAATCCTCATTACCTCAAATCATTCAATAGTTGGCCACTAACCCCTATACATTATCAAATTATTCTTGGGATGGTGCTTTTTTATGATATAAGGGTCATCTGGTGTTTCCCCAAAGCATAAATCTTCAATAATACTCTATGAACTTCATGCTTCTCCATCTATAGGTTACTCAATGTTTCTCAAAACTTATGAGTGGTCATGACATAAGTTCTTTTTGGAAGGGAATGAAAAAGTCAATTAAACAGATTGTGGATGAATTTGATACCTACCAATGTAACAAGGGTGAAACAACACTCGTTCATAGGTTGATCTAACTTTTACCCATACCTACTAGGATTTGGATATATATTTATATGGATCTCATTAAGGGGCTCCCTAAATCTAGAGGGAAAACAATAATCTTGGTTGTGGTTGATCACCTCTCCAAATATAGTCATTTTTGTGCCCTCAGCCATCCTTATACCACCTCCATAGTCACAAAAATTTTCTTGAACTATATTTTCCATCTTCTTAGAATTCCTTCTTCTATTGTCTCAAATCATGATGCAACCTGCACCATCTATTTTTGGATAAAACTATTTCAATGCATCATCACCTAACTGAAGATGAGTTCTAGTTATCATCCACAAATGGATAGCTAGACTAAAATTATCAACAAATGCTTGGAAAATTTTCTTCATTGCTTCACCTCAAAAAAAAAACATTAGTGGTAAAAGTGGTTCCCTCTCTTATAATGGTGGTACAATACCTCCTACCACACTTCAACTAAAATGATTCCATATGAAGTAGTCTATAGTCAAGCACCACCAGTGATCCTTCCATGCACCACCAGTGATCCTTCCATGCACCACCAGTAGTTCAATAGTTCAAGTGATCAACATGATTCTATTAACCTAAGATCAGATATTTAGTATCCTATAAGATAATATTCATATGGCACATAATATAATGAAACAATAGGTTGATCAACACTATTTCAAGTGCACTTTTCAAGAAGGTGATATGGTTTTTCTTCACCTACAACCATATAAGCAATCATCCCTAAAACTTAAAGGGAATCATAAGTTAGCTCCTAAGTTATATGGGTTATATAAGGTTCTCCAAAATATTGGGTTGGTTACTTATAAGTTGGATCTCCCACCTTCTTCTTGCGTTCACCTAGTATTTCATGTCTTTTATCTAAAGAAAGTTCTTGGCACAAAAAAAAGAGTGCAAACTATTTTACCAGAACTTGATAATGAATGATCCATCCTTCTTGAGTTGGAGACAATCCTAGAGGGGCACACATGCCAACTTCACTCCCACTCCATCATAGATTTATTAATTTAGTGGCATGAAATGTAACTAGAGGATAAAATATGGGAAACACTATTTCAGATTCAGCACCAATACTCAAATCTAAAGCTTTGAGGACAAAGATTTTTATAAAATGGAGGGGATGTTATAAATATGTTCTACCCCTTCTCTTTACTTTGTTATTATATTATTACTATGGATGCATAGGCTTTGTAAGTCATCCTGTGAGTATTTTATTTTCTCCCACATTCATGGGAAGTAGTAGTTACTTATATTAGACTTATTATATAAGTGTTGAGGCCAATGAAGGAATCCACAAGTTTATTATATTGAGATTTCTCAAAAGAGTTTTCCCCTTTTACATGGCTTTCAATCAATATAATCCCTTCGATGTTTCTACTATTTATATAAATCTGTTATTTTTTCCATTTTCATTAATTTGTTGTAGGAGGATCCTCTCAGTATTATTTTCTTAAGACTTCTTCATCAGCTATTCAATGTTGTCATGGATCTTGTTTACTAAATTTTAAACTCCTTTCTAGAATTTACACAAAGTCACTTGCTTAGTTAGCGTTTCATTTGCCTCCTAGTGTATTTTATTATCATTAATGTTTTTTTGTGCATTTAGTCATTATCCTATCTTTTGTGTGTTACGATTATTTGTTTGTCATATTATTTAACCCTAAATTAGATATGGATACTACTATGGGTATATAGGGTTAATAATATATAAATTAATAAGTGTAAGGTGAGAAATAGATCTATAGAAGGAAAATAAATTTAAAAACTCATATAGAACATATATTGAATTTATTATGTTCTTTTAAAGGTAAAAGTGAGTTTTGAAAGGGACTCAACCCATTACAAATAGTCACTTAAGTGACCAAAACTAACCATCAAACCAAAACTAAAGAAAAAAGAGTTTTAAAAGTAGAAACATCATAAAAACAACACTAATAATTTTACACCATTAGATCACCATCAATGATTATTTTCCCACTCATCATATGAATTTATCCATTCATTGATCATACTTTAAAATTTGATATCCAGACCACTTTCCATTTGTTTCTAAGTAGAAGCTCCACCCTTAATCTTCTTCTTGGGAAATTATCATTACCTTGAGTACTAGCATTGTTGAACAATTTTTCCAAACCCTACATACTTTACATTACATTATGAATAGTCACTTTGCTAAAACTTGCTAGCATATTTAGCTTTATCTTGAGTTCTCTATTCTCATTTTCTATCCTAATCATTCTTTCCCTTAAAGTATCAATATTAGAAGACATCCCAATCTCTCATTCCTTGGTATAATATAAAACATTCTTCTTTTTTATATTTTTTACCTCTTGTTTAAGCCTATAATGATCTTTCATAAACCATTTCAAGAATTCCTTATGAAGGTTTACCTAATCCTCTAAACTTTAAAATTTATCTTAATGAGTTGAAATATACTTAAATAAATAAAAATCCATACTTACCTAATCTCTATAAAGCATGTCTTCAGTAGTCTCCTAAATATTCTTTTTCTTCTTAACAATCCTTTCACACCTGTGTATGCCCAGATCTTCATCCACCATCTAAACCATATCATCTCTATTCATTTGGGTGAAATGAATCATCACCTCTATATTATCCTAAATCTACTTTCCCCTCTCAAAAGTATTGAGACTATTATTACCAAAAAACTTGATTAACCACCTGAACTATATCAACCCTATTCTCACCTTCCACCTTAAGATTTTGTTCAAATTGAACATCCACATTCTATCCTACCATATTAATCACCTTAGTGGTTTCAAATTCAAGATCCATTATATTATCACCACCATGTACATTATCAACATTAGAATCTCCATCAATACCTGAATCCTTACGAGGATGAGGTTTTCTCCTACTTATTAAATTCATATTGGGGATAGACTACTCAAATCCATGAACAACATCTTTATTCCCTTGCATAGAACCTTTAGGACACCCTTTTCTCTTTTTCCCAATCTCAAATTTTGGGGAAGGATATTGTGCATTAAAATTTTTATAAATCAAAAAAATCACACCATGATGTAGTGGTTTTGTTTTCCTTCCTAACTAAACCTACTTCACATAATTCCTAAGAGAATGCAAAATATAAAATGGAATGCTTACCAGTATATGATGCCTCATATAGTTTAGAAATGGTAGGTGATAGTAGTTCATAACTTTATATCTGCCATTAAGTGTGATAAACCTTATAATATGTTCAACCACTTCATCAAATGGAACTAGGAAATCCTTCCACTTGAAACTTCCTTGAAAAGTAGTCAAGGGTCCATTACCAATAAAGATTTTTAATTTCTCTTACTCTTACTTAATATTCAGTTTAATATATTTATACTCCTCAATGTGAAGACTTGTTACTATAAAAATTAAATCCTCTATTATCTCCATGAAAATATTCTTAATCTTGACAACCTTGTTCTTCTAATTCTTGATGAATTAAGTGGAAAGATTCAGTTCATATCCAAAAAGTTTTTCCATAAAAGAAGCTTGATCCCCAATTTGCAAAATACTCCATACCTTGGCCTTTTTCCTTACTGCATCAACATTCATAGGTTCAATTCTATTCAGGTCTCCTCCCATATTTTCTACACCTTTCCCATGTTAGGCAATCCCTTTTTTCTTCTTTGTATGTTGTCCTTTACTAATTAGATAATTGTGATTATTCCAAAAAGCCCGACTCTCATTCATGATCACACCTTCTACACACTTCTTAGTGAAGTAGTAATGATCATTCTACATGTTATAATGATTATCTTACACATCATCCATAATCATATTAAAAACACAAAAGCATAAATACCAAGTTTTGATGGGTAAAATAAGCCCTTTTGAGAACCTAGGTTATATCTTGGAAGTGTTATTTTTTTGTTTTTAAGAATTTCATTAACATTATTGGGCATAATATCCAATAATCCCTAAATAAAAACAAGATATGCTAAAAATAGAAATTATGACTATGTTATAAATTTCAATGAAAATAAAAACAAGATATTTAGTTGGTTCTCATGCTAATATAGATAGAAATATAGAATAGACAAAAATAAGACTATAAGAATATTTTGGAATAGTTGCCAAATTCTAGATTAAGTGCATTTATAGTCTGGGCACTTTTCCAACATAGGATAGTTGTATTAATATTATTATATGGATCAGACAAGTGTTTATTATTAAATAAATACTAAAATAATATACAACCACCCAAATGCTTCTAGTTTTGTCATCACCTTTACTCTGGTGCACTTAGATCTGGGTCATAGACTATTGCTCCATGTCAAATGATGAAACCCTAATTATTCATATTTATAGTGGTTGTAGGAAAATGGATTAGTGGGCACATGTTGTCAAAATTCCCTAAATACCCCTCTATCAATGATCATTTCCTACATAGCTAATACTTTGAAGAGGGTCTTAAACTTATGTAGTTCTTTCCTAGTGTTAGTTTGTGTGTGAATCATGTAATTTGTGATAAGAAAGTATAATAGTGACCTAGCTTATAACTTGTAAAATATATCTCTTGGGTTTTTCCTTCATTACTTTAAACCTGTAGATATGTTGTCCCTATAACTAATATGGAAATATGAGAAAATAAGGAAGCTTTGCTCAATCGAATGCTCTTTGGTATGAATCCATGTTGTGTTAGGTGAAGAATGAATGAGGGTTGATCTTATATTTATACAATCCTATTAGATAATATATCACATTAAATCACTTAGGATGACCATTAGGATACATTTCATTTTCAAATTAAGTGGCTTTATGGAACTAGACACTTGTGTTGGGTAAGAACACTTGTGTCAATATAGCCATATGACTGTGATACAAGTGTCCAATAAGTAGAAAAAATGGTAAAGTTTAGAACTTGTAGAGGTGGAAGATAAGTAGGTTATAATAATTTTGCATAAGACAGAAGGCTTGGGTTATCAACATAAGACTAGTTAGACTAAAAGATAGGCCAAGGGGCACAATAGAGTATATACGAGACTTGTAGAAGTAGGAAAGGTATAAAACTAAGGGGATAATCCAACCTAAGTTTTCCAAGTGTAAAAGAATAAAGTGATATATAATTCATAAATATAATATATATTTTCCCCACCCTTTATCTAATAATGAAATTAATAGTTTAAAGGAAAGGAATGTGTACCTGGGTGTGTATAACACACCTTATATTTTCTTGAGTCAAACTTGATTACTTTGTTGGTGAATGAACTAAAACCAAGATCATGTTAAAGTACATAAGTATTTCATATAATCTAAAATTTAAAAAAATGCAATTATTGAAATTGAAAGATAATAAGGTTATGGAGTACACCTGTGCATTGATACAACCATATTACCTTTTAGAAATTTTATTTTAAATATGTATCATTATGAATCACCAAAATTGAGATTAGGATAAATAAAAATCTATAAATTTCATATATCTAAATAGATATAGAGATATATTATAGTTTCGATGCCCCAAACCTTGGATAAAATGTCGATTGCCACTTGGCAGTTGAGACTAGCTCAATTGTGCAACCCTATCATACTTATAACCTGGTGAGTGTGAGCGAACCAAGTCAACTAACACTATAAAATTGGAAATGATATATGAAACAATCAATTATATTCTACAAAATCAAAAATATTTAATGATTTAATCACCTCAACCATACTAAATTGTGAAACAACTATTATAGTAGATTGGCTCAATATAGTTTGTAAAAGTCCAACTTGGTGGGTGGTGATAATACCTAAAAGTGTTTGAAATATTAAAATAATTTTATTTTGAAATATTAGGCATAAATAACATAATATATTCACCTTAGATATGTCTCAATCTGAAATTGTGTATAATAATGGTACCAATGCATAGAATTTTACCACAAATGTGTATCTAAATCATATAGCTATGTGAATTTGCCAATTTGAAATTGTGTAAGTTTGTATAACACATTTATAAAAAAATTCACCCATTATATATTTATAAATATATAAACTTATTTAAGTGTCATTAAATAGGACATGTTTTCTAAAACATGCCCCCAATATAATCTAAAGATGTTGAATATTGAGTTAAGTGTGGAGAACATGTTTCCAAAACTTATCCCCACTAAATTTGAAACTATGAATGTGTCGAATTGATGCCTCTATGACATGCCCCCACTGATATTCTCCCACTTTTATGTGAGGGAATATGTAAAAACTAGTAGTTACCTCACCTCAAAATGATAAGATAACCATATAGTATGAATAAACCATGTAACATATAGGAGAACATGTCTAGGTAAATGCATCATTGAAGCACATAAAATATGATCATATGAAGGATTAATATGTATGATAAATATCATGGAAATATATAGATATTAATGTTACAAGATCAAGAATCAATCAATCATCCATGCAAGGGCACTCAAAATCAAATCCAAAAGACAATGTTCCAAGGATACCACAAAGAAGGAGCATGTTCAAATGCCACACAATCAAATGGACATGACTTAGTCAAATATCCACAAAAGAAAGAATGACTTATTCAAATTTCCATACAACAAGAAATGAAATTTTAAAATGTCAAAGAGTCAAATAAAGGTACAAGGGCTAAAAAAAATAGAGCATATTCAAATTATCAATAAACAAGCGAATAATAAGGCAAGACACTCAAGAAAGTACACAAATGAAAACATAAACAAAAATCATAAACATATCATATTAGCTAATGGTTCAAATGTGTTAATAAAAAAATAAAAGTACATAGCATATCAAGTACATTGTAGAAGATATAATCATAGATAAAGGCATGTGTAAGTACACATTATCTCAAACATGATAATGTAAAGTGACTATAGAATGGTATAACCTGGAAGCATCTTGATCATAGAGGTAGATGCCCCCAACATCCAAAAGTGCATAGATAATGTATCTATGTATGCTTGGATCACATTAAAAATATGTGTGAAACACATGTATATATGGAAATTATCGATATGCCATTTACAAACATAGAACTGACAACATATATGTGAAGGAGTTAATTGGATATGTAAATGTTGAACATATTTTTGGATTTTTGAATGTTTTTTTTATTTTTTTGGTATTTTTTAAATATGTGAAATTTTTGTGAAAAAAAGACATTTATAAAGATAATTTATAAAAAGATATATTATACACATCAAGGATATGTTTATGTGAAGGCTTTATATCATGTGTATCATAGTCATATTTTACATAATCAATATTATCAAGATCATACAAATTTAAAGTATCATTAGGATCATAATCATCGATGTGATCATATAAATTATTGGGATACTCTTAAACTTTTGATATACCATTTTGAGTGTATATATATGAATGATGAATTGTGTCATATTATGGTGGTGCCTTTTTTGGTATGTTATTATTTGTATCTATGTGCACACCAGATGTAAATACCTTATTAACATCTTGAGTTATATGGTTTACATTGCTTTTATTTTTGGTTAGTTTTGCAATTTTTGGTAGTTCATTCAATTGATATGTACCAAGTTCTATAGATATAAATAGATTACATGCTAAATTATCGAGTGGATCAAAATATTATTTATTGATTTTTTCATTTTAATATTGTTTACCCTCTATATAAGTAGTGAGAGTAGAACAATTTTGACATAAGGAAGGGCTTATAGGTACCCACTTTATACCCACACTTGAAACTTTAGGTCTTTTAAGTGGATCTTTCTTTGTGACCTTTTTTTTAATAAATCCTATTTTGAACACTTGATGTGCCCATTGATCTTTTAGTAACAATACATTTTATAATTATGCTTTATCATCTTGATCTTTTTGTAATTTGGATTTTTCATCCTTATCTTTTTGTAACATTACTTGCTCTAGCTTGACCTTTTGAATATTTTTTTCTTTAATTTTGCCTTTTGGATATTTTCATGCTCTTATTTTGTATTTACAATATTTTTATTTGGAATTATCTTTTGGTACCCCTACTTGTTTTTTCAATTGTGATTTAGGAGAATTACTTATAATGTGAGTCTTTTTCTTAATTGATGTATTAATGATAGGATCACCACTACCTTTGTGATTTTTTATTTTGTTCTTCAATGTAAAAAAATAATCTATATGATGCCCATGCATTCTATGATATTCACAATAGTATTTTTATCTCTTTATAGAATGTTGAGGAGGTAATTGAATCACTTTATTTCAAAGCATATCTCTTAAGGTTTCACTTGGTATCTTAGCAACCTTTTTTTTCAATTTTATAATCATTTGTTTTGTATGTATGTTGTTTTAGCTTTCCCTTTGGATGTAAAACCTTGTTTGGCACAACATTGGTAGATAAGGATGCACACACATAACTAACATTACCATGTGTTGGATTTTTTAAGAGTGTAATATAATTTTGTAAGTCTTTTATTAAATTGTTCATATTAGTGATTTAACATCTTAGGGATTCACAAACATAGACCCTAGGTACTTAGGATTAATTTATTTATTTTGAATCTATAGAATAGGCCACCTTACCCCTTAAATAAGTGATATCCTAGACTTGGTCCAAGGTATGGGATATATCACCCTCCTTAGGGTTAGGAGAAATAAGGATAGTATTTGTATCCATTTGAAATGTTCTAAAATTTGATACAAGAACAAGATAATAAAGACACATAAATTCTAAGGAGAAAACAATCATGATAATAAAATACATAATTAAAACATTATAGTATTTTAGAATTAGAAAATAGGAAACCCTAGGCCAACTAGGGTTTTTACACAATGACATAGAGGTCAGGTTCACTAAATGTTTAACCCTAACTTAGATATGGATCCTATTAGCATAGATAGAGTTAAGAATATAGAAATGAATAAGCACAAGGGTGATAAACAAATCTATAGTGAGCCAATTAATTATAAAGCTCAGATAGAATATACACTAAATTTATTATACTGATATATGCTAAAAATGAAAAGTACATATATGTTATACATTGAAATGATAATGAAACAAGATTCTTAGCTGGTTCTTATGTTATACAGATCTAGATCTAGAACAAGTAGGAACCAAACTAGAAGAATATTCTAAAATAGTCACCAAATTCTATATTAATTGCCTCTATAGTTATGGACACTTATGTTAGCCTAGGATGGTTGCATCGATGTTAGTGTCTAGATTAGACATAGGTTTATAGTATGAAATAACTATCAAAACAAGATGTGACCACCTAGATGATTTTAGGTTCATTATTTCCTTTGCTCTAGTGCACTCATATCTAGGTCATGGACTATCACTCCTTATAAAATGATCAAACCCTAGTTATTCATCTTTATAGTGGTTATGGTAAAAATGGGTTAGTGGGCATATGGTGTTGAGAATCCCAAAATACCCCTCTATTAGTGAGTGTTTCCTACATAAGCAAATTTATGAAGAGGGCCTCAAAATTATGTAGTTTTCCCCTATGTGTTGTCTTTGTGTGAATCATGTAATGTGTGATAAATAGGTACAATAGTGACCTAGATTATAACTTGGAAAATATATATCATGGCCTACTCCTTAATTAATTTATACCTATATATATGTTTTCCCTATGAATAATATGGAAATAGGAGAAAAAGGAAAGTTTTTCTCAATTAAATGTTATTTGAATTTTTTTGGTATGAATCTAGGTTTGTTCTAGGTGAGGAATGAATGAAGGTTAATATTATATTCAAACTAGTCTTATATGAGAATATATCACATTAAATCACTTAGGTTTACCATTAGGATATGTTTCATTTACAAATTAGATGACTTTAGGGCATTAGACACTTATATCGAGGAAGGAAACTTGGCATTGATGTAAGAATCTAAATAGGATGCAAGTGTTTGGGAAATAAAAAATAGATATAGGTCTATTACTTGTAGACATGGAAGATAATTAGGTTTTAAGCATTTGGGGAAAGATAAAAATCTTAATTCACTAATATAAGACTGGTTGGACTAAGAGATAGGCTAAGGGGCACTAGAGAGAGCATATGCGAGACTTGTAGAAATAGGAAAGGTCTATAACTGAGAGGAATAACCAAGGTCTATGTTTTTGAAGTGTACAAGCTTGAGGTGATATGTAATTCATAAATATTATCTACACATATTTACATATTTTTTATTTTTACTTTTCCTTGTTTGTCATATTTACATATTTTTATTATTATAAGCATTTTTATTTTATTTATTCTTTATTCAAGATCATTATGTGTATTAAAAATAGTGTAATTATGGTAATCAATATCATGATTCACTCAATTTTACACAAATCAATCTTTTAATCCTTATGCTATAACATAATAGTTATCATGGTTATTTCATACCACTGGTGCATATTGTCCTATGCTATATCAAATAAAGTTTGTTCAAATCTTACTCAATTATTAATGTTGGAATTATTGTTAGAAATCCAAGAAAAACATCAACAAAGGTAAGTATCTAAACCATTCATACATACATTATCCCATTTCATTTTAGATCATAGTAAATGTTGAAAGGATTAACATGTGTTATAACATATCAAAATTAGGAAAAATAACTGCTATACTAAGTCACATCTATCCATATAATTATCTACTATACATATAAATTAAAACATGTCCATAGAGTCATAAAATATCCACTTTCAAACCATAACACATCTACATCCAAAAATAATTATGTAAATATGTTTAATGTGTCAAAGTACATAAATATAATGATACATCTAAAAAATATGTGTACATAGATATATCATGCCATGTCTCTCCCTGACCCTTAGATGGGGCATTTGTAGTTGGACTCAAATCATATCATCATGGTGTACTCCTCAGAGGACCCATGACATGTTACGATCCCTATTCCATAAATATCTTTGACTCCACCAACTAGATTGACCTCCCTGATGTTGACCTCTTCATTGACTACTCTCTAAAGGAAGGTGCCTATTAAACTCATAGTACTAACTCTTATAATAGACTCCTATAATAGGTAACCTAATTTATATCCATCATGACTTTATCCAAGGCCACTAATTATCTAAGACTTGTCAATAAATTTCTATTCTCTATCAACTCAACTTGTGTGGTATCCCTCTCTCTCCTATATATTTTTATCAAATTAATATCATCAAGAGTCTAATTCATTACATCATGTGTAAGTATCCCTACCTCTCTATTGTAACCCTTAATTTTCATCCTATTAATATCATCCTATAACCTATCACCCTCTCCCTATAGTTGTATGATCTTCATTGATCTCATTTGTGCATTTTTATCCATACCACCTTTATCTCCCTAAAATATTATTATCTCAATATTGTGAGCCTTGATCTTCTCATGTAACTTTTCAATCAGTACCTGGTCCTATGTGGACTTCACCAACATTGATATCCCTAATCCATCCCCTCCCTCTATATGTGGCTCTAATATAATCCTAATATATGCATCCTCTCTACCTCCATCTCCCTCTCCATGTTGTTGATTAAAAAAAAAAAGAGTCTCTCTTCCTCTGTCCCCCTTGGCCTCTCCCATCTCAACATCTTGGATCTGAACTCCTCTAACATATATGAGATTTATATCATATATGTGTTCCCTATCTTTATCTCCTACTCCACCACCCTATTCTAAATTAGTTCACATAATCCTTTCTTGGAGGCCTCTACTTTGAGGGTATGCTCTAATTTCAATATTTAATCTCTACCTACATGTCTTAGGTGGTATATATGGATCTATAAGCCTCAGTGGTCTCTACTGAACCCACCATGATGCCTAATAATCCATAGTAATTTCATCCACCACATCCCTCCTAGCATAAAATGTTACTATTTGAACTTGTGCCCAACTTTGAGTTTTAACCCTAAAATCAATACATACCCCCATTGTATTCTCTCACATACTACTTGTTAATGTTCTAAATCACACCCTAACTGAATAGAATATTATTCAAGTTTTTAACTCAAATCTAGGTCAGCATGTGCCTAATCCTAGGCTATAGGTATCATAATAATGGATTAGACCTTTAGAGAATGTTGGATTATTTCTATATCTATCACCTAAACTAAACCTAAACTAACACTTGCTTGGAAAAGGGAGAGAGATTTTGATGATATCTTATAAAAGCATGTACAAGAGGTGATGTACCAATGATTTGATCACTCAAACTCACACAATACACACTACAAGACAATTTCAAGACCAAATAATATAAACTTAACATAAATATTTAGAATAAGGTATTAATAAATTATCAAGTTAGTATGAGAGAGTAAATATCCACTTTCAATCTAGACAACAAACTATAAATTACACTTATAATGACCTATGGGAGCTACCAAACACTTCTTAAAGTTGAGAAAAATTAATACATAGATAGGGAACATACATTAACTTAACCACAATACATTAATTCATAGAACATACTTCAATCTAGATTAGAAAATAATAGAATTCAATCTTTATTGCACAAAAGGTGTCATAATATAAATTTCAGCAGAGTCTAGTCATACCAAAAAAGAGGCATCCATTTTAAGGCTTGGAAGCTTGTATTATAGAAAAAATAAAGAGAGAGAGAGAGAGAGAGAGAGAGAGAGAGAGAGAGAGAGAGAGAGAGAGAGAGAGAGAGAGAGAGAGAGAGAGAGAGAGAGAGAGAGAGAGAGAGTTGTGCATTGAAATAATCCCAACCACTTGTTATGGATTAACACTTTTGAGGATGATGACTCATGATATTATCAAGAAGGCGCAACTTTAAAGGCCTTGTAAAAGAATTGAATGCTCAATTGCCTCTATCCAGTCACCAAATCTTCATTTCAGGACTCTACACCATATTTTAATTGATTTTTTGATGAGGAATAACTCTTTATACCTTATAATTTATGGATACATGTCATTTTATATATTAAAAACCAATCATATTCATTGGTTTTACTATAGATTTCATGTCGATGAGACAAAACTCACCAGATATTTGATCTCACTTTGACACTCAAATGTCACCCTTTTATCTATTTCAAGTCCTAAAAGACCTATTATACATTTATGGAGCTTCAACATCCCCATTTGATCCTAAAATATACATTCTATTTTAATCTTGAGCCATCTTTGAACTCAGTTTCTTTGTATTTACTTGCCTTGGTTGAAAAATGGCTTGTTGAATTCTATTAAAAATGTCATGGGCTTACCCTCTATTTATTGGCTATCAAAAACTAACATGGATCATTGACATATTAACTAATATTTCTCTATTAGATCCTTCTCATCTAGATGAATTTTTATCATTGATCTTCTACCAACTGAATGTGTTTGTTCCACTTGTTATGTATGCATTTTCCCTTAGGATTCATTGACTTCTTTGACTTTATGCTCATTGTTGATCTACCTAGGCCCATTAACCTATCAATCACTACTCATCATTGGATATTTTGTATGATCCAAACATGGATCGTTGATTTTAATATTTGAAATTAAAAGGCTACTTCATGAGGCCTCACTTTGACATTCATGTGCTTGTATATTATGTCTATGTAAATGTATTTGACGTTCATATGAACATTAATATTTGATCCTTAATGGATGAGTCCTAATCTTTAATTTAACATTTATGTACACATATTCAATAAATTTGAAAACCAATGGTCATTTTTTGTGCTTAAATCTAACACTTGTAGGACCATCTTAGATATTTTTAAATTCAAATGGCTATACACTATAGCCTAAAATTGACATTTGCATAACCACCATTACCTTGTTGGAACATAAATTCTCTGGGTTATTTATTTTAGACTATTGTCTATGATATTTTTGTATTGGACATTTTTTAGAAATAATGACCCTTTAGGGCTTTTTCATTGGTCCTTTCTTGAAATAAATACCCTTTGAGACTTTGTCTTAGGATAATTTTGTCAAATAAATGACTCTTTGGGACATTTGCACTGGTCCCTTTCTTAAAATAAATACCTTTCAAGACTTTGTCTTGGGATAATTTTTTTAAAGAAAGGACCCTTCAAAAATTTTGTTTGGGCCACTTTCACAAATAAATGACCCTTTAGGAGTTTTGTTTTGGATAATTTGCTTGAAAAATGACCCTTCAAGATTTTCATTTAGGGTATTTTGTCAAAGAAATGACCCTTCAATTTTTTGTTTTGGACCAATTTCCCCAAAATATACCCTTCATAACTTTCATATATGACTTTCCTTGAAAAATGACCCTTTGAGAGTTTTTTTGTGGACAAAACATTTGAGATAATTTAGGTTTTTATGACTTTTGTTTCAGACCAAATATCCAAAACAATTTCTGACACTCAGCCAAAAAACCCGAAATAAATTTCTTGAAAGAATGAACACTTAGTTGTGAAAGAAATTATCTTTATTCCCACATAAAATCCAAAAGAATTCCCAAGTAAAGACTTATCCAAAAAATGTTTTTGTTCTTAGCTTTTCCAATGTCTATAAGATCTTCTAAACTCATGCTTGAAATGCTACTTGATCCTTAAAGCCCTGAAAAAACTAGAAAGACCTGAAGCTTGTTTAGACTTGTTCCATGACCTAAAATACAAGATTACCTCTACAAACTTATCTGGATCTTGAATTTACTCTATAAACCCATTTCTCTAAGATTAATATAATTGCACTTTAAGCTTGCTTAAAGTGTTTCAAAAGCATTACAAGTAATATGATCTCTCTCGTTTATCATCAGGTCCTCTCAATTAAGAACATTGGTCAGTACTTTAAAGCTTTATATGTAGGCCCAAAATAGCCAACACTACCTATATGAAATTAGAAATTCATCATATCTATAAATCAATCATGGCTCAGAGAAGATAGAACATAACTACACTTCTAATTGGGGATACATTTGTTAAGCAAGAAGATGACCAATATGGGGATTTGCTACACCCAATTAGGTTATCACTTATCATAATACATCATGTGAGGTAGGGTTATAAAGCCTAAAATCTAACATAATCATGCAACAACCCTAAAATATTCCTAAGGTTTAATATTAACTCTATTCTAATAAACAAGAAATTAAATCTAATCTAGTGCACATTAAAGACTATGGTACAAAGTGGGGGTTAGAAAAAAAAATAAACTAAACTAAACATACATAGAAGTAAAATAATCACATCAATGTATACATAATCCTAATACATGGAATAATTAAACACAACTACATTATTTATCCACTCTTACAAAGGAGAAATAAAGTTAGGAATACTTACCTTGAAGACAAACCTATCGAGCCTCGATATCTACCTTTTCCAAGGTGCTTCACAAGAG
Source organism: Torreya grandis (assembly GCA_037957365.1). NCBI lineage: Eukaryota > Viridiplantae > Streptophyta > Pinopsida > Cupressales > Taxaceae > Torreya > Torreya grandis. Next base: position 93,457 of record JARHVA010008799.1, read on the forward strand.
ATTATTGTGGTATGTAAAGATAATAAAGACAAATCAGCTTTAGGCTACATAACCTATCTATGAATCCAAAAGACTTATCTAAAATACAAGATCTATATCTCCAAATAAAGTATGGAACCATAAGCTTTATTCCTCAAGTAGAATGTTTAATAAGTAGATGTTTGTTTTCACTTATTCTTATTCACTTCTCTTCTTACAAATGGTTGGAAATAAATGTTTATATATAGTTAGATCTTTCCCTAAATCATCTCAAAAAAATTAGCTATACAGGGTTGACCTGATCGACTTTATATGTTTTCAAGGTTAATTTATTAGGTCTAAGCTAGGTTTATTAAAAGGATAATAAACCCAAAAAGTGAAAAATACCCCTAAACTATACAAGGTCAACCCTAGTTGACTTAGTATAGCTGATAGTACAAAAAGGAATTAAGGAAATAAAATGAAGATGAAAAGAGGAATATGATTGAAATGGGAAAGGCTAAGAAGAATAAGCTTAGGGTTAAGTTTTTTATGTGATGAGTGTGTAGATGACAAGTGGTAAAAGGGACAATAATATTATAAAACACCAATGGTCTACCCACCCCTTTCTCGGTGCACCCCTTAAGGTATGCACTTAGAGAGATTGAGACTCGATAGGTTCTTAAAAGATACAAAGTGTCGATAATCAATAAAAGTTTGAAAATATTATGTGTATACATATGCCTCACTTGAAGCTCATCATGTGTCACATAAGTGCAACAAGGGATGGTGATTCAAGAAATAAAACATGATAACATGCAACACAAATGCTAAGTAAAGTGTAGTAAGAAGAAAATAAGATAAAGGATAGAATTGAAAAACACATACCTTTAATTACCTTAGTATTGTAGATAAATAAGTAGATTTCAAGAGAAAGTGAAGGCATCCAATGTGAATAACACTAGGCAAACTTATAGAAGTTAGTGCAAAAAATAGCCAAATATTATTTTTTTTGAAAAATAGGTACATGGTAGTGAAAACTACTCTCTACATCATCATGATTCTATAACATTTTACGATTCAAAAAATAGATGATTACAGACAAAGATATGGGTAAAACAAGGAATCAGAGTAATAACTAGGTAAAAACAACTAGGTCGACCCAGTCGACCTACTAGGTTGAAATTTTGATAAAATCCACACTACCATCCTAGTAGGGATATTCTAACCTAATGTTTTTTTTAGACTGCTGACTTAGTACATGATTGCCAACCTAGTAGAAAAAACCACTCTATCAACTTGGTATTAAGAGGGGAAAAAGTAAAGGATTAACTTAGTTTATTAAGTCAAGATTAAAATATTTAAGGAAAATAAATGACAAAATGATGGAAAATGAATGAAAAATGATGGAAAATGAATGACAAATGATAGGAATTAAATGACAAATGATAGGAAATAAATGATAAATGATTGGAAAACATAGTAAATCATATTGGAAATTATGTAAAACATAAATGATAAAAAGGAATGTAGAACATACAAAATCACATTTGGAAGTATTTAAAACATGAATAACAAATGAAATATCAATGCAAGAATATGTTAACAAAGATATGTAATAAAGTGAAAAGTAAGCTCATATAAGATAGGCCAAAAAAAACATGAAAAACTAAAAATGAAATGAAATTAAAGATGTGAGACAAACATGAAGAAGGAATACATAAAGAGAAACATGTAATAATTACAAATGTAATATTTAAGATAAGTTAAGTCCACAAAAAATAAAATAAGAACATGATGGAAAAATGGAAATCAAAAATCTCTAAAGGATGAAGACTCAAAATTAGTGCTTGTTTAAGTATATAATGTAAGAAAACACAAACACCTAATGACATGACTAGTATGATAATGAGGTGGTGTGGTTAATAAATGGTGAAAGGGTGTAATCCATAGTTTCTCAAACATGTTGTTTTTCTCTAAGGATAGATAAAACTAAAACAAAGTAATGCTAGCATGTTTTTAAGAGGTGAATAAGAAAGGAATAATAGAAGAGGGAAAGTAGATTTAGAATCACAATTTGTCTATCAAGGGGAAAAATGAAATGGGTGGAGGGGAGAATGAAGGAAAAACTTAGGTAGATGAACTCTTTATCAAATTCAATACACTCACATTAGTTTTGTCAAAATAAGAGTGCTTTCAACCTTAAGGACTTTGAATAACTTCTCTTAGCTACACAAGTCTTAGGTTAACAAATGAAGTATATAGATAATATCATGAAGGATATATGCATGAAAAGTAAAATGGACCTACCTTCCCACAATGTGTTCTCCATTCTTTAGGACCCCTTACATAGCTATCATTCTACTATGAAGATTAGGTAATTTCATGAGAAATTAGGTAGCACCATAAATTTTGTTGAATTTGCCTATTCCAATCTACTAGCCTACCACACCCCAAAGGATCTTGACTCTATGTGAGGCTGACTGTGGAGTTTAAGATTTGATTAAAGATATGATATGTGCTTAGAATCACATCTTTTGGTGTGATTTTGACTTTGATATTTGTATGTTTCCTTTTAGATATCATTACCTTTTATTTTAAATTATTTGGATTTTAAATTTCTTGATGGATTTTTTGATTCCTCCTCCATATAGATTTGGAAGACCAAACATGGGTGTTAAAGATGACTTTCATTTTAATACTTGGGATTTCTAAGAAAGGTAACTTCAAAGATCATGGGGTTTAAGAGTCTCATAAATATAGGTGAAATAAAAGTGTTATCTTGAATTCGACCTTGTTTTATCTAATGTGGAGTGAAAGAAAGGGAAATCAAGACGAGCGACACATAGAATAATTTGAATTAATTCAAATTAAAAAAATGTGACAAAGGGAAAAAAAAAGGATATAATGACAATAAAGGAGTTATTCCTTATCATAATAATGAGGGAAATGGAGAAAAAAATGCTAACATAGATTATTGTGCAAATTCCATCTATCAAAAGAAGCAAAAGGTAAAGTTGAGAACAAGAATCAATGATATTTTATTTATAAAAGGAATGACAAAATGGTAATTTTATGAGGAGAGTCAGGTCCTATCCATGGTCTTATACTGAAACTCATAAAAGATAAATCCATGAGAGTGCCAAAAAGCAAAATGTGAAATAATAAAATGAGAAAAGAAGTAAAGGTGGTATTTTTTGAGGAGGGTCAAGTCCTATCCATGTTCTTATAATACAAACTCATAAAAGAGAAACCTATAGGAGTGAATGATAAATAAGGAAAAAAATAATAATAAATAGACTAAGGAAAAGAATAACATAAAAGATAAACGAAATATATGAGGACAAGAGTGAAAGCAAATGCCAAATGTAATGTGTAATAAAACTAAAGAATGTAAAGGAAGCCAATGATACTTATAAATCAAAAGTAAAATAAGTAAAGTACATACATATATATATATATATATATATATATATATATATATATATGAGACAAAAATAAAAAGTAAGATCTATGCTAACATCTATATCGAAGACAAACATGTGAAATACAAGTCTATAAGTCTCGAAAGGTTTCTTGAAGCTAAATTTGTTTGTTATTATGCATTGTAGAATAAGAGTGGGCATCGCAAGATGCCCCAATGGGTAATTGTATGTGGGTATGGGAATCTCAAGATGCCCCAAAGTCTAAAGGGACATGTGGATGGGCATCACAAGATGCTTCAACATGTGAGTGTTAGTGAGGTAACATTGAAACATTAAAATGATTTGTATTGGGTTGGTAGGTACATTTGGATATAGGTAAATGTGTTAGCTTGTTAGATTTTAAGGATGTTGAATGTGACAAAATATGTGTACGAGAGGTATAAGGACATAAAGGAGGACCATGTATGATATGATTAAGAATATTCATTTGAACTAAGTATTCCTTTAGTTTATGTGGCCTAACAGGTTGAGGTTCAATAGATGCCACAATATGTTTAAATTTGTTCATGTTAGCTATCCTTTCCTTATTATTGTAGGAATAAGGATCAACTATGATTTAAACAAGATTAGAAGATGAGGGATGGGTATGGGATAATTGTTGTTTTTCATTAGTTAGTTGATTTTGATGTGTTTGTGGTTCTTGAGATTGAATATGAGAATCTTAAAGATAGTCTTGATAACATTTTTTTATGAGAGTATCAAGATTGAAGTGTGGACCAAGCAAGGAAGAAAGAATAAAATGGTGAAGATCATGACAAGACTCATGAGAATGACCTATAGTATCATGCCACCAACAAAACTTATCAAGATTGTACCATTTTGGAGGAGGTGTGGAAGGATCAAAGATCATGGGTTTAAAGGGTGGCAATTTCTTTTTATGTTATTCTAGACTCAAGGGTGGGTGGGTTAGGTTAAAATTGGTTGAATTAGATGTTCCATTTTGAAGTTGGGGAAACTTGGATGAATCAATGTTATGATAATATGATTGGAAAGGTATGTTATTAGTTGTTTGAGATGGTTCAAATTGATTCATAATAAATTCTTACCTTTTGGGTTGGTTTAAGGCTTCTTTGAAAGTCTAAGGTGAAAATATTTAGATTTTGTATTGAAGGGGAGGTTTAAGAACAGTGACAAATAGTTTTAAAAGAGTGTCATCATTCATGTTATGGTCCACTTTATGAATAAGAGACTTCCATCATTTGATGAAATTGTGAGCAGATTCATTAGGAAATTTCTTGGCATTAATGAAATGGCTAAGGTGATTTCTAGGAAGGTCATCATGTGGGAATTCCTTTACTAGAGCATTGATTAAATCCTCTAGTTGTGATATGCAATGTCTAGGAATTGGCTAAGATCTTGGTGGTATCAAAGGTCTTAATTTGGACCCATTCTTTATAGATATTACCAAAAGACTTAAGAAAGATATTAGGGCACTTAGTCCCAATATATGTGATAGTTGTGATGGTTAATTCTATTTGTTTATTATGGTTGAGTTTGTGGATGCTTAGGATATATTTATTTCTAGCACATGTATTTAGATTTTTTGTATATGTTATAGGAAATATATGAGATGTGGTTTATTTTCTACCATTATGAAAGACACATGCATGGTTAAAAATAAAAAAGCAAAAAGGACTTGGAAAAATATAATCAATCAAGAAAATTTCACTACACACTATTTCAAGAAATAAAATAAATGACTAAGTATAAAGAACCTAGAAATGGCAAAACAAGATCGTAAAAAGGAATTTGTTTTTAAACCAATTTGAAAGATTTTTGCACCAAAGTAAAACAATTAAAACCATACTAATATTGCATTGGGAAGTATGAAAAACAAAGTAATAAAATTAGAAGGTATGTAAAAGGGCACAAATGGTAATAAAAACAAATTAATTAAGTCAATCAATCATACTAAATCATTTTGGTAAATATGAAAGAAAAAAATTACTAAAGATTGGTCTTAAATTGGTCATACTAATTCAAGCTAAGAAGTATGAAAATTTCAAGAAATGGTTGAAATATTACACACACTCAAAAAATAAGAAGATAAAAAGGTGAAATAAAAATGAAGCATAAAACATACTAAATCAATCTAGGAAACATGAAAAATGATGTGTAACTTCATAATCAATTGAATCTTATCTCAAATTTAACACATGTAATTTGGATGGTGACTTGGGTATTGGAAAATTTTGTGAGAAGGGTCGGGTCCTATCCATAGTCTTACACTACAACTCGATAAAGAGAACACCACTGGGGTGGAATAAATAGGAAAACTAGGTAATCAAGGATGTGGGTAATAGGAAAGAAAATATGGTAATTTATGAGGATGGTTGGGTCATATCTATGGTCTTACAATTTAACTCATAAATGAAATCCCAAGGGGAGTGATCAATAGACAAAATAATATTTCTCAAGAGAAAATATAAGGGATATAAGGAGTGAAAAAAGGAGTATAAAAATAAAGACTTAGGCATCTTATGAGAAGACCTTAGGAGGCAAGAATCATACTAAGAACATGAGAAGACATTAAGTGACTAGTGGTCATCTATGTACAAAGGAAACCTATTTGCTATAGACACAAAGATTTGTAGCCAAATCGGTGTGCTACTAAGAATAAATAATGAAGTTAGATTGGTACAAGAAAAATAAAATGGACCTACCTTCCCATGACATGTTCTCCACTCTTCAAGACCCCTTATAGAGTTGTCAGTCTACTACGAAGATTGGGTACTTGCATGAGAAAGTAGGTAGCACTAAAATATTTTTTTATTATCCTCTTTTAATCTACTAGCCTACCACACCCCAAAGGACCTTGGCTCTATTATGAGGATAAATGTGGAGTTTGAGATTAAATTAGAATAAGGATATGTACTTTGAGTCACATATTTTAGTGTGATTGGACTTTTAAGAATAATTTTGCCTTTTGTTATCATTGCCTTTTATTTAAATGATTTGGCTTTTACCTTTATTTTGAAGGATTTTTTAAGATTCCTCCTCCATATGGATTTAGAATGACCAATAATGAGAGAGATAGTGATACACATGAATGAGCTGTAAGCTAAGGCTAAAAGAAGCTAAGTAACCAAAGACAAAGATTGACTAGGACACTTAGGCTTGACAATGCACTAACATGTGATATCAATTCTCAACCATGTATATGCTTAGTTTTCAAAAAAAAAGAAGGGGAAAAGGAGATCCAAAGTGGACCAGTAAAAGGAGATAGTAATGAAATAGATCATTTGCTAACTAATCACATGGTAAAGGGAGATAATAACCAAAATGAACAGGATTTGTATAACCAAATCACCATGACAAACTATCTGTGAAAAATAAGGATAAGAAAGAGAAACAATCATAAAGATACAAAAATAGATTTTTGAGAAAAAATCCAAGGAAAAGGGAAGGGAAAGAAATGATAAATAAAAGACAATCATATGCAAAATATAAATGATAAGATAAGTAAGATATAGTATAATAAGTAAGAAATCATGATATAAGATAAGCAAAGATTTGACATAGTGTCAAATGATATAATAGATAGAAATAAGATTGGAGCACACGTCCAATAAAATATAAATGTGAAATCATCATGCATGTGCTCATAAATACTAGTAAATATATCCACACACATTATCCAATATATCAGTTAAGTCTCTATAAAGATGTAATCAAACTACTACTAAGGTTTCATCAATCTTTAATGAATACTAGGCAAATACTTCTTTAAATAAAAAAATTAAGAATTCTCAAAGGATCGTGCTAAGGAGGAAAATTAGGCAAATACTAGTTAGTATAATGCATGGGAGTAGGATCTATGGGAGATGTAGAAATCATCGATGGAGAAGGATCCACAGGTGAAGGACTCACAGGTGGAAAAGGATCCATAGGGGAGGGGAGGTCCACAGGTGAAGGAATCATAGGTGGAGGCATAAGAGGTGATGGAGCCACTAGAGGTGGAGCCATGGGAGAAGATAGAGGAGCCTTCTTGTAGGAATGAACTATAAGATGAGTGGAAGAAGGTTTGATAATGGCTATAAGGTGATATTTGAGATGTTATTGCAGGATGTGACAATAATTAGTGTGATGGGTGCTGCAGAGATGCCATAGACAATATGCCTCACAATACTTGGGAAAATATTCAAGAAGTACCTTTGGGGGAGGTATAATTTTGTATGATGATGGGGAAGAAGGATGTAAGGTATCAAGATATTTCCATAACTTATGAAAATGGGTGGAATAATGGTTATCTATCCCATGGAAGCAATAGATACACTTGTGAGTGGTTTTAATGTAATCACTCATGAAAGGAAATATAATATGAGAATTTGAATAACACTCATCAACTCATTTGGTGGATAGAGGAACCATCTTAGGCAAAGGAAGCAAACCATCACCAAGTGAGGGTGATGATGAGGAAAGAATGAAACTAGACTTAATAGAAGGATTGATAACATTAGAAGAAATGATAGGCTCAATAATAGTAAGAGTGTAAATAGGATCAACTATAGTAGACTCTACTGAGGGAGGGGTGGGATATATATAAGGTCTAAGGGTATTTATACTAACCTTAGGGGTAAACCAAATATGAGGGTTAAGGTACCTAGAAAACTAGTAAGGCCTAGTTATAGCATGATCCATGATCATAGTCCTACGTGTCTCCTCAAAAATTAAAGTTGTCAACACCATCTCTACCCTAAAATAAATAGGGAAAATGTAAAAAATATGAACTATAAGTGAATGAAAATGATGAGATGCATGAAAATAATCAATTAAATAAGAATGATAACATATAATTCTCAACATCATGGGCCTATACAAGACTCCCTAATAATGGATCATCTAAGGAATAACCATCATTGTAATCTAAGGTATGAAGATCAATGACATGGGTAGGGATATCCTTGTCATTTGATGAAGCATGGTGAATATAATGCCTAGTCTTGGTCAATATTATAAGAATGTCATTTCAAGGAGGTTTGCAAGAATGAGGTTGTAAGGAAGAATAAAGTTATGTAATGAGATGAGGTGAGATATTAGAATTTTTGATCTTTACATTAATCTCAATAGGTTCATCATCATTATAATCTAAAAGATTAGGAAGAATGCTACCAATGAACTCAATATTCCCATTATAATTATGGGTTGATTTAATAGGAAAGTTGAGATGTTGAGACTCATGAAATAAAACACTTAACAAAGGTTCAAGAGTAATAATATTAAAGATACCATGATCTTGAAATTGTTCAAAATTTTAAGGGTTAGTGTCACCTTGAATCCTATAAATGGATCCATATGAGGGAATTTAATGTATTGGTAGGCAGAAGAAGTGATAGCTCTCATGCACTAAGTCCATGGCCTACCAAGAAAAATGTTATAAGAAAGGGTAAAGTTAAAGATCATCACCTTAATGTGGATAGTGATAGGTGGGCTGGTAATGGGAAGCCACACACAACCAAGAGGAGGCATTTTCCTTCTATCGTATCCTTGGCATGTGTTGCATGTAGATTTGTGATTACATTCAAAATATCCAAGAGTCTTAATAAAATAAAATAAAGTGACACAGGTGCCAAAAAACTCATCAATAAATACATACTTAACTTGGATATCACTGATTTGGACACTAATAAATAAGGGAGGATCATATACACAAAGTATAATCTCATCAAGAATCATAGATGTGATATGAAATCATAGAGAAAGAGAAGTGTCTACAGTTTCATCAATGTTTATAGACATCTCTTCATATTATTGTAAAGTACTATCTTTGAAACTAGGTAAAGCTTCTTCCCATCTTACTATGGGAGGATGAGGGACATTTATCTCAAATAAGAGTTTACTGAGGTGGTTTCTATGACGTGGAGAAGTCCTTATAAGTTCAAGAAATGGAATTTGGGATGGGAGACTAGTGAGCTCCACAATGGGATCCCACTCATCATAGCCCATAAAAATCTTATTAAATATAGGTGTGTAATATTTAAGAAGATCCTCAAAATGAGGAATTAAAGTAGATTGGAATTTATGTTGATAAGAAGAAGGAGGAGGTTTAGAACAAAGTTGTAAATCATGTTGAGATGGTAAACTAATTAGTTCAAGTTGATTTTGAGAATTGGAAGAATAAGTGTTAGTAGAATCTTGGCTATCATTAGTATCATAAGATGATGGAAGAATGGTAGAAATAGAATGGGATGTGTTATCCAATGGGGAATAATAAATTGGATAATCAAAAGTCATAAGATTTTCTTACCCCAACTCATTTAAATGAGTTGGAGAATAATCCTGGATAACATGATATGTATTATGGGAAGGAGTGTAGATAGGTTGGGAATCAATGAAAGCCACCACCCTTTGAATATTATTCATGCTAACCACATTCTCTTTAGAAGTTCATTCAATAATACTTTCTATATTATTAGTGGAAGGTGTGGGCTTGTCTTGATTTTTTTGGATAGGTTGATGATAAGGTAAAGGATCTTTATAGATAGCCAAATGAGCATTTGATTAATTCAAGGCTTGAGTTTTTCATTTGATTTAGTCATTGAAAGTAGTCTCATAGGCTTGTTTATGCTTACATATAATGAAATCATGATAAAAATTAGGTCCAAGAAGAAAATCCATAGCTAAATTATGAAGTTGTCTACAGGTCTCATGAAAATGACCCCAACTAGCATAAAACCAACAAAACTTGTTAGGATCATACTAGGATTTCATAAGATGGGTAAGGTCAAGCTCTCATGGAAGGGGCCTAGGTAGATGCATAAGAAATTCAATTGAAGATAGAGGTTTGTGAATATTTATGTTATTGGGTGAATAGAAATGAGGATTAGTATATTATTGAGAAGAAGGAGTTGGTTCCAAAGAAGGGTTAGGAATGATAGCTTGAACATTATAAATGGTGTCAAAGAATTAGTAACACCATCATTGGTGATATTATGATTTTTATTCTAAAGTAATAAACAAGGACCCGTAGGAGGTTGCGATGGCTCAAATTGATTCATTAGGAAATATTTTAGTTTATCTTGGTTAATAGCCTCCTCCAAGGTACATGGAGAGAGTACAAACCTGATGTTATATTTTAGGAAAGAGAGAATTTGTAAAGAGATGAAAAAATATTTTCATCCACCATGTTATATTCATATTTATTTGACAAAGTCTTCCATCTCTTAACAAAGGCTTGGTTAGTTTCATTATCATGCTATTTGTAATTAATGAAATGGGCCAAAGTATTTTTAGGAAGATCATTAGTTCAAAATTATTGAACTAAATCATTTACTAAGTCTTCCAAACTAGAAATGAAATGAGCTATAAGTTTATTTTACCAATCTAAGGCATCACTAGTGAGAGTTTTGGCTAGGATCTTAGTAGTGTCAAATGTGTTTAATTTGACCCAATCCTTGTAAATATTTAAAAAAAAAATAAGGTGAAGGGTAGGATCGGTTGACTCATTATAATAAATTGTAGGTGTTATAACTCCTATATCAATGTTGGCAATTTGAGTAGTGAGAGGTTCATTTTGTAGATGCTTAATGGTTTTATTGACTAAAGGAGGATAACGAATGAGATTGCCTTGAGAATATTGAAGGGGAGGAGGGGGAAAATTCTATTTATGTGTGCCCCAAGCCATTGTTTATGGATAAGATTGAATATTAAGAAGGTTGTTTTGCATTATCATCATTTGATTTATGTTATGAGATTGAATTGTATTCATTTGATTGAGATATTTTTCAATAAAATTTGGTGTGTTTGATTAACATTATAAGTATTAGTATTTATGTTGGTATTAGTGGCTTGGGTACCACTATTAGTGTTAATATGAGTTTGAGAATAATTGTGAGAATTTGAGGCACTAGTGGCAAAATTTGCTTACGAAGCAAAAGATGGACTAGTGAATGGTTGAGAGGAAGAAGAAATAGAAGCATGATTGTCTTGGGTAACAAACAATGAACTATTGGAAGGATTAACAATGGTGGACCTTATGATAAGCCCACTATATGTCAAACCTACCATGCTAGTTGAGATAATAGGCATGGAGGTAGAAGAGGTTAGAAATGAATATGTCATGGCATGAGAAGGAGTCAAAATTGAAGGAAGAAGTTGATAACCAAAGAAAGTGGTACCTCTAAATCTAATATTGAATGTAGGAGTAGGAGAATGAGGCTATTTTATTTGACCATTAATCATGAGGTTATAAATGGTAGAAGGATCCTTTCCTCTATGTTAAGGAAATTTAGAGATAAAGAAAAGCATCTCAAGAGTATACTCTAACTTAGGTTGGTATTCTAATGAGAAAAGAGGATTATGTTGTGAAGAGGTATGAGAATGTGTCCCATAGTTCCTTATGTGAGTGGTAATATGAACATTACTAGAATCCAAAAGAGGATCCCTACTCTGTCTATGGGAGTTTCTATTAGGATTGGTAAAGTTCATCATGTTTGTTGATTTTAACTCAGTGTGATTATCCAATATAAAGTCCTTGATGAAGGGAAAAGTTGAGAGATGAGAAAGTAAAGGACAAATATGTGATTGAGAAAATATAGGGTTGACTAGGTTGATCTAATATAGAAAAAAAGACTATAAAACTATACAGGGTTAATCAAGTTAATCTAGTATAGTGTACAGAAGGCAAAAAAGTTATTAGGTCAACTAGGTCGATCTAATACAAAAATAAGGATTGTAAAATTATACAAGGTCAACTAGGCTGATCAAGTACAGTCTATAAAAGACAAAAAGACTATTGAGTTGATTGGGTCAATCTAATATAATAGATAGGGATTTTAAGAATCTTAAAAATAGATTGTAAAATGAAACAAGATAAATTTGAAGGTAATGAAAAGTAGTAAGTACTAAAAGGAAATAGGCAATCAATTGGATTAATGTTGGCCAATCAAATTAACACACATAAAGAAAAAATCTTGCATGAACATTGGCTAATGCAAGCTTTTGCACACACAATTGAATAAAGAGAAAATAAATAACTTGAAAAGTAAAGATAACTAATTGGTCAACCTGATTATTAATTAGATTATTAAGAATGATTTTAAATGTGATTAGAAGTTGGCTATAAACAAGGCACTAGATAGTAATCTAAGGATGGTTTCAAGTAGTTTGGGTTGAAAGGGATTATAGTGGAAATGATACAGGCTTGGTATTAGGGCCTACCCCCTCATTTCACAAACTATATGGATAAGGGTGTTGAGTGTTTAGCCAAAATATACCATTAACCATGTTTTATACTTGACAAAAACATCAAGTAGGCTTCCCCCTTGGTGATGAAATCCAAGTAGGTTGGCCTAGGGTAGACAAAATGTTAAAGTACTTATTTATGTTTTTATGATTTGGTCATGTGCATTAAATAAAAATAATTAAACTAAGTGATTAATTAAAAATCCCCTAATTAGACTATGTGAACTATTATAAGCATTCAAGTAATAGGAAAAGAAAGTGTGAACTAATTACTAACAAATATGAGGTTAATTCCAATTTGAAATAAGGTATAGTGTAGACACTGTATGCAAAAAATATAGAATAAGGTCAACATGGTCCAACCTATAATACAAAATCAAAGTCTGAAAATGAATTGGGTTATTAGTGTTGATCTAGTTACTTTAGATAGAACTTAGAATTAGGTCAGCAAGGTCGATCTAGTTGACCATGCATGGGCAGTTTTGAATACTAAAAACTATGAAAGGAAAGATATAAAAGAAAGAAAAAAATAAGTAGAAAAGAACCTTGATATATCAAAGATTCAATGAAGGAATATTTTTGATGAATAACCTTGAGGTATGCTTGAGAAACCTATAAACTAGGTCGATAGAATCGATCAAGCTGTACAATAACTTATTGAAAAAGTGTTAAAACTATAAGGGGTCGACTAGGTTTAAATGGGTGTCTAAAAGGTTGGAAACCTATACTGGGTCAATTGAGTCAATCCAATTGCCTATTCTTGGAAACTTGTGCACAAATAAAAATAGCTAGGTCAATAGAATCGATCCAGTATGTCAAAATATATGATAAAAATGATGATTAAAAGAATGACTAAAAAAATTAAAAAGTGAAATAAATCTTGCAAGTCTTAGTTTCACATTGAGATCACTAAAATTTATACAATTAGAAATGCATCATGTCTATAAATCAATCCTAGATCAGAGAAGATAGAGCATACCTACACTTCTGATTGGGGATACACTTGTTAAGTGGGAGCATGACCAATATAGGGATTTGCTAGACCTGATTATGTTGGGAGAGGGGGGTGGAGGTAAATCCAAGAACAAACACACCTGTTCTAATTCCACCCGTTAGGATCTTGCTCCTCAGAAAGAGCACAGTATGATTACCAAATATAAGCAATTGAATATGCAGAAATAACCAGAAACACAAGTAACTAGAATTGACCAATAGCACAGAATATGAGAGACAATACACTATCTTGTATTAACACTATACAGAAAAGAATACATCAAAGAGCCGCCACACTCTTTCACCTTACAGAGATTCGCCACACCTCAAGTGTACAGTAATTCTTCTCACACATACTCTCCTACACAAAAAATGGTCCCAACAACCAACTCACACACAGAATTAGTGTTCACCTCACCAACCAGTCAGTAATAACCCTGCCGATACACCAAGCACTCTATAGCACTTCAAGCTGATCTCTCATGAACCTGCAACCTGCAATTCAAAGACCAAACTTACATGTAGATCCCCAATGAGCTTGCAACAACCTGCAACTCACAGATCTTACAACTAGAAGGAACTCTTCCTTTCTATCTCATGCCTTAAATAATACATGCCAATGGGTCTATAAATAGATCCCTAACTCAAACAATAACTTAGACTCTTAATTTAGACAATTATCCTCACAGCCCAAGACTCTGGCTGGTCTTAACATGCAAACTCATCATTCACTTAACTCACTGTTCGTGAAACGAACACTTTGAGAACACACAGGCGACCGACGCCAGTCCCTGCTAGTCTGGTTCTGCCGACGTCGGCCGACTTCCTGCCGTCGCCGGTGGCCTTCTGCTCTGGTATCCGCTGACGTCAGTCCTGCTGCCGACACCGATTCCTGTAGAACTCAGCAACCATCTGTTCCTCAGTTTGCAAAGGTTGAAGCTTTTAGCTCCACAACCTAACAATCTCCCACTTGGAGATAAACAGCTGCAACCTGTACCTGTACCTGTACACCGTCTAGTTTGTTCCCTTGGCTTTGTATCCCTCCTCAAGATCACTCTTGAAGACCAACCACCACAAAATCTATGGTGCTAAATCTATCATCCAAATTACCTGCCACATCCGCATCTACAACCATGTAGAAAAAGAACTTGACCCTGCATAGCATGTGCACCTGCTGCTGGTCCCACTGAACTGCCCTTCAGTATTACTCTCCCGGATTGACTCCAAACTTGTGATAACTCCCACTGCTTGGGAAAACTCAGGTTTAGTACATACCATGCACTCAACCTCATTATGTGAATCAAGACACCTGTTCTATGAACTGTCTAACCATCGGCGTGCTAACCGGCTTCACACAATCATCCTAAAACAAAGTCAACAAGACCTCCATGTCTCTAGAACACACTCATGCCAAAGAATCTTGCTGCTCCCAGATTCTCCATGACAAACACCTGAACTAACTTTACCTTTAGTTTAGCAATACCTATATATGTAACCCTGCAACAAGCACATCATACAGAAAATAGGATAATGTAGCTAATATTATCCGACCTGGTAAAGAGAAACACAATGATCAAACCTCCATTGCCCTGCAGCTAATACAAGATCATATACCCTGATCTTCCATCTCACATATCCATTTCTGCTCTTCTTCATCCTCAACATCCATTCGTCTCTCAGTGCTTACTTCCAGCTGGCAACACTACCCAAAACACCTATTTGGTTCTCCTCTAAGGAATCACATCCTCATTCATGCCAAGCTCCCACTATTTCCTGGATCTACCTGTTCTGCTTCTTCAATAACTTCCTGGTCCTATGCCATAAGTGAGAAACAAGTAGTGTAAAGAAGGGAAATGATGAATTTGAGAACTTACTTACACCTTCATTCCTCCATATGGGCGCTTGAGACTCCATGACAACTAGCTGTCCACCCAAAATTCATCTTAGTAACCGATGCCGGTCACATCTCAGTCTACAGCTGACCGATGTCGATTCCCTGCAACTGCCTTCCTACCGACATCGGTTTCCCCTGGCTGACGCCGGTCTCTATCTACCCTGAGTCACCGACGTCGGGCTGCACATAGCCGACATCGGTCCCTATCTGGACACCGACGCCAGTTTTCATGCCGACGTCGGTCTCTGTGTTTTTCTTGTGAGACCTGACTTTTTCCCACGAGCTCTTTTTGGATTAAAACCTTGTCCAAATCACCCTTGCTCTGCTCAGAATTCCTCTGCACCTTATGCTGAACTCTGTCCGTCACTTTCTCCTTGAAAACCAAGGCTTTCCCGTTCTTGTCACTAACATCAGATTCCTCAAGAAACCTTACCTTCTTCTTTTACATACAAAAACCACGATCCACGCCTTCCAAATCCGAAAGCATATTCTTTGACTCAAGAACTAGCATATCCTTCTTATCTATGTGACCAAGCCTATCAAGCCACATCTCTGAATCTACAGCTGAAGTAGATAACCCAAAAAGAGAATCAGTAAAACAAGTAGATAGATAAAGCGTACCTACTTTCTTACCTCTAGCTACAACAAGTGTACCCTTGGTAACCTTCCAAGAGTCCACTGTGAGAGTTACTGTGCAACCCTCTTCACCTAAACTTCTAACAGAAATCAGATTCCACTTCAGAACTGGGACATGCATGACCTCCTTTAACACCCATGTGTCACCTATCTGCAATTTCAGCTTCACTTTGCTTTGCCAACAATCTGACAAGGCTTACCATCCCCTACACAAATTTCTCCAATTTCTCCAAAGTCTCCCTGGACATACTCATGAAAAAATTCCCTATGTGGGGATGAATGAAAAGAGGCACCTGAATCTAATACCCAAGATTCTACTTTATCCAAAGAACATACCAGAGCATCCTATGCAACGTAACCCGCAACATCTGCTTCTTCTCCATGTTCTTCATGATGATCTTCACCCGATCTGCAATCTCTCTTTAAGTGCCCTTGCTTTCCACATTTCCAGTAGGTTATTTTGCCATACTTGGACTTGGATCTTTTGCCTATCTTTAACCTTGATCTCCCACGCTCTGTCTTCTCTCTTGGCCTTCCTCTTCCTTCAACACTCAAAGCATCTCCAGATGATTCACCTGTGCTTTTCCTATGTATCTCTTCATTCAAGATCACACTCACAACATCATCCACGTTTAAGACTTTTGAAGGAGACACAGTATTAGAAACTGCCATTACCAAACCTTCCCAACTTTCAGGTAATGAACACAAGATTAAGAGAGCTCTAAGTTCATCATCAAATACAATATTAACTAAACTTAACTGGTTTACCAAACCATGGAAATCACTAAGATGGCTATGAACAGATCCACCTTCCAACATTTGCAAATTAAATAAACGCTTCATAAGAAATACCTTATTAGAAGCTGAGGGTTTTTCATACAAATTTGCCAAAGATTTCATCAACTCCACCGTTGTCTTACACTGTGATAAGCTGGAAATCACAGATGAATCAAGACTCAATCTAACAGATCCCAGAGCCTTCTGATCAAGAACCTCCCATTCTTCATCTTTCATATCCAAGGGTTTTCTAGCAACCCCACCCAACGGTAAGTACAAATCTTTCTGATACAGATAGTCCTCAATCTGCATCCTCCATAATTGGTAGTTCTTGCCATTAAACTTTTCCATTCGTAGTTGACTATTTTTTGCCATTGCTCAACTCCCACTCAAACAGAAACCCTGTGAGTAACCTGTAATCAAAACACACTACCCAGATCTACACCAATCTGTTAGTATCCCAACCAAAAGCTCTGATACCACTTGTTGGTGGTATCAAGCTATGAGCCAACAACCTTGCTCTGATACCACTTGTTGGGAGAGGGGGGTGGAGGTAAATCCAAGAACAAACACACCTGTTCTAATTCCACCCATTAGGATCTTGCTCCTCAGAAAGAGCACAGTATGATTACCAAATATAAGCAATTGAATATGCAGAAATAACCAGAAACACAAGTAACTAGAATTCACCAATAGCACAGAATATGAGAGACAATACACTATCTTGTATTAACACTATACAGAAAAGAATACATCAAAGAGCCGCCACACTCTTTCACCTTACAGAGATTCGCCACACCTCAAGTGTACAGTAATTCTTCTCACACATACTCTCCTACACAAAAAATGGTCCCAACAACCAACTCACACACAGAATTGGTGTTCACCTCACCAACCAGTCAGTAATAACCCTGCCGGTACACCAAGCACTCTATAGCACTTCAAGCTGATCTCTCATGAACCTGTAACCTGCA
Source organism: Torreya grandis (assembly GCA_037957365.1). NCBI lineage: Eukaryota > Viridiplantae > Streptophyta > Pinopsida > Cupressales > Taxaceae > Torreya > Torreya grandis. The sequence continues at coordinate 111,357 of JARHVA010008799.1, forward strand.
ATTCAAAGACCAAACTTACATGTAGATCCCCAATGAGCTTGCAACAACCTTCAACTCACAGATCTTACAACTAGAAGGAACTCTTCCTTTCTATCTCATGCCTTAAACAATACATGCCAATGGGTCTATAAATAGATCCCTAACTCAAACAATAACTTAGACTCTTAATTTAGACAATTATCCTCGTAGCCCAAGACTCTGGCTGGTCTTAACATGCAAACTCATCGTTCACTTAACTCACTGTCCGTGAAACGAACACTTCGGGAACACACAGGCGACCGATGCCGGTCCCTGCTAGTCTGGTTCTGCCGATGTCGGCCGACTTTCTGCCATCGCCGGTGGCCTTCTGCTCTGGTATCCACCGACGTCGGTCCTACTGCTGATGCCGGTTCCTGTAGAACTCAGCAACCATCTGTTCCTCAGTTTGCAAAGGTTGAAGCTTTTATCTCCACAACCTAACAGATTAGGGGATCACTAGTCACAACATATCATACTAGGAAGGGTTCCAAAGCCTACAGTATAACACAATCACATAATAACCCTAATGGAGTCTTAAGGTTTAAAAATTTTCACTTATTCTAATAACAAAAAATTAAATCTAATCTAGTCCACACAAAATATTGTGGCACAAAGTGGGAGTTAGAAACAATAAAACCAAATAAATAAACTAAACATGTATTAGAAGACATATACTCATGTCAGTGTATACATAATCCTAATACATGGGAGAATAATACAAATGCATTATCTATCTACTCTTACAAAAGAGAAATAAAGTTAAGAATACTTACCTTTGAAGATGAACACATTGAGCCTTAATCTCTCCCTTGACCAAGGTGCTTTGCAAGAGATTGTTTTGGTATGTAAGGATAACCAAGATAAACTAGATCTAGGGTACACAACCTATCTAAGCATCCAAAATACTTATCTATAAGACAAGATCCATATCTCCAAAGAAAGTATGGAAGCCTAAGCTTTATTCCTCAAATAGAATGGTCAATAAGTAAATGTTCATTTGTAATTCTTCACAAATATTTATTATCTTATGAAATGGTGGGAAATGAACTTGTATATATAGGTAGATCTTTCCCTAAATCCTCCCAATAACATCATTTGTATAGGGTTAACCTAGTGTGTTTTTGGAGACAAATCACTAGGTTTAAGCTAGGTCTTCCAAAAGGCTAACAAGCCAAGAAAGTAAAAACTACCCCTCAATTGTACTGGGTTAACCTAGTATAACTGACTATCCAAAAGGGTGTTAAGGTAAGAAAATGAGGATGGAAAGAGGGAAAAAATTGGAGGTAGGACTGAGAAGAATATGCTTAGGGTAAATCGTTTTAAGAGACAAGTGTGTAGATGAAAACTGGCAAAAGGAACAACAATATTACAAATAATTGATGGTTTTCCCACCCCTTTCCTAGTGTACCCTTTAAGTCAAGCACTCAGAGAGATTGAGACTCAATAGGTTCTTGCAAGATACAAAGTGTTAGTAATCAATAAAAGTTTGAAAATATTATGTGTATATTGTTTTAAATATCTATGGATGCAATGAATGGGCCTAAAGGTTCATTTTGAAGATGTTGAATCATTTTGTTATTCATTGGAGGTTGAGGGATGATATTCCCATTGTCATTTCTAAGAGGAGGAGGGACAAAATTTGGATTTGGTTGAGACATGACGACTTGAGGTGGTTGACTAATTATGTTGCATAAATGTTGTTATATTTTCACCACTTGAGAGGTGTTAGTTATTTTCATGATGTTCATTTGTTGTATTACTTGTGAAATAAGTTGAGTTTTATCATTAAGTGGGTTTGAAGGTGGGGTATTAGTGTTGTTAGGAAGAGGATTGGTAGTTTTAATGGGAAGAGGATTATTTTTAGGTGTAGGATTACCAACATTAGTGTTAGTTGCTCTAAGTGTGGTAGAAGAAGAAAGAAGCTTGGTAAAGCCTACCATTATTGTGAGGAGTGTAAATAGTATTACCATCAAGGTTTTTAAATAATTGTAAACCATCTAGATTATTAATTTGATTGGTTTCAACCATGTTAATTTGAAAATTGATAAGACTTGGTGATCTTGTTATGGGTGTAACAAGAGGATTATGACATTGGTTGTAAGGGTATGAGTGCTGATAGGAAAGGGATTAGTTGGTGGAAGATTCCAACAATTGGTATTGGGAAGAGGATTATGATGAATGTTCTTAATTACATTACATTATGTAGTGATTGGTTTTGGTTTAGGAGAAGAGGAAGGAAGAAATTGGATAGTTACATCTGAAGTAATGAAATAAGTGAGGTTATTATCCAAATCCTTAATTATGAAATTTTATTGAATAAAAAAAGGATGAATAGATGTCATCATGATGAAATAAGACTATATAACCACATAAGGAAAACAATTTTTTTTAATAAAATAATACAGGGTCAACTGGGTCGATCTTGTACAACAAATAAGGGCTAAAAAGGTTCTAAAAATAATATAAGGTTGACTGGGTCAATCTTATACAATAAATAGAGGTTGGAAAAGGTCTACAAAAAGTATAGGGTCAACTGGGTTGATCCCGTATAGTTAACAGAGGCTATAAAAAGTATAAGGTTGACTGCATTGACCCAGTACAATAGACAAGAAAGATGAGAAAGTTTGTAAAAAATTATGAACTGAAACAAGAATTTTTTTTTAGCTAATATAGGAAAGTAAGAACTAAAGGGAAACAAATAGTTAACTAGATCAACACTAGCCAATCTAATTAAGGCACACAATACAAAACCTTGTACTAATGTTGGCTAGGGGGCCGATGGTCGATCCTGGTCCCCAGTCTCAGTAAGATTGAGCAGGAGACTGGGGATCTATCTAGGGAGGGTCCAACAGGAGAGGGGAGAGCACTGCCTATATATCTGGAGGGCCCTATCCCCTATCTATATATGAGGCCCTATCTATAGAACTGGGTTTGGCCAGACTGAGTTGCGCTAATCAGCACCCTATCTATATAATGCAAGTTTTTACACACATAATTGAGCAAAGAGCAAGAAATCAACTTGGAAAGTAAAGAAATAACTAATTGGTTGACCTAAGAAGTTTATTATATTATTAAGAAATGATTTTAAATGTGATAGGATGTTGGCTGTAAGCAAGAAACTAGAAAAAAATTTAAAGATGGTTTCAAGTAGTTCAGGCTGAAAGGGATCTATGGTGGTAATGATATAGGTTTACTATTGGGGCCTACCCCCTCACTTCAAACACCATAATGATAATGGTGTCAGATTTTTATCTAGAATATAACATTAACCATGCTTTATACTTGACCAAAATATGAAGTTGACTTCCCCCTTGGTGATGAAATCTAAGTAGGTTTGCCTTGGGTAGTCAAATGCTAAAATACTTGTTTAAATTTTGTGATTTGGTCATTTGTGCATAAAATATAAAATAGTGTGATATATTCTAAGAATGAAAACAATAAGAAAATAAAATGTGAATTAGTTATTAGTATATAAGGTTAATTCCAACTTTGAAACAAGGTACAGTGTTGATATAATCAATAGTGCATGCACATAATACATAATAGGGTTAACAGGTTCAAACTTGTATTGCAAAATCAAGGTCTAAAAATGAATAGGGTTGGATAGGGTTGACCTAGTTATTCATATAGCACATAGAACATAGAATTGGGTTGATAAGGTCGATCTAGTTGACTGTGTAGGGTTAGTTTCGAAGACTATAAACTATGAAAGGAAAGACAAAAAAAAGAGATTGAGAGATAAAAAGGAACCTTGGTGGATCAAAGATGATAGGAATGAATATTTGTAGTCAAGAACCTTTGAATATACTTAAAAACATTGCTAACTAGGTTGACTAGGTTGATCAAGCTTTGTAGAATCCTACTGTTGAGTGCTTGGAATGTACAGGGTCAACTAGGTCAACCTAGTAGCTAAATCTAGATGCCGAAAAGTATACAAGGTTGACTGGGTTAACTTGGTAGTCTAAATTATAAGTTTGGAATTCTGTAAACTTGTACTAGGTCATTTGAGTTGATCCATTTTCTTGTTCCTAAAAACCTATGCACAAAGATTAGAACTGAGTCGATAGATTCAATACACTATGATATGTATATGATAAAAATAATGAAAGAAAGTGAAATAAATCTTGCAAGGGTTAGTTTAATTTTGGGTTCATTAAAATGTATGCAATTATAAATGTATCATTTCTATAAATCAATCTTCACTCAGAGAAGATAAAACATACATATACTTTTGATTAGGGATAAATTTGTTAATCAGGATCATAACAAATATGGGGATCTACTAGACCCGATTAGTGGATCACTTGTCACAATACACAATGTGAGGTAGTGTTCCAAAATCTACAGTCTTACACAATCACAAAATAACCCTAAAAGTGTCTTAAGGTTTAATATTCACTCTATTCTAATAAATAATAAAGTAAATCTAATTTAGTCCACACCAAAGCTTGTAGCACAAAGTGGGGGTTAGAAATAAATCAAACAACTCAGCTAAACATGCATAGAATACAATACTCATGTAAATATATATGGAATCTTAATACATGGAATAAAGAAGCATAATTATGTTATATATCTACTCTTATAAAGGATAAATAAAGTTATAAATACTTACCTTGAAGACAAACTCACTGAGCCTCAATCTCTCCCTTAGCCAAGGTGCTTCACAAGAGATTACTGATGCATGAAAGGATAAAAAATACAAATCAACTCTAGGATACACAACCTGTCTATGCATTTAAAATACTTCTTCACAAAATAAGATCTATATCTCTAAAGAAAGTATGGAACCTTAAGATTTATTCCTCAAGTAGAATGGTCAATAAGTAGATGTGTATTCACACTTATTATTCTTTTCTTCTCTTCTTATAAATGGCTGGAAATGAACTTGTATATATAGGTGGATATTTACCTAAATTCTATAAACACATCAACTATATAGGGTTGACTCAATCAACCTTGTATATTTTTGGGGATATTTCACTAGGTCTGAGCTAGGTCGGTCGAAAGGCTAACAAACCCAAAAATTGAAAAATACCCCTAAACTATACAAGTTCGACCCTGGTTGACGTAGTATAATCTAAAGTCTAAAAGGGAATTAAGGTAAGAAAAGGAGGATGGAAAAAGGAAAATTACTAGAATGGATAAGGCTGAGAAGAATAAATTTAATGTTAATGTTTTTAAGAGATGAGTGTGTAGATGGCAAGTGGTAAAAGGGATAATAATCTTATGAAGCATCAATGGTCTACCCACCCCTTTCCTAATGTACTCCTTAAGGCATGCACTTAGAGATATTGAGACTTGATAGGTTCCTTCAAAATACAAAGTATCAGTAATCAATAAAAGTTTTAAAATATTATGTGTATACACTACCCACACAAATATATGAGGACCTACTAGGATACCATGTCTAATGCCAAACTATCTCATCACCCTATTAAGGTTGTATCACTTAATGATATACTGATGGTACCTAATAATATAAAATTACATCATCACATAGTCTAAGTGTGTCTCATCCTCTCTCCAATGTGTATTGGCCTCTTTATATGGCCTCCATATTGCTTGATAATCTCCAAGATCATTAATATCCCTCCTATAATAATCCACATATCCAAAATGTGTTTTTTTTACCCCTACATGTACATGTTATCCATATGTAAAAGGCTCCTCTATCATCCTCCTCCTCATATAGCCTATAGGGTGATCAATGACCAAATGTTCCCATGCCCACACCTATAGTAGGTGGATGAACCTATAGACACACCACATGGTGTAAATCCCTATATAAGTGTGCAAGTACACTTGGTACCTAGGAATATTATGTAACACTTTTTAGCATATCTTTAATCACATATAACAATCCCACTATAAATATTATACCACTCTTGTTAGTTTTCACAATACTAATTACAACATCCATTAGTACAACTATGAATGCATTTGCATTTAAATCTATGAAGACATCAATATCTATCAAACTATTTCAGTGAATTTTATCTTATATTACAACTAAGGAAGAATAAGAAACTAGATATAAGTATGGTTAAAAAACCTATTTGTTTGTGAATGTGTTGAATCAGATGATTATAGAGAGATCCTCTTTAGCTTGGGAGGAGACCTACATATAATAAATCACTAAATAAATGGTTGGTTAGATAGATAACAAGGTGGATTGCCTAACAGTACTCGATCCTAGAAACAAGAGCTTCTTCAAGGGCTTTCAATCCCTATATTTTAAATAATTAAGTTTAGAAATCAAAATATAAAGTACTTGAATCAATAATCAAAAGGTACTAAAATAAAATACAATAAGTACTTGATAAATAAAAAGACTAAAAAGACTAATATAGCAATAAGTAGGTTAATATTGATGCTAAACAAGTCAAGTGTGCTTTAAAAAATAAGTTGGGAGTCTATGAATAGGAAGATGAAAAGAAAGTTGGATTTGGTTTAGGGTAAGTGGGTGAAAATACCTTGCTATTATTTTCTACCATAGTGACCATCAGTGGTTAGGGTGACCATTGGTAATCAGGGTGACCGTCGATGGTTAGGGTCACCATTAATGATTAAGGTGATAATCAATAGTTAGGTTGACTACTAATAGTCACTATAGGTTTGGATAGCTTATTGGTTTCAGCCAGAATAGGTTATGGGTTGGTTATAGAAAGGTTATAAGGGTTGGTTAATTATCATGAGGGTAAGAGATAACCTTAAAGGTATCAAAGGTAAAGGTTTTATACTCAGGTGGTTGAGAATGGTTAGAGGGTGTTATAGTGGAATAGGTAATATATAAAGTTATAAAATTATTGAAACTAAATAATTAAAACTTAAAATAAGAACAATATACTTAGCTTGTGGCTCATAGTTGATGTCTTGAAGAAGTCCTAACTTTGGGATGTTGAATCTAGAATAATACCTACACAAGAAACTTTGATCTTTTACCCAAGAAGTTTTGATGATGATTGCTCTGATAATTGTTGATCTTCCTTTCACCTCCTCCTCTTCTCTTTATATATAAATAAGGGAGAGGTGAAATTTTAGGTTTAATATAGATTCAACACCATGTTTTAATTTTAGTCTTAACATGCATAATTCATGAATGGATACACATAAAAAATAAAACTAGAGTTATTTTGGGAGTTTAGTGTTTACCTAACTATTAATGGTCAGGGTGATCATCAATAATCAGATTGCTAACCATCGATGGTTGAGGGTGAAGGTTAAAGTTGGGTCAAAAGGTGGGTTTAGCCAGTAGGTCAATCTGACTAGAGTTAGGTCTAGCTTGTGATTGAAAGGTTAGGTTTGGGTCCCAAGGTGATCTAGGGGTTTTTCAACATCTAAAACTATAGTGTGTGGTTTTCTAGTGTCTACATTTTACCCCTTTTTATTATGTAATTTGTATCATCAAGATGCAAAACAAAAATGGATTGTGGTTCAAAGGTTAGGTTGCCTTGAGCATGGGTAGAGGTGTTTCCCATCAAACTAGGAAGTAATGAGGTAAAAAAAAATTGGGTACAGGTTTGATCACTAGTGAAGGTGATGATAAAAAATAGGTGATAGTTTAGGTATTAAAGTGTGAACATGTGCATAAAGTGTGACAAAAGTGCGATAGCCAAGATCGTGCATTGACTAGGTTGCCATGGTTGGTAAAAATAAGGTTAGTACTAGAAAAACAAGTGATAAGTGGACCACATGACCACATTTAGGTATGGTGGTTGGGTACACTCATAAACATAAGTATCCTAGATAAGGTTTATGTTTTCATGGGTATCTAAGGTAGGAAGTGCTCCTAGGGAAAACATAAACTGTTCAGGTGAAGTTATGATATCTGAAGAAGGAAGTGATCTTGAGAAAACACTCATTTTTCATGTGTGTAAGGTAGTACAAGCTCAAAAAGAGTTCAACATGTTATTTATTTTTGTTGCAATCAAAAGGACTAGGCAAAAGTCATAACAAAATGTGTGAGTGTCAAGCTAGAAGGACCCATGATGAGTTAATGTGGTTGGTTATGGTTTTTGATGGAGAAGGGTAATCTATAATGGTTGGGGGGTTGGGGTAAAGTAGTAAAATAAGGTTGGTACTAGAAAGATAAGTGACATGGTAACTAGGCCACAACATTAGGTATAACTGATATGGGTTACTCGTATAAAATCAAGTCCCCTAGGTAAGGTTGATGTATTTGTAGGTATCCAAGGTAGGATGTGATCTTAAGAAGATAAAAATGGTTTTAGGTATTATGACTATAAAGGGTTGTTCTCTAAAGGACCTAAATGATCAGTGTACAAAAAGTAGCACAAACTTGTCAAAAATATCAAGGTAACTAGTGGTATCAAAATGACCAAGGAAATTTTGGGTTGTAAAAAGTGCAAAAAGTGGGTCAAGATGACCAAATTGAGGTTAATTGGTTTGGTTGGCTGGTAGAGAAGGTGATATCCAATGGGTACATGGTTGGTAGGTTGGTTGGAGAAGTTTATCTCCACTAATTTGGTAGTGGAGAAAAAGGTGCTCTCTAATAGGTGGTGTGGTTATGGTAATGCTGTTTGTTTGAAAAGGTTTGGTTGGGTTTCAATGACTCCAATAGGGGAAGACATATGCCTTTAAAAGTATTCATGAAAGTATAAGGAGGATAAAATGCTTTAATTGGCAAAGACCATAATGTAAATATGGGTGAGATTAAAAACATAAGCCCCTTTCATGCATTACATTGGTGTTAGCTCATTGGTTAAAAGAAGTGGCTTGATCATGTAGTGTCAAGTAAGCTCAAAATACCTTGATTTGATAGAGGGTAAGGATGGAGATGGATGGTAGGTGAATGGGTGGTAGGTGAATGGATGAATGGTGGGGTAAAATTCTTATGGGGATGGCTTTCCCCTTGTATAGGTGATCTAAGAATGATAGACAAGTCCATGTCATATAAGGTGTAGATAAATTGATATAGGAAGTCTACTAATGCTATTGTGAAAGTTGATTATAACTTTTTTAGGATTAATTTGTTGTTTTATTTTTGACTTGAGGTCTTTTGATGTTGTTATTTGATGGGTTTGGGAAGTTGATCAATGTGGGAAGCTTCCAAGTTATTTTTTGACAAAATTTGACTTAGCAATCCTTCAAGGGAATGGTCTAAGATTTGGATTTGTTTATGTGTGATATCTATCCTTTGAGGGAGTAGTCTACCTTTTTAAGCAATGTTTGGTAGTTTTGGGTAGCTATCCTTAAAGTATTCTACATTCTGGAGATTCTTAACCCAAGTGATATTTGGTATCAAATTGAATGTTATTCTAGTTTAGACATGGACTAGTATATATAAGCTTGCCTTTATAGAGGCAAAATCATAGCAAAAGAAGGTGAATGATGGGTGAAAGAGGTTTAAGTGAAAATGACCATAGGTACTCATCTTATAAGGGGTGAAAAGTGTCCATGATAATCATGCCATAGGTAGAGCTATGGTACCCATGCTTAATGTTAGGCTAAGGTTGTGATGGATAATCACATGATCCTATTTTAATTGGTTGTCCTTAAAATAAGGAAATCAAGGTAGATGAAAATAAGGGATGAGCTTAAGTGAGACATAAGATGACAAATAACTTAGTTTAATAAAATAATGGGACATGAATGCAAAGCATTGAGGGGTTTAGGTTCTGATATGCCCTAGATCCACACTTACATGTAAATGGTTTGAACCAATTAGGAGAGGATAGGTCCCAAATTTAATTTCTAACACTTGATTAGATGTGGAAAAGACTCTAAGTTGGATAGAGTAAAAAAGACAAGGTTGGTTAGGTGATGGTGGCTAAAATTTGGTTAGCGATAATGTTGGTTGGTTTTTTGTTTGGTTAGGTAGATTTAGGTGTTGGTTTGGGTTATTGATAAAAGGTTGGTCAAGGTCAAGGTTGGTTTGGAGGTAGTTAAGATTTTATTGATTATAAGTGAGGCTAGTTTGGTTATAGGCAAGGTTGGGTTGATGGTAGGTGTCAAGGGTTGGTTTGGTCATTGGTTAATGTTGGGGTTATTGCTTGGTCAAATATTTTGGAGGAAGAATTCCCCCAAATGATCTTTCCATGAATTTTTAGGAAAAAAATTATTCCCAGGTAAATATGTGGGTTAGTAAATAGGGTTTAGGAAGGACGAAGATGAATTCATTTGCCTCCCAAGGGTTGTTAGTTGTTAGTTATTAGTTTGGAGTTCAAGTTAGAGGTGGTAGTTTAGGAGAGATCTCCATTAAGGTGATATGAAAAAGGAAACATTATTAGGTTAGATTTGGGTAGGTTTGAGGTCTAGAAATGATGTTGGGAACATCATCTTGGAATAAAGATGTGTTATGCAAAAGTGTCGAATTGTCCCAATGAGGGAGCTTAGGTGAGGTGTGGGTAGCTTGGATAAAAGAGTAGCTAAGATTTAAGAAATATTGAATGAAGGGTTGATGTTGGTTTCTATTGATAGATAAGTTACTTAAGGTTGGATTAAAAGTTAGGTTGATTGGTTATGGGAGGTATGATGGGTGGTTGATTCGGCTTGTGGTTAGGTTTACTTGTTTATTTGGTAAGGTAAGGTGATAAAGATTTGACCCTATTAAAAAGGGAATCAAACCAAAGATAATGTCATTAGGTAGATGAAAATGATTAGATTATAGAGTAATTAAATGGGTTTAATTTTAGTTAAGGTTGGGTTGGATTTAGTTATAGGTGAGGTGTTTTGAGTTTGGGTTGCCTCCAATAAAAGGGGAAGTGGAAGAGGTGGGTCAATTTCCTTAATGATGGTTTTAAAGGAAAGTTGAGAAGGTCCTTCATAGTCAACAAGTGGTTGGTTTAAGGTTGATTCTTCTTTAGTGATGATTTCAAAAGGAAGTTGAAAAGGGTGTACTTGGTTAACAAAGGTATTTGTTGGGGTTTTGATTATGGTTTTCCTATTTATAGATTTACTAAGGACCAAATCTAATAAAGGGAAAACATTATGTTGAGGGATTTGATTATGGGTTTGCACAATAATGGGTGTAGAAATAGTTTTAATGATTGATTGCTTGAATACATTCAAGGCTAGGTTGGGGGTAATATGGATGATCATCTTAAAAGACCCACATGTTTATTTGTGTGATGATACATAAATAAATCATTCTCGATAAATCAAATGGGTTTTGTAAGAGAAGAATTAATGGGTTTGATTTGAGGGAGTTTAATGATATAAACCCTTAAAATTTTGTTAAATATTGAGGCATATGAATCCCCCAGTGGGGTATACTACTTAGGAAGAGGGTGCACCAATGGCTCTTGATGTTGTGAGATAATTAGTTGGTTGAATAAGTTGGATTGACTCGACAAGTTTGAGTGATTTGATGGGTTGGGTATGCTTGATAAGGTTGGTGGGTTGGAAAAAATTGGTTGATAATTATTGTTTTTATTTAGTGAGGTTGGTTGGTTTAATAAGATTGGTGAGTTCAAAAAGTTTGGTTGGTTTGATAAGGTAGATAAGGTAGGTTTGTTTAAGAGGTTGGGTGAGGTTAGGGTATTTGATATATTTCTCATGGTTGTTATATTTGGTAGATTTGGTATGGTTGGGTGGCTTAAAAAGTTTGGTTGGTTCAATATGGTAGGTTGATAGTTATTGGTTGGATTTGATGGGATTGATAAGGTTGAAAAGGGTGAAAAGGTAGGTAAGGTAGGTTAGATTGATAGGTTTGATAACATTGGTAAGGGTGATAAGATTGATTAGTTAGAAGAGTTTGTTTGATAGTTATTAGTTGAATGATTATTGGTTTGATATTTGTTGGGTTGATAATTATGGGTGGTGTGGATATGGGGATAGACTAAGTTTTGGTTTTGAGATAAAGAAGGTTGCCACAAAGGGGATATAGGTGATTGATATGATGGTTGAGGTAGGTAATCAAAATTTTGATGTAGTTGAGGTAATTGATATGATGTCTGGGATAGGTAACCCAAAGATTAGTGATGTTGAGATAGTTAAGGTGGGTTATGGAAAGGGTCAAATAAGGGTTGTTGGTTGAGGTGATGGTAAACTAGTTGTTACAAGGTTGTTAATTGGTTGTAGTTGATGTTGAATTTATTTCATGCAAGGTTAGGTTAGTTTTAGGTGAGCTTAGGTTGGTTATAGGTGAGATTGGGTTGGTTGTGGGTGAGCTTGAGTTTCTCATAGTTGAGGTTGGGTTGATGGTAGGTAAGGTTGGGAGTACAAGTGGATCATGATGCAAGGTAATGATCTAAGGCAAGAGGGTTGTCTTATAGGAATCTAACAAAACTAGGATCTCTAGCTAAAAATATAGGTGGGCTCCCCATTGAACAAGGAAATGGAGATGAGGTGGATGAAGGCAAGGTGGTGGAAGATTTACAAAGGGGGTTAGATTCCTCACAACTCAAATAAAGAGAAGAAAATAAAGTCAAAGAAATAAAATACACACTAAAGCATGTTAAATCCTAAGTTTATTTTTGTCTCTCTTGTGGCTTATACCTTAAGATTGAATTGTGTGACTCAATTAGGCTTATAGATTGGGTACTAGTAAAGAAGTCTCTAGTTGGTTTCAATTTGCGTTTAGGCTCTCAAAGGGGTCCATATTGGAAATTTGTATGTGGCTTGGTATTAGGGCCTACCCCCTCACTTCACACATCATAATGATAAGGGTGTTAGGTGCTTAGCCAATACATATCGATTCCTAGAGTTTATACTCAACTAGAGAGATGAGTTGGTTCTCCCCTTAGTAATGACCTCCAAGTAGGATTGTTAAGAAAGGTAAGGTGACTGCTAGGTGATGAAATCCTAGTTAGGCCTTATGTCAAGTTGTTTTGATGTTTTATTGATGTATGTGGTTTGGTTTATGTGTGTGATACAAGTGATGCTACGATTGCATTACTTTGATTTAATTTGAACTATGTGAGCTAAACTTTCAATAAATCAATGCATGTAGCTAATTTTAAGCCCAAATGAAATTTCAATTTTGTTTATGAGTATAGAATAGGGAGAAGAGCATGTAGATGAGAAAAAATAACCCCGAGTAGAGACTCAAGGTCCCACTAAACATGCTAGAATGTTTTAGTGAATTTCAACTTATATTTCAAGGAAGGAAGAAGAATAAACTCGATACGAGTATGGTTGAAAAACCTATTTGGTTGTGTGTATGTTGAATTAGATGATTATAGAGAGCTCTTCTTTAGATTTGGAGGATGAATTGAAGATAATAAAGAACTAAATAAATGGTTGGTTAGATAGATAGCCAAGTGGATTGCCTAGTACTAGCTAGAATCTAAAAATAAGAGCTTCCTTAGGGGTTGTCAATCCATGGGATTTAAACAATTAAGTTCAAAACTTGAAAGATAAATTACTTGCATCAATAATCAAAAGGTGATGAAATTGAATACAAAAAGTGATTAATAAATAAATAGACTAAAATTATTAATATAATAATAATCATGTTAATACTAATTCTAAATAATTTAGGTGTGATTTATAAAATAGGTTGGGGGTCTATGAATAGGGAAAAAATAAAGTTAGATTTGGTTGAGGGTAAGTGGGTGAAAATAGCTTGTTATTTTCTACCATAGTAACCATCGGTGGCTAGGGTGACCATTGACAATCAGGGTGACCATCAATGGTTAGGGTGATCGTTAGTGGTCAAGGTGATTGTCGATAATTAGGATGACCATTAACGGTCACCATGGGTTTAGACAGATTATTAGTTCTACCCAAAATAGGTTATGGGTTAGTTATAGGAAGGTTTTGTGGGGTTTTAAAGGTTGGTTAATGGTTATGAGGGTAAGAGAGAGCCTCAGAGGTATGAAAGGTAATGGTACTTAGTTGTTTGAGAATGGTCAAAAGTTGTTCCAATGGAATAGGTAATATATAGAGTTGCATAACTATTAAAACTTAAAATAAGAACAATATACTTAGCTTGAGGTTGATAGTTGATGGATTGAAGAAGTATTAGAGCTGGGATGCTAGAAGCTAGAAGAATAACTACATACGAAGCTCTGATCTCTTGCCTAATAAGTTTTGATGATGATTGCTCTGATAATTATTGATTGTCCTTTCACCTCGTGCTCTTCTTTTTATATAGAAGGAAGGGCGAGGTGGAAGTGTAAGTTTGAGAGGGGTTTAACACCACATTCTAATTTTAGTATTAATATGCATAATTCATGAATGGATAATAATAAAAAATAAAACTAGAGTTGTTGTGGAAGTTTAGGGTTCAGGTAGTGAAAACATGACCATCGATAGTTAGGGTGACCATCGGTGGTCAGACTAACAACCATCAACAGTCGAGCATGAAGGTTAAATTTAGATAAAAAGGTGGGTTTATCTAGTAGGTCAATCTGACTATATTTAGGTCTATGTTATGGTTGAAAGGTCAAGGTTGGGTCCCTAGGGGGTTTTGAGATGGTCTAGGGGTGTTTCGACATCTAAAACCATAGTGTTTAATTTTCTAGTGTCTGCACCCACACCTCACCATTAGAATAAAATCCTCCCTAAAAATAGTATAAAGTGTCACCTATTATGCAACTTCACTCAATTACACCTATTTCATCCATATAAGAATCATTGGGATCTTCCATGCATCCCCCAACATAAAAGTCATCTCACCTATCAAAAAGTGAAATCTGTTGGTCTCATAATGTTAGTGCTATGATAGTTTAGTCAAATAATACCTATATGCCCTATATAAATCATATCATATATGTAGGCCAAGTTAGTCACCTTAATTACTCCCACCTCATAATCTATTAACCTCACCATCAACTCAAGAACTCTTGAATGCCTCTCTTGTGTACATAAAATAGGCAATCTCTCATGTACACAATTAAATGAGGACTATGCAATTATTTTTAGATACATACACATCATAAAATACCACATATGTTAATTTATTATCATCTCATAGCACATAAATTTCATTTATATTCGTATAACTATTTTTCCATTTACTATGATGATTTGTCCATTCTCTTTGATGATTTCACCACTATTTTTTATGAATTCTCTAGGGTTTTATATGAATTCATTATTATTTAAGATGATTTTTTTGAAGTTTTAAATGATTTTTACATTTTGATTTATAAATTTTATTCACTTATAGACAATTTCACTACACTTTTTAATTATTTTTTATGCAAGTAGACCTTTTCTAGGTTTCTTGCTCTATATCTTCTAGGTCTATATTAAGGTTTTATAGTATTCTTAGTCCTTTATCTAAACTATATGTTGGGATATTTATGGTATATGTGTTTTAATTGATGTCAAGTGGTATTAGTGATGACAAAGTTGTATGTGATGTTAGTTAAATGGAGCATGGTGGCATAGTGTGCTTAGTATAATATGATACTTGTAAGGATGTACATAGGTGTCCTAGATGGATGTTGTATGGATGAATGGAGCTTGGTATGATGATTTTTAAATTTTTATTAATGTTTTTTATTCTCAAGGGTTGTCTTCATGTGGCCTTCATGAGGTTTGTAGGTGAGGTTATGCCTTGTTGGCTTGATCATGCACGGTTGCCTATGGGGTTTTGAGCTCTATGGCTTGTATGACATGGTAAGAAGCTTAGCATGCTTGGAATATACATGTTATAAATTTATAGTTTTCTAAGAGGTCATGTTTATGGTTTTCAAGAGTTTAAAAGTGTTCTACATGATAGCTTGGCTATTGGCCTAGTTGGCCTAGGTGGGCTAGTGAGGCTTTGTGAAGGGTCAAAGAGTGATTTCAGAGTGTTTAATCTTATATATATATATATATGGTAAATTATCAAATAGGATTTTTCAAGTTCATTTAAAAATTAATAGTTCAAAATTTGAAGTAAAATTCATAAAAAGGATCATGTGGCTTCAAGAGGTGTTAGAAAGGTGTCTAGTGAGCCTGAGAAGGACTTTCTTGTGTTTGTTAGCATGTGTAGGATATACATGGGGATATGATAATTTTTTAGATGTTGGGGAGGGTTCCTAATAATATTTTCCAATTTTTATTTCATATACTAAGGTCCTATCTTTTATGAATGATTGTTAAGAAGCTAAGTAGGTTTTTATATGCAAAAACCCTAGTTTTAGACCCAATAGAGAAGATCTTGATGGTTTGGGATAATAATGGATTATTTGATCAAATATGATGATTATATGTTTTAAATGACTCCTTTAAGTTTTTTATAAAGTGTTTTTGGTCTCTTGACATTATGTGGGTCCCATAAAAAATGGGTTGTTAACAATATTCTTATTTCTAAGGAAGATTTATGTGAATGACTAGATGATCTAATGGATGATTATTAAATATTAGGATTTTTTTAAAACATCCATGAAAATTTTTAGGAATATTCATCTATTTAAAATTTATATAAGGTTAAAATTTACTTGTTGATATGAAGGAAATGGTGTCATAAGTGAGAAAGAGTGATCAGAGTGAAAAGAGGGATTGGAAGGCCTATTCAGTGAGTAAGAATGGGTTTGATATTTTTGAGCTGTTTTATGGGTGTATTTCCTATATAAATTAAATTATTATTTTTCTTAGTCACTTGGAGTTGATTGAATGGTTGACTAATAGCTGATCATGATGGTTTTGCTAGCAAAAGGAACTTGTTTTGGATGATTGAGTTTCATTGTAAGGTAAATGGTCAACTAAAGTGTTTTTAATGATTATATAGTGTTGAGGACTCCTTTAATTAATTCTAAAAATATTTTAAATATTTTAATAAACTTTATTTAATCAAATATAGTCTACATAATTGGTTTTATGCTTTGTGTGTGAGGTGTTTGTGACATGAGCTCATGGTATGGCTTAGAAATTTTGTGCAGAGGATCATGGCCAACCTTGGGGGACATGAATAATTATTCCTAAGATATTATAAAGTGATATTTCTTACCATAATAGACAATGTTATATACACAAGGTATTTTATGCCTTTTGGGTGTGTAAAAAGGTAGAAAAGTAAGTGTGTGCGTTGTTATTTGAAGACCTTGTGAAAAGGTTGTTGAGGGTCTTGGTGGCCAATGTTTTTATGAGTTTTATAAAATAAATATGTCATTAGACTCAAAATAATTTTATTATTCTATTGATTATTTTTATCAAATTTATGAGTGCATATTTGAATATAAGTGAAAGATTTGTGAAGGGGTTATTTGCTTGTGTTGAAGAGATAGCTTGGTGTTGGTGACTTATGTGAAGTAAAAAACTTGAAGAAGAGTGTTCATGTAGGCTTTATCAATTAGATAGATAATTAATTATATTTAAATAATTTTTCATTGGATAGGTGTTGTGTTGGTGCTCAACATCTTAGACAAGTTGGTGCTTGTCAACTTTAGGGGTTGGTGCTCCTTGTGAAGTGGGTGCTTCACTAAATCCTCTTGTTTTCTCCATATTTATAGGATAGTAGTCCATTGTTGTTATAGGATTGAGAGTGGGTTTTCTACCCCATGAGGATTTCCCACATAAATATTTATGTAATGGTTTCATTCATGTTTGTTCTTTAATTCATCTATCTTGAATATTGATATGATTGGTTAAGTAGCTTGAAGAGTTGGGAATTGGATTGAAATATTATTTAACCACTGATTCACCCCCCTCTCAGTGGTGTTTACCTCCATCAATTGGTACCAAATTAGGTCCTTTTGAGGCTTAACATCTTGAAAGGTGATTCTAAGGTACAATGGCAAGTCAAGGAATGCAAGGTGGTTTCTCTTCCAAACAAGCTCCATTGTTTAATGGTTATAACCATTCCTTTTGGAGTTCAAGAATGTATACTTTTATCATGGATCTAGTATTTCATGTTTGGAAGATTATTGTTGATGGATATGTTATTCATACTAGTTCTACTAGTAGTTCTACTGATAATAAACTATTTGAAAGTAATTCAAAGAATATGAATCCTATTTATAGTGGTCTATTAGAACTAAGTTCTGAAAGGTCATTCACTGTCAAATAGCTAAGGAGATGTGGACTAAGTTTAAGACAATCTATGAAGGAGACTCAAAGGTTAAGATATCAAAATTACAAACTTTTAGAAGATATTTTGAGAGTCTCAAAATTAAGGATGAGGATTCTATGGCATCCTTCTTAAATAGATAGGATGATTTGGTCAATATGATCAGGGGTCTTGGAGAATATCTCAAAGAGGATGTTGTTGTTCAAAAGGTCTTAATATCTCTATATTAAAGTTTTTACTCTAAGTTATTTTCAATTGAGTAAATCCATGATATTACACTAATAAATATGGATGAGCTCTATGGATCTCTCACTACTTATGAGATGAGGATAAATGAAGACAAGCCTCCTAAGAAAGATGTTGCTTTCAAGGTAGATAACAAGCCCAAAGAAAAGAAGACACAAAGTAAGGGGTCTTAAGGAAATTTTTTTGTATTAGATGATATATTTGATGATGATTTAATTAATTTTTTTATAAGAAAGTTGAAGATTGGATCAAGAAATTATAGAGGTAAGCTCCCTTTTAAGTGCTTAAACTATGGTGAAGTAGGTCATTTTGCAAACAAATGCCATCACAAGCATAAGAAAGATGAGGATAAGGATCAATAAAAATGTAATAAAGGTTTTAATTCTAATAAAAACAAGAGATAATTCATAAATTTTGATAACAAAATAAAGTTCTATAAGGACAAAAAGAGTTTATACATAAAGATGGATGATAGTGACTTAGAAATATGGGATGACAGTCAATCTGATAATAATCGTAATGAAAGTGAAGATAAGGATAATGAATCTATTTTCATGGAACTTAAATTAGATTATGAAGGTGATTATTCATATCAAATTGAAGTAAACTAGAGTAAGAAGATGAGGAAGACATTCTAAACTATGAGAGTGAACTAAAAATTGCTTGTGAAGATTTGAAAATTTAAAGAAAGGTATGTAAAGGTTTAAAGGCCAATTTGACATACTATGAAGTTTAATTAAATATTTTTGAGGCTAAGATAACTGAAGATAATAGGGATCATGATGGATCAATCATGTTATTAAATTATAAATTGGAGTCTATATCCTCAAGCCTAAAAGGTAAGGAAGAAGAGTGTTCCAAGTTGATTACAAAAAAACAAGTTTTTAAAAGATGAATTGGAGAAAGCTTTGAGTAAGGTTAAGTGTTTTTCCAAGTTTGAAAAAAACACAAATGATCTTGATAGTCTATTGATGAATCAAGAGTCTTCAAGTGATAGAAAAAGTATGGGTTTCATTGAGAATCCATTAGTAGTATCTCAAAAAAAGGAGAAAAACATTAAAGAGGAGAAAGACAAACCTATAAAAATCAATACACAAGCTAAGGATGTTAGCTCTAACATGTTAATATATCCTAATGCTATAAAGCATTTGAAATTTAATGGATACTATCATTTTTGTCATGAGTTTGGTCATAAGGCCAATGATTGAAAGATGAAAGCTAAGAAAATCAATCTACCTAATCCTATGAATGAGATAATATGCTTTAAGTGTTTGGAGATGGGACATTTATATAATAAATGTCCAAAGAAGATAAATTAAAGTGAGTCTACTCCTAAGAATATAACATGTTTCAATTGTTAAAGGACTAGTCACTTATACAAAAAAAATTAGTATCCAAGAAGGATTGCATGTTTTGAGAGCAAGGGATTTGATCATATTACTAAATTTTGTAAGAAAAATGGGGATCTTAATCAAGTCAAGACCAATAAAGCTCCATGTTTTTAAGAGAGGAAAGACAAAGTCTTATATAGGCCAAAGGAAGAAAACAAAGTAATAGTTGATATATCTTCAAATCAAGATTGTGTATTTTCAAAGGTAGAGAGTGATTTTTTCATTGAATAAGTTTCATTATCTTCTCATGTTTTCAATGAATGGATCAAAAATAATGAGAACTTGAAAAAGGAAGACAAAGACAACCTTAAGATAAGTATGGATCATTCTATAGCTATAGATGATGATACTTCTTGTACAAATCAATCATTGATAGACTTTGAAAAATATAATTTATTTGATAATATAGATCAAGACATGGTGGCATCCTCATTTTTTGCCTAATCAAGTCTAAAAGAGGAGGAGAAATTTTCAAAAATAGAAGTGGTAGTCATAGGCAAGTTAAAAAAGGATAAGACTATGTTGACCAAAGAGGAACAAAAATATGAGAAGATGTGGACCACTATAGGCTTCACACTTTTCTAAAGTAATATTGAGGTATTGGATATCTCTATCTATGCTTCATAAGAGACTCCTGTAAATGAAGAAGCAAGATTATTTGTCTGAAAGGTATGTCTTGGACTTATGGTCCTAAAGTGTCTTTTTAATCAATTTTTGATGAATTGGTTGAGTGGTGTTTTGAATAATAAGGATGAATATATTTATATAAGGTCATAAGGTAGATTTTCATGAAATATTTCTAGGTGGTTTGAGGTCTTGATTAGCTTATATATGTGTTTTATGGTCAAAAGTTTGAGTTGACCTTTTTTGGCAGTGATGACTACCTAAGAGATGCCAAGATAGCTCATATAATGTTCTAAGGTTGATATAAGCTTTCAAATAAGTGATTAAAGTTTTTTTTTGCATGTCAAATAAGGGTAGATATATTGGAGATGTTCTTAAGATGCCCAGGTGTGAATTTGACAATTTAGTCAAGGTGCCTATTGTAGATGATAACTCTGTTTGCCTAGAATGCTTAGTTTTAAGGGTCACTTGAAGAATGATGATGTGTCATGAATTATGTTCTACTCAATAAGGCTACACATGTGTTTAAGACATGTTCTAGGTGGTTTCATAGGTGGATGAATGTTTTTGTGCCAGGTGGAGCATTTTGAGTGATAATTGGCTTCTCTTCTCAAGAACATGCATTTGGTAGTGTAAAGGAAGTCATGGTTCTCAAAGGTATGGAGGCTTTAAATTTTTCATGGAAGTGACTTTTTATGGTCTCTAGGTGTGGTATCCATTTCAAGTGTTTGTGTTGATTAGAGGTTGACTTTTGACCAACTGTTGCTTTGAAGGCCTAATGATTTGGGCATGTTTGGAAAAGTGGTCAAAATTTGGAGTTGGAGGATATAAGCTTAAAAATAAATTTAATGGCCCAAATGGGTATTTGAATCATCTTTTATAGTGGTTTGGAAGTGAGTATATTTCCCTTTGTTCAAGTTTTAGCTCACTAGGAGGCGTAATTAGCTAGTAGGCTGAAGAAGGAAGTATGTTAAGGAAGATGAGTTGGAGTTTCATTATTTATATACCTAATGGGGAATATTATTGGTATTTAAATATACATTTTCATGGGTTGAAGTGATTAGTGAAGAAAGTTATAAGGTTTGTAGTGGCCAGATAGGGCTATAAGGGGTCTAAGTAGGCCTAGTGGAGAAATTGAGCAATTTTGTGATATGTTTCCAAAGAAGGTTAGTATTTTTGGTTCCAATTGAGCATGTTGTAATATTATAAGTGTGTTACAATTATGGTGTTGTGTTTAGAGTGCTTATATTATTCTATATGGTGCCTTGTGAATGATGGTAAGTGAGCTTGCATGGTGCTTTGTTACTCATGTTGTTTTTTGAGTTGATGGTATAATTTCTTCAAGATCATATAGGAATGAATTAGTTATGTATACAAATGGGGAGCCTTAAAATTAGAGTGGGGCCTTAGGGGAAGCTATGGTGCCTTGAAAATTGATGACAAGTCCAAGGATCTTGATAGATTACAAACCAATATGAAGATTTTTCATGATTGGAAAGTTATTTATGGTATTCAAGGAGTTATTAAATTTAGATATCATAGGGGTATCCTTAATTAGTATACTCAAAAGGTGATTCTTACATGATGCTGGCTTTGAAAACATTTTAGATTCTATGCTTCATCATTGTGAGCCCACTTTATCATTTTGGTAAAGGGGGAGAAGGATTTGGTATGTTTCTATCAATGACAAAGGTAGATATTGTTGGGATATTGATGGTATATGTGTTATCATTTATTTCAAGTGGAATTAGTGATGAAAAAGTGGTCTATGATGTTAGTCAAATGGAGCATGGTGGCATAGTGTGCTTAGTACAATATGATACTTATAAGGATGTGCGTAGGTATCCTAGGTGGATGTTGTATGGTTAAATGGTGTTTGGTATGATGATTTTTTACTTTTTCATGATGTTTTACATGCTCAAGGGTTGTCTTCATGTGGCCTTCATGAGGTTTATAGGTTAGGTTATGCCTTATTGGCTTGATCATGCATGGTAGCGTATGGGGTTTTAAGCTCTATGGACTATATGACATGGTAAGGAGATTAGTATGCTTTTAATATATATTTTAGACATGTATAGGGTGATAATAGGTTAGTTGTATGATTTTCAAGAGGTGACAAGTGTTCTACATGATATCTTGGCTATTGGCCTAGGTGGCCTATTGAGGCTTTGTGAAGGGTCAAAGAGTGATTTTAGAGTGGTTAAGACTATATCTGAATTGTAAATGATCATAGAGGATTTTTTAAGTTCATTTACCAATTTATAGGTCAAAATTTTAAGTAAAAGTTAGAAAAAGGATCTTATGGCTTCAAGAGGTGTGAAAAAGGTGTCTAGTGAGCTCGAGAAGGAATTTCTTGTGTTCATTAGCATGTACAAGTTGTGAATGGAAATATGATAATTTTATATATGTTTTTTAGGTTCCCTAAGAATATTATCTAATAATTTTTTCATATACTAATGTCCTATCCTTTATGAATAATCGTTAAGAAGCTAAGCATGTTTTTGTATGCAAAAACCCTAGTCTTAGACCTAGTAAATAATATCTTGATGATTTAGGCTCATAATGGATTTGGTGATCAAATATGATTATTATATGTTGTATATTACTCCTTAAATTTTCTAATAAAGTATTTTTGTTCTCTTGATAGTGTGTGGGTCCCATAGAAAATGGGTTTTTAACAATATTCTTATTTATGAGGAAGATTTATGTGAATGACCAAATGATCTAATGGATGATTTTTGAAGATTATGAATTATCCAAAACATCCATGAATTTTTTAGGAATATTCATATTTTTATGTAAAATGTATAGAAGGTTAAAATTGAATAGTCGATATGAAGGAAATGGTGTCATAAGTGAAAAAGAGTGATTAGAGTGAAAAGAGGAATTAAAAGGCCTAATCAATGAGTAGGAATGGGTTTTATCTCTTTGAGGTGTTTTAGGGGATGTATTTCCTTTGTATATGAAATTATTATTGTTCCTAGTCACTTGGAGTCAATTGAATGGTTGACTCATAGTTGACCATGATGGTTTTGCTAGAAAAAGGAACCTATTTTGGATGATTGAGTTTGTTTATAGGGTAGATGGTTAGATCAAGTTTTTATAATGATTAGAGAGTGTTTAGGAATCCTTGAAGTACTTATTTATATATTTTTAAGATTGGACTAATCTTTATTTATTCAAACATAGTCACATAATTGATGTTATGCTTTGTGTGTGAGGTGTTTGTGACATGAGCTCATGGTATGGTTTAAAAATATTATACAGAGGATCATGTCTAACCATGGGTGACATGAATAATTCTTCCTAATTTATTATAAAGTTAGATGGATGAACATAATATACAATGGTATATATACAAGGTGTTTTATGCATTTTGGGTGTGTAAAAAGGTAGGCAAGTAAGTGTGTGTGTTGTTATTTGAAGACCTTATGAGAAGTTTGTTGACGGTCTTGGTGACCAATGTTTATATGATCTTGGGCAAAGAAATATGTCATTATACTTAGCATAATTTTATAATTCTATTGATTATATTTATCAAATTTATGATTGCATATTTGAATATAAGTGAAAGATTTGTGAAGCGGTTATTTTCTTGTGTTGAAGAGATAGATTGGTGTTGGTGACTTGTGTGAAGTTGTATACTTGAATAAGAGTGCTCATTTAGAGTTTATCAATTAGATAGATAAGCAATCAGAGTTTAATAATTGTTTATTGGATAGGTTGTGTGTTGGTACTCAACATCTTAGGTAAGTTGGTTCTTGTCAACTTTAGGGGTTGGTACTCCTTGTGAAGTGGGTGCTTCACTAAAGCCTTTTTTTTTATCCATATTTATAATATAGTAGTCCATTTCTATTTTAGGCTTGAGACTGGGTTTTCTACCCCAAGAGGGTTTCCCACATAAATATTTATGTAATGGTTTCATTCATGCTTATTCTTTAATTCATCTATCTTGAATATTGATATGATTGGTTAAGTAGCTTGAAGAGTTGGGAATTGGATTGCAATATTTTTTAACCACTGATTCACCCCCCTCTTAGTGGTGTATACCTCCATCACTTTAAACACTATTAACACATTTATAAAAATGATTTCAATCAATGTGTTTATCTTAAAATAATGTAAATAAACTTACAAGGGTAGTATTACCTTCTTGAAATACTCTTATGATTCGACCATGAGCCATAATACTTCACATTAATCTTTAGTTCCACTCTTTATTAGTATATTGATGTATGCCTTTCCTTTAGTTTGGTTTATGTCCCTTAAGTCTAAAATTTTGGTGTATTAACTAGTACCCTTAGTTCTTATTATGGAATCCACACATAATATTGAAATTAAACTAAAAGTATAGAGGTTAAAAATACCTTAAGACAATGTGAAAACTTCATATAGAGATTACCTTATCTTCTCAAAGGTTTCCAACCCTCAATAGATTGTATTGACTTAATAGTCTTTTAGCCTTTCTACTAGATCTACCATCTTTTTTATCACTTAAATACTTGAGCTCACATTATAACCTTATATAATGACCTCATATATTCATTCCACATCTCACATATTAAGTAACAATATCCCAAATCTCCTTCATATATGAAGTTTCAAGGAAATTTGGTAATTCACCCTTTTAAGCCTTGTTTTAAAGGTTTTTTTAATGCCAAATTTGTCCTCTATAGAAGTATAAATCTCTCAAAAAGACTCATTTAGGATTAAAAAATTATATTTGTCTCTTTTAAAGTTTTTACTCATTCATCAATCACCTTACAATACTTGAAATAGACCAAAATGCAGTTTTATAGGGTTCTTGACTTTCATATACTAGTTTACAGACCCTAAAACTAATATAAATCTCTTTATAGATAATATTTCAACTTTTAATCACTTTTAACACCTTGTAAATGTTTACTACCAACTCCCTTAAAAATTTCATACATTAATCCTTTAAGATCTCTCTAACAAGATTTCAACATCTAGTTACATGCTTGCACAAACTCAATTATTTATATATTATCTTTTAGGACTCCTTAAGACTTGAAACCACTTTAATCAATCAAATAACATCCTCATATATCTAAATACAAACGTTTATATAAATTTAATAGTTTAGTTATGATATATGTTGATGGTGGAGCCTAATCTTATTAGAGTGCCCAGTTCCTGATAGGGGGTGTGGGGAGGCAACATCCCTAAATAAATTTTGTGAAAAATATATTGTAACATATTATAATTTTTTAGTAAATATGAACCATTCACTATTAGGTTTTAGATCTAATGGTAGAAATTATGTTGGTGCATTTTTTCCCTAATATGTAACCCTCTTTTGATATGAGGGCATTATAATCATGGTGACACACTGTGTGTGAGTTATGATGAGATTTTAGTGGATGTATTGCATGATTATCCTTTCATTCTTTGCACTTAATAAGAGAATAAATCATTTTTTCTATGTGGATGTAGCCCATATTGGGTGAACCACATTAAATCTATGTCTCTCTTGTATTGTGTTTTCTGCATTTTATTTCCATATTTATTTCATTAATATTGCTCTAAATTCTATATTACTAATAATATATTGATTTTATTTTGGATAAAACCCTAACATACAGTTTAGAGGACTCTTAGGAACTTGAGAGCATTAAAAAAGGATATATACACACATTAATAACTATTATAGATTATTTTTGTGATGAACATGACCTTCACACTATTGTTTGGTCCAAAGTCTAGCTCATGAAATACCCATGAGATTGTGTATTCCCAAAGAAGAATATGGGAAAAATGATGGAATTTTGTTCTCTATTTTAGGACTGATTTGGGAATCAGAATAGGTCATGGCTTTAGGTATTTTACTTCACTATAGTGTCTGCATGAAATAGTCTCCAAGAGATGAGGTGTTACCACTAGAATCTCAACATGATATTCTTGGATATAGGTCCAATTGTCCAAATTTATTATTGAAGTTAATTTATTATTCTCTTTTAATTTCTAAACATAAGAGGAAAGGGTAGTTCAATCTTAAAAAAATAAACACAAAATAAGTAAGGCAAAAAATAAAGCCTTTGTATGTATAATGAAATCAATGCATCGACCATCAAACCAAGTTACCTTACCATAATTATACCATTGTGGAATAAGTTTCACAAAAAAATTCACCTCCAAGAACACACAATGGGAAGAGTTTAAAAAAATGGGTATCAATTCTCAACTATGAATCTTCATTAATTATAGGTACTAAAATTTTATAGTATATTTACACATAAAATTCCAATGGTAATTTGTAGATTAGCACACAAATTAATAGTAATATGACAACAGAAATGAAAGATTTTATAGATGGATTATAATATCCAAGCACATCATAACCATAACATACAATTAATGACAAGGTTTTAGTTTGATTAATCTATCACTAAAAATCATCCATAATGGAGATGAATGATAATTTTAATCATAGAATAAACATTTTTGTAGAAAACTAAGATTCTATTCATTAAAAAATAAATAATTATTGTTAGAAAATTTGATCATGGCCAACTTTATATTCCAAATAGATTAATAAAGTAGGTGAAATCCTATCTTATATCTAACACTTTGGAGTAAAATTTAATCAAACCTTAAATTATATAAGACTTTAAATTTTATAGATAAGGAGGGATTTGCCTCCAAATATCATGATATTCCCATCTTGGCCCATGATGGCCACTCATAGTAGTTACAATCATAATTTAAAATTCAAAACAAAATCCTCCCCAAACCCTTAAAAAGATCTATGGGCTACCACTTAATAAATACATGGTGGAAGCTATGAAGATCTAGATCCCAAATGTTTTGACCTTTCATCCTTATATTTTAGCATAGATGTCATGAGGTTGAAATCTCAATCCAAATATCAAGGTTCATTGGGGGTTCCCTAAATATTGCCTCAACCTAAGTCACCAATAATCGATACACCTAGAAGGGAGGTTTTATGTAAACTTGGACGTGAGACACTTGGTTGATGATTATCATGGACTACATTGAGAGCTCAAGAACCACTTGTACCCCTTCCATTTTCACCTTGGTGACCTTATTCCTCATGACCTAGTTAAAGTGACCCAAGTAGACTCCAAATTTTCCCTTGTCTAATAGGGTATCTTATGGGTAAAATAACATAGAGATATTAACCTCTTTGAATTAAGCAAATATTTTTTTCCTAACCTCTTCTAAGGGTCCTCTTATGGTTCAATCCATAGCTATCCTTTTATCCATAGTTGTATTTATATTCTTAGTGTACATTTGATACAACCCCAAGTTAGAGGTGGGCATTAATTTTAATTACAAGAACATACCTATGTTGATTATCACCAATAGTTTCCTACATTTCCCATCAAACTCTATGATCCTATTTATATAATCCCGAGTCCACTAGATGAGCACATTAGTCTATACCATATTTTTGACCACATTCCATAGAATTGAGAAGAGTAGTGAGAGAGAGTCCTTGAACTTCCAAATTATCTTAATGGGGAAGGAGCTATTTACCTAGGCTTTTAAGTCACAACATAACTTTGTATATCCTTAAGGATTATCTCTAACATGTTGTGGGTTAGTTAGAGAATGGAGAGTGGATATTTAGCTACCTTTTCCTCCTTAGTAAAATTCATCACCTTGGTGAGGGAGAATAAATCTTGTTGGGTTTTCCATACCACTAGGTTCCCCTCTTGGATGAACTTCTATGTTAATGTCTTCTTCATGTTTCTTGTGGCTTGATCAGAACTCAACTACACATCTAGGTTGCATTATATTGTCATATATAGAGCTTGTGATCTTGGACCATTTGCCAAGTTTTGGGGGTGGAAGATGGGTGGAAGATATGGTGGTAAAGGGTAGAGGGTAAGGTAAAGGGTAGATGGAGGAAATAGAATGGGAATGAAGAAAGTAATGGTGGAGGAAGGGCCATGGGAACAAAGGGAGGAAATATGAAAGGGGAGTACCATGGGAACATATATGCCCACCACTTATCTTATATCATTCCCACCTAAGGGGAAATGACTCTTTGGAGGGGTGTTTAATAGAAGGGAAGAGATTTGTTGGTTGAAGCCAAATCCCTAGGTGTTTAGGGTAATGAAAAAAGGGGGATGGGAATAAATGTATAGAGATAATATGATTGGTATTAGATGAAACATAGAGGCTGGTGTAAGAGGTGGGACTAGCATAAAAGGTTTTTAAACTAAATCCTGAGTTTGGGTCTCCTTCTACTTTTTCTTAGGTCTCTTATGCAGGTTAACCCCAAATGTTGTGGTAGAAGGACTAGTAGGGATAATAGGAGTTGTGGGGGATGACTATGGAGGTTGTTTAACTATTATATGAGAAACCAAGATGACCAAAGGTGGTGATGGGATGTTTCTATCCATTTTAGAAGCACTCCTAAAGATTACAACTATGCCTATTAAAGGAGGTGTACATATAAGTACCTGGGTTGAAGGCAAGTCCAAGGAAGATATCAGGGAGTTTTTAGGTTATGGAATGGATGAGGTATAAGGAAATTAATTAGTATACTCAGGAGGTCCAAGGCCAAGGGTGCCTAGGTGAACATAGGATGGGAGAAAATGGGGAATATGGAGGCACCACTTTAGGAGATTGTGAAAGGGGAGTGGATCTAGGCGGTGTCATGAGAGGGAGATAGAAGGAAGTGGGACTTAGGGGTGGAACCTACACTATTTATTATTTGGATCCCTACTCTAGGCTTGCCTTTAGACTATTGGTGACATCAAACCTCAAGGTTTGTGCAACCTAGGGTTGAGGTGATAACGGTTGAGACAACTACACTTGGGTTACCTAATACTAAATAATGCAAGTATTGATTAGATAGGGCTAGGCTATTAGATCTGATGGAAGAGTTGAAATTGGATCCATATCATGAGGGTCAGGCACTACTAGAGGAGGAGGATTTATAGCATGAAGTGTAGTAGTTTTTAAAGGTAGAGCTAGAGCTGGGGGATGAGGTGTCAGAGCTTGTAGAGGGGAAGGCAATGGAATACCCTACAATATCCTCCTAGAAATCATTCATAGAGTCAAGGTAAGAACCTATATAGAGTATTTTATGGATGGGGTGAAGATGGGCCTGCTTGAACCTTATTTCATTTATTCTTATTTTGAGCTATGATTTGTGCCAACACCTCTTAATCATTTATAGTGTTCAAGTAGAGTTCATCATCATATTTTGACTAATGACCTAATTTATATTAATTTGAGTCAAATACCTCACCATATGAGCCCTAATTATTCCCTTAGTATCTCAACGGTAGAGCTCAATCCTCCCTAAGGTGAAGGAGTCCCACCCAATCACCATTTTCTAGGAAGATGAGAAGGCCTTATACACATGATATCAAATGGATATTGGGAGTAACAATCATGCTTTCTATTGGAAGCTTATGTAAAAACAAAAAACACCTTCTACCAATTGGTACATAATCTCCTACTCCACCAAGTGATCTAAGATGAAGTATGGTAGGTGGAGGGGATACTTGAGAATGCCCATAATTTAAATCATGGTGTCCTCTTGATATTACCAATAGTCACTGATAGACACAATAGAATCCATAATTTACTATAATGAATGAGGCATTGGGGCCTTGTTGATCACATTATATACCATTGAGTACAAGTGCTCATAGATATCCAATATATGTTTTTCATAATGGTGTACATATAGCTTATAAAATACTACATGGACCATTGATCCCCCTAGAATCCATGAAAGAAAAGATAATGTCTTGAAGGTGAGCATCTCATAGACCACATCCATGAGATAATTAATTATGTATAAATTCCCCTTGCTTGAGCATCCACTATGGTATTGACTAACTTGAAGTTGATCATCCCTCCCATGTTTGTAACTTTAAATCTAATGAATATCATATGGAGGAGGGGTACCCATGAATCATTAACATGGAGGTAGTCTAGGGTGCTAAAAACTCCATTCAATAGAATCATACCCATTCATACTTCTTCCCAAAAGGTGTGAAGTGTGTATACATTGATGTCCTCCTTACTTACCCACTTGTCATATGGATTTTCCACCCACTATTTTAGGACCACATAAATTTGTAATGTGTTGTCTAATTTTGCACCATTATTGCATCATTTGAGAAGGTGAAATTTAGGGGTGAGTAATATGCATTTTTAGGAACTCCCTGAGATATTGGTATTTGGTGCCATGAGCTGGCCATTCAAACCCAATCATGACTTCTATTTTGCACTCATATGGTGGTGAGAATTAGGTTTATAAACAATTCAATGAAAGGGAAGATCTCAGGTTTGGCCATGGTACTATGAAGACCACATTTCTTGTAAGATTTAAGGGCATCTTCAAACTCAACCTATTCATCATTTTCAGAGCCTGAGTCCTTGGATACCTATTTTATTATTTTGAATAGGTCATTATAGTGCTTAAATTGGATTAATCCTTTTGGGAACAAGGTATCATTGTACTCATGTTTGACCTTGGGGTTTGAGGAAGATGCAACCATTTTAGAAAGATGGAGGTCAATAGAAAGGTATTGAGTGTAGGGTAAAATATAGAGGTGTGCAACAAGAATAGAAAAACAAGGAGTTGATGTGATATTAAGGGTATATAATGCTAACCATTAGCAATCCTTCTTTAAGATATTTATAAAATCATACATTCACCCCCCTAAATTAATGTAATTTGGTGTCCCACTTACTATGGATTCAAATTTGGTTTGGTGGTTACATCTCCTCTTTTTATTTCCCAATATGGAGTTAAATTTAGAGTTCATTATTGTCCATCACTAACCAGATTTAGGAATGGCAATACAATGTTTTATAATTGTCTAATAGGACCCAAATTTATATTTCAGAAATGCTTATCATGTGTTAGGCACATGATAACATCTCCCTAAGGCCTCCTAAGCAACTATTTCCTTATACTACGTGTCATCAATCTATTAGTCCTCTTATTAATGGTTGACCCCTAATCATAGATTTGTACTTCATTGGCATAACTTTAGGAAGAGTGAGGTGTCATTTAGGGGCATGTGGCATCCTTTTATTATCTCTTAGGCTCCATATATGCTTTATTATGGCCCTCATGGGGCCTTAGGTGACCACCTAATCATAAACCTAGTTATACAACATGGCACCCTTTGAGTTGGTTGGGCTCTCCCAAGCTTTAACATATCTGATAGGTCCAAGGGATTGAATGATCTAACAACTTGTGACATGGCACCATCTGAGTGGGTTAAGCTCTCCTTAGCTTTGAAATATTTGATAAGTCTAAGATGATATATGATCTAAAAACTTGGAATGTGGTGCCCTCTAAGTAGGTCAGGATCTTCTAAGCTCTAACATATTTAATAAGTCTAGGGGACTGGCCAATCTAACAACTCATGATGTGGCACCTTTTAAGTGGGATAGGCTCTCTTTGGCTTTGAAATATATGATAGGTTCAAGAGAATGGATTATCTAACAACTAATGACATAGTGCCCTCTGAGTGAGCCAGGCTCTCCTAAGCTTTGACATCTCTAATAGGTTTGGGGGACTAGCAGATCTGACAACTTGTGATTTGTCACCCCTCCATTGGTTCATTTGCTCATATGAAACCCATGAAAAATACTAAGTAAAAGTAAAAATACATGAAATCCATTAATAACTTACCTGACTACCATTTATAATTTTATTTATTATGTAGGACATTGGGTATGTTACTCAAAGAAAAAATGAGACTCTAGGAACTTCTTTTGAAATCCAACCTACAAGGTTAGTGCTCTAAATCCTTAAAACAAGAAGCCTACTTTGATCATAAAATAAACAAAGTTTGTTATTATTCATGGAAATCAGGGCAACACAAAATTTCAAGGACTTGGTTCAGGTGAAGCTGGTTAGAATGAAATAATGGGTCTAAGATCTCTAATTTTCATCATTGTTAAAGGAAGGGTCCCCCATTTCTACAAAAGGGGGTATGTTAGCCACAACAAATGGAGACTTCCATGTGGAAAGTGATGATAAGCATTTATAACCCAGTCAATTAATTTTGATCCCCTATATAGAACACAAATTGTAAGAGAGATATTCATACATATCATAAAAATAAGTCACTAAATTCATGTAAGATCAAGTGTCATACTGATCGTTCATCCTATAGATGGCCTAAATTGTGTGTAAGAAATGATTCTCAATTTTTCATTAAAATCTAGACTTTACTCAAGCAATAGAGGTTAGACTAGGTATTAGGATCCTTCAAGGGTGTTAATTACTTAATGTCTTAGAGGGGGATGGTGTGGGAATTGATCTATAATAGCCCCAAAAGAGATACCTCTAGTCCTGTTCAATGCCTTGATCCACTATTAGCTATGCCAAAAAATATGCAATGGAGGTTGCCTGTATGGCCCTTTTGAGGAAGACTCATAATTTAGATTCTACATGTTTTTCTTGTCTTTTGACAAGCTTCCTTGTGAATTTTTTTTTATATTTTAGTCTCATCCATTGAGGGTTTAGAACCAAATCAAGATAGAAAGGATGATAAGGGAGCCTAGAATACCTATCCAGTCTTTAATTTTCTTAAATAATCTTGCATTTTCCTAAGATGTTACATTAAGTGTAGTTTGGTGGTTCTATTAGGATGTGGGATATTCTAAAATCCAATTTTTTATCTTAGAATCATTGGCCTCCCAGATCTAAAATGTAAAAATCTTCAATTACCATCCCTGACTTATTTGGATCAATGCTTAAACCTGGGTCTTCCTACTTCTCAACAAATCTTCTTGGGCTTCAGTCATCACCTAGAGTGTCTATTAGTAGGGATGAGAACCAAAGGAATACAAAAAAGAGAAGATGTAAACTAAATGAAAAACACATAAAACAAAATCAAACCCATGATAAAATAAAACACACAACAAAATAAAACCTATCTAATATATACATTACCAGCCCTTGCCTAGATTATTCAAAAATCATGTTAGATGAGACAACTGAGAAATAGTGTTTCAAGAACTATCCAGTTACTAGCAATGATAGGTCATTACCCTCAAGATCCTTGAGGCATAAGGCATTCTAACCTAATATTTAATCTATTTTGTATGGTTTTATCTAGAGGGGTTTGAATTTTAAATGTTAGCCTTTCTTTTCATGATCCTTATCTCACATTAGGACCAGATTAGAATATCAAAAGGTACTGGGCTTAGCTCTTTTATCAAACCACCTTTTTATTGTATCATGATGTTTATTAAAGATTAATAGAGCTTCATCTTAGGCTTCCTATAACTAAATTATGTCTAATATTTTTCAATTCAACTTATTATTTTATTCCATGAATTTTTCCATGAATTTGTAAGTTGGCAACCTAAGTGTGACCAACATGATTGGCTCCAGTCCATAAACTAGAAGGAAAGGAAAAATTTTGAGGTCTTATTTAGACCTGGTGTATTCTAACCATAGAGTAAACTTTAATAACAAGTGCCATTCATGGGGCTTCTCTCTAGCTAACTTCTTGATGGCATATATTAAATTATTATTATTGGAATCCACCACTCCATTCCATTGTGGGTAGTAATTGGATGAGAACCTTAGTGTGATTGTATTATTATAGGACCATTCTATAAATTTAATGGATTAGAAGGTAGGGCCATTATCACATACCAAAGAGATGGGGAGCCCAAAATAGGTGGTTATGGTGTTTTATAAAAACTTGATGACTTTGGCAATAGTGATTTTTTAAGTTATAACTACCTCAGACCACATCATGCAATAGTTTATGCTTATGAAGATAAAATTATGGTTGGATGATGAATTGGAATTGATGACTCTAACAAAATCCAATCCCCATTGGAAAAATGGTGTTGAATCCATGATAGGATGCAATGGCATTGCCACATGGGTTTCCATTTTATCAAAGGTCTAGCACTAATGGAAAAATTAAACATGGGCATGAACATCTTTGAATAACATGGGCCAATAGTAGCCTACCTGAATAACTTTGTGTGCCATGGTCTTTGATTCAAAATGACTAGTTCCCAATTTTTCATGGAAACCTATCATTATTTATTTGTATTCTTCTTGTGACACACATTGGAGGTAGATTTATTCATGGTTCCTTCTGAATAAATTCCATTATTTAGCATGTATCTTGTAGCCTTCAATTGAAGGGACCTCTTTTGTGTATGGTTGAGACCCAAAGGTGTGTTTCATTAGAGTAGGAAGTGCATGACTAAGGCATACCATTTTGATTGTATCACTCTTCCATGGTATACTTGGTACATATTTATTCTCAGATATATCTTAGTTATTAGTTGGGCGTGGCCCTATCCCCTAACCAATTCAACCAATTTGATTTATATGTCATGCTCTTGTAATTTTGTCATTCAGCAGTCTCTACATTCACCCAACTCATTCTACTCTAACATCTACTTTATTACTAGGTCTGGGATAATTGCATGCACTCTATTTTTGAGGATGTAGTATCTAAAATTATTTACCACCTTGACCAGGGTATAGGCATATTTGTCTAGTGTCGAGTATCTCAACTTGGCATCCTTTAGAATGGTACTCATGAAATCAATGGGGTGATATTCTCCCTCTAATCTTTGAATGAGGTAAGCAACAATGGTGTGTTTAGAAGTAAAAAGGGTAGATATATAAATATTATGTATAATCTAAGATAATGAGGACTAGGATTTGATAATGGTGTCCTTAATATCCTAAAAGTCTTTCTTTGATTTAGCATTCCATTCTACTTTCAAGTCCTATTTCAACATAGCATTCAAGGGTTTTACAATTTCAATAATTATAGAAATAAAATCATGCACAAATATAATTTCCCAAAGAAGGATTTGAGTTTTTTTATATTTTTAGGTAAAGGTAGTTTAAAAATTACATCCACTCTTTTAGGGTTAATAGTAATAGCTTCTTTTATGATATTGTGACTAAGAAGCTTACCTTCGATGACACCAAACATTTTCTTCTTTGGGTTTAGGTAAATGCCATACCTTCTGCATATTTTAAATACTTTCTCTAGGTGGCATACATGATCTAACCTATATTTTGAAAACATAGTTAGGTCATCCATATAAATTATTATGCATTTAACTATCAGTCCTTTAAAAGTGAAGTCCA
Source organism: Torreya grandis (assembly GCA_037957365.1). Classification (NCBI taxonomy): domain Eukaryota; kingdom Viridiplantae; phylum Streptophyta; class Pinopsida; order Cupressales; family Taxaceae; genus Torreya; species Torreya grandis. The sequence continues at coordinate 146,656 of JARHVA010008799.1, forward strand.
TTTCTCTTTGGAAAATTGTGCCAGTGTTGATCAACCTAAAAGGCATTCATTTATAAGTGAATGTGACCCACTTAGTGGTGAAGGTAGTCTTAGTCATGTGTTTAGAATTACCTAAGACCTAATTGTATCCCAAAATTCCATCCAAAAAGGACATCATTTGAGATCTAATCACAATTTGTATTACTTCATCAAGGGAAGACAATAGGTAATTAGCTTTATTTGAGGCTGGGGTTAAATTATATAAGTCTACACACAAGTAGATTTATCCATTTTTATCTCACATAGTCACCAAGTTGGCACCCAAGTAGAGTGGTAAACTAGGAAAATTATCCCTAAAAAATGTAACTTATGGAACTCTTTGTGTATTAAAGGATATACAATTGGGTTTAATGGCCTATGTCTTTGCTTGAATGATTTATAACTGGGTTTGAGGGGAATAGTGTGGGTGATCACTCTTGGTTTCAAGAACTTAAGGTATCCATAGGCCTTTATACCTCAATATTAACCTTTGTAACTACTCTAATTCATATTTTATCTAATCAGGACCTACATTAACTATTTTGGGTTTATCTGTAGGGCCATAGTTGATGAGTTGACACTTTTGGTCCTCAAACTTGGGTTTATTCACTTGGAAAGTGGGTTATAAAGTATCAAACACTCTTTCTAATGATATCATCCCTTTTGTTATCTAGTTCCCATGAATATTTAGGATCCCATCCTTATCTAGATCATTTCCTAATAGTCTCTATCTCTCTCATCCTAACTTTGGTCTCAAATATCCCCTCATGGCTGATAAATTGGATAATCTACTAGTCATTCTCAAAGACCTAAAAGCTTGCCATGTTATCAGGGACTGAAAGATATGGGATGAGTTCCAGAGAGAACTCTTGTAACTCAGTGTCATCCAAGGGAGTCAAGTTAGTTATTACATATTCTAGTGAATCAGCTACTTAGTTTTCCTCTGGAAGGATAGGGATGATATTAAACATGTTAAACATTTTGATTAGGTCCCAAGCCCTATGCTTATACATCCAAAGGTATGATAGCTTGAAATAAAATTTAGTTTTGATATGGTTGACCAAAAACTTAGTGTCACCACTAAATACTCTTAATTTATTTGCCTTGTATTTCAATTCAAATTATAATCTTAAGATTAGTGTTTCATACTCCACTAGATTATTTGTGTTGGGAAACTGCAACCTCTATGATGTTAAGAATTTCCTCCTTAGGGGGTCTATAATCAAAACATAAACCCCACTACCTTTTTTAGAGTGAGATCCATCTATATCAAGATACCATAGGTTAGGCAAGTTTAGGTGATGGATAGCTTGGTCTTGGGGTGGCTTCATGCTTAGCGTGTAGGATCCTAGATCTGAGGACACTAGGTTTAATTTATCATTAATAACATTATACTTAGTTATCATGTGTTTCATGTGAGGTTATCTATCTACCTAAATTTTATTGGACACTCCCCTCCATGGTAATCACATATGGGAGAAATATGTGGCCATATACCCATTTAAGGCTTTAGACCAATCTCTACTAAGGAACATCTCATAGGCTTTAAGAATCTACACCACTTGGATGTTTATGAAGTGTTGAATCTAAGGTTTAGAATCCAACTGTATGTGGACATTGATTATTTCCCCTATCACTTTCACTTTAGAATTAAAAAGTTGGACCACTACCTTTTCTAAATTTATAGGGACCAACCTGAGTTTCTCACATATGCATGTCAGCATTACAATGGTTGAGGCTCCTAAATATACTAAGAAGTTATTTAGATTATTTATAAATAAATGAATGGTTAATATAAGAGGGGAAACCTCCATATTATTCTTGTGAATGATCACATTAGTGTGGGATGCTTGTATTTTTGGTTGGGTCAGTAGGATTGGCTTCTAAGTCAAGGATTTTATCAAGAGAAAATGTTGCTCAATGATTTGAGAAAGATCATGAAGTGTTATGTTGACTTTGATCTTCCTCATGTCCTCCACTTTGTTATAAGCCCCTTTACTTTGTACTAGTGGGGTCTCTATGAGATTCTTGGGTTTTTGAGGTCCCAGAAGTAGGGGGTCATTCCCAATATTTTGGTCAGGTGGGGTTGCACCATTGTTGGGTGGAGTTGAGGTAGTGAGGGGGTGTTATAGTTGCCTATTCATGAGAGCATAATTACTCATATGAAATTGGTGAAATCCTTTCACTTCACTAATACCCTCCTCTAGTTCATTTTCTTCTTGTTTAGGTAAATACATGGTCTCTAACACCATAGCAGTGTTAGGGGATTCAGCCATGTTAGATGGTTCAAGGTGATTAGGAATGACCTAATATTATTTAAGTTATTTCTAAAATATCTCAAAAGTATAACCAAACTCTATGTAATCTAGTTCCCCATGGGTTATTGTGTTATGTACTCAACATCAGTTAAGTAAGGCTATCTCAAAGATATTGATTTTAGGTAACCTATTAGGTGAAGGTTCCAAGGGATTATGAGGATGGTTATAGTTCCTTCTCAGTCTTTGATATGTGAAATTTTTTCTATAATTTTTTTCATTAGAGTTACTCACCTACCTTTTTATCCCAAATAACTCATTACTAAGTTTTTATACCATCCACTGAATGGCATCCAACTCATTCTTTATGGACTTTTGGGGTGTAGTTTGGGTATTATTAGCGACTACCAATGTTACCTAGTGTGGTATTCAAGGAGTCAATTCATGACCCCCTAGGTTAATAAGACCTATTTTTTGTTTTGAAGTGGGATGACCCAATGGGATTTGATACATTAGAGGGAGTGACTAAATAATTGGGTCATTTTGATTAGCATTGGGTAAAAAATTCAATTCATGCATCTTTGGTAACACATTAGGATCGAGGGCCATCATATGTCCTTGGGTATTTAGTTACCTATCAACTTTTATGGCCCATGTATAAGCCATGGATAGGTTCGTTATTATTAGGTCTCTCTTCAAAAACATGGCCATCAAAGGGTCCAATGCATTCTTATATATTTTGAGTGTTAGTTTGGGGTTAGGTTGGTAAAGCATGGACCTGATTATACATAATTTGAAACCTAGCATTGAAGTTCCTGATAGGCTTGGTGGGATCTAATTTAATATAATAATTTTTTTGGTATAAGACACTAGGGTATATCACTTACATGAATTAGGCAAGGAAGGTAGTATTGAAATGGTCCCAATTAGGGATAGAGTCTCTAGGGAGGTTGAGTAACAAATATTATGATGAATCCATTAATGTGAAGGGGGAAATCCTATATGCCACATCCTCATGTTCTATATTCAAGAGTCTAAGGGTAGTTTTATAAGAATTTATGTGCTCTTAAATTATCCATCCCACACTAGGAGTGAAATAAGGAAGATATATCTTAGGGTTTCTAGGTAAATCATGGACAACTCCTAGGACATTAATGGTATAGCCAACCAACCAGGCCATCTTGGTTGTAAATTTAGAATAGGCTGTGAGAAAAAACTAGTTAGAATAATGGAAGGTCTAGGTTGGTTGAGATTGGGTTTTATATGGGAAAGTAGGTGGAAATCAATAATCAATCATGATAGGACCTAGCCCTGGTAATAGGTGAACTAGTCTCCAAGATGCTTCATAATCAAATAGTAATTAGCATGTTATTATCAACAAGCATAATTTCAAATAAAACCACACTCAATAGACAAATTCTTGTCACCTTTTATCTAATTAATAAACTAATGACAATTATAAAATACATAGATTTAGCCCTTATTCTAGTGCCAACTATTGTTCAGTCCAAATTCTAGCTCTTGAAATACCCATGAGATTGGGTATTCACAAAGAGTAAAATGGAAACAATGATGGAATTTCATCCTCCATTTAGGATTGATTTGGGAATAAGACCATGGAATAACTATAAGTATTTAACTTCACTATATATTATATATGAAATAATCTCCAAGAGATGTGGTTCTACCACCAGAATCTCAACACAAGATTATTGGATATAGGTCTAATTGTCCAAAGTTATTATTGAAGTTCATGTATTATGTTCCTCTATTTTTTTAAAACAAGGAAAAAGGGTAGTTCAATATTAAAAAAAACAAAAAAGAGAGGGGAGAGTAAGGCAAAAAGAGATCCTTTAGATTCATAATCAGATCAATGCATCGACCATTGAACTAAGTGCCCCTACCATAATTATACCACTATGGACTAATTTTCAGTAAAATCTCTACTTCCAAGAACACACAATGGGAAGAGTCTAAGGAAATGTGGGATCATGCCTTAACTATGAGATCTCTCTAATTATAAGTACTAGAAGTCTATATTATATTTACACATAAAATTCTAATGGTAATTTAAAAATTAGCACATAAATTAATAGTACTATGTAAACAAAAACAAAAGAGTTCATAGAGATATTATAATAGACAAGCACATCATAACCATAACATATAGTTAATGGCAAGGTTTTAGTCTAATTAATCTAGAACTAACAGTCATTTGTAATGGATATGAATGATAATTTTAATCATAGAACAAACATTTTTATATAAAATTGAGATTATATTCATTAAAAAAATAAACAAGTGTTATTACAACAATCGATCATGTCCAACTTTATAGTTTGAAGAGATGAAGGAGAAAGCATGTGAAATTTTGGCTTAGATCAAATAGCACTTTTGAGAAAAAATTAGTCAACCCTTAAATTACAATGTAGATTTGAATTTTATATATAAGCATTGGATTTACCTTTAAATAGAGTGAGATTCCCATCATAGGCCATGATGGCCACTCATGGTAGTTACAACCGTAATTCAAAATTAAAAATAAAATCCTCCCTGAGCCCTCAAAAAGATCTATGGGGGACCAATTAATTGATACATGACATTAGATGTGAAGACATATTTCCAAACTATTTGGACCTTACATCCTTGACTTTTATTAGGGCTATCATGAGGTCTAACTCTTAGTCTAATTTATTAGGGTTCATCGGGGGTTCCCTAAATATTTCCTCAAGATGAGTCACCAATCTCTAATACACTTGGAAGGGAACATCTATGGCCACCTAAACTTTAGACACTTGGTTCATGATTTTCATAGACTACATTGAGAACTCAATAACTACCCAATCACATTCCCTATTCACCTTGGTGACCTTCCTTGTGATCTGGTCAAAATGACTCAAGTGGACTCCAAATTTTCCCTTGTTTGGCAAGGTGTTATCTAGGTGGAATATCATAGAGATGTTTACATTTTTGTATTGGTTCAATATCTTTTTATTTCCCTCTTATAAGGGTCCTATTATAGTTTGATCCATAACTAGCTAGTCCTCCATATCCATCTTCTTAATCTTAGTGTACATTTGATACAACCCCAAATCAATGGTGGGCATTAATTTTAATTATAAGAACATTACTTTATCGATTATCACCAGTAGCTTCTACATTTTTCATCAATCTCCATGATCCTCTCTATGTAATCTTGAGTCTACTATATTATCACATTAGTCTCTGCCATGCTTTCCACCACCATCTCTAGAACTTAGAAAAGTAATAAGAGGGCATCCTTGACCTGCCAAATTATCTTGGTGGGGAAAGAGCTCTTCACCTTAGATTCTAGTATCCCAACCTGACTTTGCATATCCTAGAGGAACTTCTCTGACATGTTGTGGGTTGTCAAAATAATGGAGAGTGGATCCTTGACTACCTTTTCCTCTCCTTTAGAATTCATTAACGTGGTGAGGGAAAACAAATCCTATTGGTTTCAATATACCACTAGGTTCCCCTCTTGGACAAATTTATACATTAAGGTCCTCTTCATGCTTCCCATGTCTTAGTTGAAACTCCATAGGACATCCAAGTTTCCTTATATTGTTGTATCTAGTGTTTGTAACCTTGGAACCATTCCCTAAGTTTTAGGGGGTGTTGGATGGGTGGAAAAGATGGTGATGAATGCAAGAGGATGAGGTAGAAGGGAGATGGAGGAATTAAAATGGGTGAATGAGGAAAGTAATGGAGGAGGGGGCATGGGAAAAATGGAAGAAGGATGAAAGGGGAGGCCCATAGGAACATCTATGTTCACCACTACTCTTGGATCATGCCCATCTGAGTGGAAATAACTCTCAAGAGAGGGGTGTTGAATATAAGGGAAGAGGTTAGATAGTTGAATCCAAATCCATAAGTACCTAGGGTAATAGAAAGAGGGGGTTGGGAAGTAATGCAAGAATGTGTGTGCTAGAGGAACCATAGAGGCTAGTAGAGGAGGTAGGATTTGAGTATAAGGTTTATGAATTGAATATTGAGAGTGGGTTTCCTTCTTATTTTTCTTAGGTCTCTTACAAGGTTCATCCATAAATTTTGTGGTATAAGTATTAATAGGAATATCAAGAGATATAAGGGTTGACTGTGGAGGTTGCTAAACTATTGAAGGAGGCATCAAGATGGATAAAGGGGGTTTTGGGATGGTTTCAACCATTTGAGAAGCATTCTTGAAGGATGTAGCCTATAGCTACCTAAGTTGAAGGCATACCAAAGGAAGGTACCAAGCAGGTTCTATATTGTGAAATGGATGGGGTAGAGGGAAACAAATAAGTGAGGATGCTCAAGAGGACCAAGGCCAAGGGTACTAAGGTGAATAGTGGAGGGGGGAAAATAGGGAGGAGGGGAGGTACCACTTGATAATATTATGGAAGGGGAGAAGAACTAGGTGGTGTTATGAGAATGATCTAGAAGGTAGTGGGAGTGAGGGGGGAACATGCACTGGTGTTTGTTGGGATACCCTCTCTAGGCTTGCCTCTAGACTATTGGTGACATCAAACCTCAAGGTATGTGCAATCTAGGGTCGATGTTTTGGTGGTTGAGCTAAATACACTTGGGCTATTTGATATTAAGTAACATGGGTTTAGATTAGATGGGTTTGAGCTATCAAAGTGACTAGAAGAGGTATATGTGGAGTTAGATCACAAGGGGTGGGCACTACTACATGAGAAAGATGAGCTAGAGCATGAGGATTAGAAGTTATTGGAGGAAGTAGAGATAAATATAAGGTATGAAGAGTTATATCTCATGGAGGGGAAGGCAATAGAATACCCTATAAAATCCTCATGGAAATAATGGGAAGAGTCCAGGTGACATCATCTATGGAGCTATCAAGAGATAGAGGGGGCACAAATGGGCATGCTTGGACCTTCTTTCCTTTCTTCTTTTTTGAGCTATGATCTAGGCTAAAACCTCTTGGTCATTAATAGTGTTAAAGTATAACTCATTATCATCTTTTGACTAATTTTTTTAATTTATATTATGGTGATTTGAATACCTCACTAGATGAGCCCTAATCATTATCTTGGGTTCTTGATGTTAAATCTTGACCCTCCTTAGGGAAAAGGAATCCCACCTAGTCACCATTTTTTGGAGAGATGGGAAGGCCTTGTACACATGATGTTGAATGGAGATTAGGAGTAGTTAGAATGATTTTTTTTGTGGCTTATGAAAAATCTAAAAACACCTTTTACTAGTTGGTATGTGATCCCCTTCTCCACTAGGCAATCCAAGATGAATTATGGTAGGTAGAGGGACTTCTTGAGAATGCTCGTGATTTAAATCAAGGTGTCTTCCTAGTAGTAGTAATATTCATTGATGTCTATAATAAAGTCCCTAATTTATTACAATAAATGGGCCATTAGGGAATTTTTTTATCACATTATAGACTATCAGGTAGAAGTGCTCACATATATCCTAGATATGATTCTAGTAATAGTGGCCATATAACTCATAAAAGACTACATGGACCATTGATCCCCCTAGAACCCATGTAGAAAAAATGGATGGCTTGAAGGTGAACATCATAAAAATTACATCCATGAGATAGCTTATCATGTATAAACTCCACCCTAATCAAGCATTTGATATGGTATTGACAAACTTGAAGTTGATTATCCCTCCCATGTCTAGAAATTTAGAGCCAGTGATGATCATATGAAGTAGGGTTACCCATTGAGATCAAGGAAATACATAGAGGGGAGATTAATAGTGTGTTAGTTAAGAAATCAAATTCAAACAAACACACTAAAAACTAACACCTCTAGACTATAGACTCAAGGATATAGATAAATACATAATTAACTAACAAATTAAAAGTAAAACAAGAGATTTTACCTTCCATGAGAGTAAGTGTTGTGAATTGGAAATGGATTGATGTGATCATTTGTGTGCTTGATAAATTTTTGTCAATGAAGCTCTATTGATTCACCTCTCCTTTGCACCTTTGGTAATTTTGGTTGTATTTATCTTAGCTTGGCTTAGCAAATGGGAATTGTAACACTACAATAATGAAAGATTTGCATGTATTTGAGCCTAATAAATTTACACCAAGAGAGCTTATTTTTCAATGAGTGAGGCTTTGTATTTATAGCCTCCCAAACTAACTCTAACTCAAGTGTGGTTAGGTTTAGTTTAACTATGGTTGAGTTCAAAATAACCCTAGGTAAGTTAAGGCTAACCCTAGTTGAGTTAAGAAGGGGACATGTAATTAATTTTTTTAATTAACAGGCATGGATCAAAAATTCAAATATTTGTTTGATATTTTGTGAGTTCTTGACAACTCATAAAATATGTTGTCATGATGGTGACATCATTTCAGATATTTGTGTGATGTCATGATGATGTCATCAAATTTGGATTTATGAATTTCTAAAAATAGAAATTCAGTAATTATCCATGAACTTTTCAACTATAAATTTAATTGGGTTTAACTAATTAAGCAATCCTAATCAAGTTAATTGCCATTTTTGGATTTTGATAAGTTGTCCCTTACACATGGTCAAAAAGGTTAGTTTTCTAGGTCACAAATTGATTTGAGATGAATTAGAGGAAGATGGTGAATATTCACAATGAATTTACCTAATTAAGGATACATTGACACAAATTAGAAGATGCACATGATGTGCATAGATGAATCAGAGCATTCTAGTGATTTTTAGGCTTACCTTGCATTGTTTCCAAAAAGTTGTTCTAGTGTTCATTTAGGCATAGAAGTGGCCAAAAAGGAGTGTCTATAATTTTCCCTTACTTGAGAAGGCATTGTGAAACATAGGCATAGTAACATCTTCTCAAAGAATGAAAAAGTTGTTAAGAAGAAAAATAAGATAAAGCTTGAAGAATGATGCTCCAAATAGAGTTTGGGAAGCCTATATTGATGCCCATGTAAGGTAGTGTCCAATGAATATAATTGATGTATGGTCCCTCAAAATAATCAATAATTAATTTGCCTAAAGGTTGAGACATTGATTTGCCTAGAGGCAATTTTATCAATGGCATAGGTATGTGCCCCAATAGGGTAGATAGGTCTAATTAATGATTTGCCTAAAGGTGATTATAATTATTTAGACAACCTAGATTGAATAATGATTTTTCCCTAGTAAGACATATTTGATCATGATAAATTGGTTATGCATTGGTAGGGAGGATTGGTTATCATAATTTAAGGATATAATATATTACATAAATTAAATATGAGTGGGTGTAAATATAGATGCAATGGTCTAATGACTGAAGAAGCCAAAAAAAATAGGCACACAAGGCTGTGTAAAGTTATGAAAGATATGAATGTAAGAAAAAAGGTGGATGGGTTGACCTGAGATATGCCATGTATCTAAGTGCTACCTACATAGTCTAATAGACCTCAAGCTAATGTAGTTCACACAAAAGAATAAGAATTGTTCAATGTGAATGATTCAGTTAGTGTTGACTACTTTATACTCCTAATCATATAAAGGAGTCAACCCATGCATGAGAACCTAAGAACATCACTTTTGGTCACCCTTAGTATGTTTCTTGAGGTGTTAAGATATTCTAAAATAAGATCATTGGTTGTCATGTTAAGAACAACAGGTCCAATGTCTTGTCATGTCATGAAACACATAGTGGTTGTCTTTCCTCCCTATTTAAACTTATGTCAAGTATCTTCTTTGTGTTTATACATGTGTGAAGACACATAATATGCCTTAGGGTGGTCTTAGTGGTTCAAGTATGCTCAATATGAAGAGGACTAAATATGTAAGCTTATGACTCATCATGAATCCATTTAGTGTGTTGAAGATATGCAGGGCATGGATTAATAATAAGTATTATGGATGTTGTGAAGGTATATGATAATATAATTGAGGTATTTAACATGTTCTAGGTCCTTTTAATAGGTATTAAAATTCCATCCAATTAAAACCTTCACCTGAATCCATATATATTATCTTAAAGGAGAGTATTTGACCCTAAAGTTGTGATATTTGACCTCAAAAGGCCACTAAGACCACCATTCACATCCTAAAAATCCTTCATGAATCCCATTATTCCATGACCAAACTATTTCATATGTTGATGTTGTCCTCTTCACAAGTCAACACTTTTATTTGCCACTAAATGGGCCCCACACATGTGAAAAGTGTCCCTTCAACTCCCTAAACCATACCATGTGTTTTCAAATATTGTTTGACCCCTATTTTCCCTCATCCTACCTAATAATGGTAAACTATGATCTAAAACATGAGAAAACATAAGAATCAATTTGTTTTGCAAGAATTATAGAGTTATATGGATCTATAGTGTATGGATTTGGATAGATGAAATTAGGGGTTTGTAAGGGAAGTTCATCTTAGGAATCTAATGAAGGAATCAAGTTTTTTCAAATCCAAAAGAGTTAAAAACCAACCTACTTCCTCCATTGACCTCTTTGGCAACCATGGAGAGCACTTTAGATTTGTGCTCAGTATATACAATAAAGAGAAAATGAGGGTCTAGTCTCTTGGCCAAAGAAAGAAGGTCTAATGGCCCTCTAATCAAGGGTATTAGTTTTAATATTATTCATATGTGTTGTATGAACAAACACTAAGAATTAAAATAATCTAGTTACCCTCCTCATTTGTACAAGGCTAAAATGGGATGGTTTCAATGCATTATTGGCTTATCTGATGAAACTAGTGATTGTTCATGTTCTCTCCAATCCTGCAAGGTCCTATCATGGCACCCTCCACCCTTGGTTCACATGTGTGAGCCTATGGGAATAAGAAACATCCAAGCTGCCACTATAGTCATACTACAAGTAGACTTCCATTGACAAAAGAGGATGTTCAATGTATATATCTAAGAATGAATAATGTTTTGAGTTTTAGTGATGATGTCTTAAAGTGGTTCATATTCACTTAGTTCAAGTTTGATGGTTATATGGACCTCTAACTATCTCAATTGATTATTTCAAGTAAGATTTCCTGGATGTTTGGGTTTCACTACAAGAAGGGGTAGTATATTTCATGATAATGGCATATAGGGTGTCAAAACACAATGAAAGATAGTATAGGAATATTGTATTCATATAAAAATGTCCTTCTTTCAAGATATTTAAGCCTCTTTCTATCCTCATAGGTCAAAAAATACCAGCTAATCCTCTAATACCTTCACAATCTTTTTTAGTAGAAACTAAGGTTATTTAGCAAAAGTTAACATATTCAGAGAGTCCTAGGTTTCCATTTATTATCACACATGCCTGGTTGATGACCTCAAAGTGTTTTACTTTTCTGGGTATGTGTATAGAAATGTCTAGGATATTTTTAGGTTACCTTGAGTATGAGCCAAGCATTCACTTTTATCCCTCAAGTAACCCCTACCATTTGATGGTCTTGTCACTATCAACTCACTCCATAACAAGCTCTAAGTTCTAGGTTTACAGCCCATGTGACTTATTGACTATTTTGACCACAAGTCAGTATAGGTCAACCCCATATAGTAAAAAAACATGTATAGGGGTATATTATCATGTTATAGGGTATGTCATGGTCATTTTTATGTGATTTAATGTGATATTATCCTTATTCATCATCACATTTAGTCCTAAGTCATTTTATATCACATAGGGCCACTATTAGAGTCATTTATGGAGGTAGTACAATTTTAATTGGTAGACAAGTGTTATAAAATATATTTCATGTCCAATATGTCATGTTAATTATTAGGAATGCCAGTCCTATCTAAAAATTGTAAGCTGCTAATTTAAATCAAGAAAATAAGTGAAAAGAAGGAGGTTTTGGTAGTTGTACAACATATAGAGGAGTGTAGCACATATAGAAAGATCTTATAGTGACCCTTCATCTTCCATAAATTCAATTAAATATTTTATTAGAATTTTAAATATCAAAAATGGACCAAAACTATTCTACTTCTCCATCACTCCTTTAGACATATAAAACTGGTCAACAAGTCTTCTGATGGTATGACCAGTAGGAGATGTTCTATGTAAAATGATCTTGGTGGTGTATAGTACACTTGGTAAAATTAAAATTCATATTGTGATCTCAAATATTGGTTTCCCATGCTTCATGAACCATTATTAAGAATTTGATTATCTCAATTTGCATATTAATCCCCACACCCTATAGGTTTTTTCCTTATATGAGCTTATCCATACAATCCAATTGGTGAAAGTGATTATATAGGATGATGAATTTATTATTTCATGGTTTCCATATTTTATTTCATTTTTAGTGGTGATTTGATGGTCCAAGCATCTTAAGTTACAGGTAAGATCACTATTGCTATATTACAAATAGGTTTTCACCATTTGTAGAGGGTTCATGTCCTTGTAGTGGCTTCATAAGAAGGTGATATATTATATTTCATATTTCCCATGTCTTTAAAAACACCTTTTATTATAATCTTATCTCCAAAGGTTCTCACATGGAGTTGCAGTCAAGAAACATAGAATATAGTCAGTTTTTTGCATGATTATCATATACAGTTAGCTGAACGAGGTGTATGAAGCTTTGAAAACATTCATGGAGATAAATGAGGCATTTTAAGAATTTAAACACATTTTTATAATAATATAAATCAATCCAATCCCTCTAAGTGGTATATGACCAATTGTGACAACTAGTTTCTCTTATATACATAGGCCTACAATATTAATACATACCTGCAAGTGTCTTGTAGGAGATAATCATAATGAAGTGAAGCATGTGACTTGTTTGACATAATTAAAAGTGGATAGGATCCATTTTGACTCCTTTATAAATTATAATATTGGATGTAATTCCATAACCATGCACATTATTTATGACTTACTTCCACTACCCTATGTACTGAAATGTCCACCTATAGGTGGCTCTCATAAAGACTTGAAAAGTGTGACACATATGTATTTAGACATATCTAAAACTTTATTTAAATTATTAAATAGTTGAGGATGACATAAAAATCAATATTGAGTTCATGAAATGACATGCATAATTGAGGTTCATATGTATTGGTATAGATGAGTTTAAGGGACCAATTACCTTAAAATCTCTAAACAGAGACATGGTCTTTCTTTGTGATCTTTTTCTTGATAGAACACTCTAAGGTGATAATTGATATAATTTTTTCATCATGCAGTCTAGGTGAAATAGTAGTGAGTTGGCATGACAAAGGGTTATTTGGCCCAAGGAGTATGATGATAAAATACTCCCATTCTATGCATTCTTACACTATAGAATGTTAATGTTCTATGTAGTGGTTGAGTTCAAATAGCCTTATCATGATATGACACCTAGTAGAGGTATATTATGTATATAAATGACTTATTTTACATGAAGGTAGTATTATAATATCAAGTAACATTAAAAAATGTTTATATTTAATATTTTGACCTAGACTACCACCTACAAGACCTCTATTGCTCTCAACATGGACAAGAATAGTCATCTATAGATTGACTGTAGGATAACAATGTAAGATTGAACCTAAAATTTTATGGGTTAGATTTAAATCAAGGCATGATATATATAATTATAGTCATGATATGAGCCTAAAGGAATTTTATAATGTCTAACATGCAAATATACACCTATAGGCTTACCTTTTTATGAGTAAGCATATAGTTTGCTAGTCAGGTCTAATTGAGTAGATAGATGGGTTAAAGAGGCTAACATGGATGATGGAGAGTTTTAGAATGTTGTGAATTAATTTATTTTTCATGATGATATTCTCATGATATTTTTAGGGTAGGGAAAACAAGGTAGAAACTAAGCTCAAGCTTTGACCTATAGATAGGCTTGCAATTCCTGCATAATTAATATTACCAAGAGTTTGTATTTAATGTTTAGAGTATTTAAAAGTGTTATGAGTGTGTTCTAACCCTAAAAATTGGTATATAGTACCCTCATAACCCAATTTATACCCAAATATTATTTTTTTAACTAGGCAAATAAGGGAGATATCCTATGTTCTATCTCAAATAGAGGGTACTCTAGGTAGTCAAGTCTGTAGGCTTGAGAAGTGGGTGATAATGGGAGGTGTCAAGGAGGCTTGGAGAATTAAAATTAAGGTATGGAGAGTTACAAATAACATTAAAAATAATGATTAATGTCTAAAAACTATAAGAAATCATGTAGAAAAGAGTTCAGATCCTTAATGCAAGCTAAACCTATTAGGCCTAAAGCCCTAGGGGATATAATACCACTTCTATAACTATTTAAGCTTCCCAATACATTGGAGGACCTTAATGAGGATTTATAAGGTGATTTTGAGCCATATTTCTATAGAGGAGGTCATAAAAGAGTCATTTAGTAACTTAAGAACTTGGTAGCCTACACAAAATGAAGGAAAGGACTCAAGAGACCAAGTTTGGAAGCTTGTAACTATACAGACACATAGCATGGGATCTAAAGGAGCTAGGATGTGTTGAAGAGGGTCTCAAAAAAAAATTTAGTGTAATTTTTTCATAGTTTAAATGTCACAATTTCATTAAAAATCCTTAAGGGGTGAAACTACCTAAAGCCCTCTAAAACCCTTGATAAGGACCCAATTGGAAAGATAATGAAAAAAAGGCATATAAGAAGGATATAATGACTTAGGATATTATTATAACTTATATAATACTCTCCATGTCTCCTTCCTACAAGATTGAGTTGTTCCCTATTTATACAGACATGGTATAAAAATTGATTTTATTGATACATTTGTGTGTTGTGTAGGTAAAAAAGGGTTTCAATGGATAAAAATCTCTTGGGGAGGTAGAATGAGACTTAACCTAACTACTCATATCAATTTATTTCCTCAATAAATCATAAAATCACCTCTATAGTCACCTACATCTTAGCTAGTCTAGGATGACATAGTAAACAAAGAGTGATCACCAAGTGAGAAAGTGATAACTCTAATTAAGATGCCTTTTAAGGTTTTATAGATGAATATAAGGTCATGAGGACTCTTGAAAAGTTTCATACCCTCACTTATATGGATTTTTTTGAGAAACTAATGACCATTTTGGTGCCAAGTATGAAGGGTGAGTGAAAGAAGGGTGATTATAACTATAGGCAGTGATAAATCATGTCCAAAATAATATCAATGATTAGGGACATAACCAATGCATTTTAGGGATTATTTATAGAATACCCTTCATATTTAAATCTTCTCATATATTCCTATTATACTATGGAATGCTTATGTAAGGATAAATGATGAAGGTAGTCTTCAAACATGCCATTAAAGAGTCCTATACCAGAATTGAGGAGTTTAATGACTTAGATGGACATTTGTCTAATTATAAATTTCATGGTCTATCTCATACTTAATTTTACTACAAATTTAACTCCTTCTCTTAGATTTACAAGTGTCTTTGTGACTCTTGGACTTCATTCTCTTCTCTTCTCTCCTTTCTCAAATTCTATAAGTACTAGCCATTTTAGCTCTTCTCTAATAAATCCACTCCATGTATGGTGAAGCTCTACTATTTTGATGTTTTAATTTTAATTTTAATAATAAATTAAATATATTTTTGAGTTCATGAACATTTTTTCTAAGTGTGTGAAGTGATGAATGGTGAGGTATAGTGATAATTTCTATCCTTGATTATCCTTATCCTTTCATGTTTATGTAAAAGTTCTCATTCTAATAGGTCATATAGAGTGTATCTAGTGTGATAGGATCCTTTCAAGTTTTAATGTTTCCTTAGATATGATAATTTGATCTCTTGTCTACTTACCTTGAGTTTTCTCATGCATATCACCTCTATATTTAAACACTTATGTTAGGGCATCTTAGGACTTTGAGGATAGTTTATAGGTCTTATTATTAGTGAAATAAGTATGATATAATACTAGATATATCTATGGTGTATAAACCCATTATAACATATTTATTTCATGCATACTTATGTCCCTTTTCCCACAATAAATCAGTAGTAAAAGTGATAAGCACTTAAAGATAAATTCAGGGAGCTAGCCCTTAAACCTAGACATCTACTTCTACTATAGGTAGACCCACATACCTAGAAGTATTCCAATGTTTCCCAAATATTATAGTAGGATTTAATAACCTCCTCTAGGTTGTAATATTTTATGACAATATTTTTGGAATTCGCATTAGGACCCATTGTCCTAAAGATATTTTGTCAAGGTGAATGTTGTTTTGACAACATGAACTTCATATTGGTATGCTACTCAGTATTTTGTAACTCCACTCAGGGTAGAATATGATTTTAGACCATTATTTTATCATATGTTTTATCTCAAAATTCATGGTACTTACTAGATCATATTCTACTAGAGTGTTCAATCCTATCAATCCACCTAATCAGCCTAAACTTCCTCTTAAAATTCAACACCCTCATCCTATTTTTCCCTTTGAAGAGAAAGAGGACTTTGCTAGTCAAAAATTCCAAGAGAGTGAGTAAAATTTGGAAGAAAAAATGGCTAGGTAGCATGCCTTTCCTACCTTTAATACTAAAAATCCAATCCATCTTGATGCATATGATGCCATTCCCCCTAATGCTATAAAGTGTGTGTCTACATTAAATAGTGAAGGTCATGTCACACCTAGTGAACACATTAGGGATATCTCCAGTTTTTATAGTTTCCAAAATGTCACTGAGGAAAATATTTCCATTATATTCCTTTTCATTTAAATTATATGGAAATTACTTGATTGATATATGACTTTACCTAGTGGATGCATCACAATATGGGATGACTTTGGAGTGTTGATAGCTTCAAAGTTTGAGGGAAATTGATCACACTTCACTCATACATCAGCTCAATGTGATCAAAAGATCACCCAAGGAAACAATACATGAATTCAATGATAGGTTACAAAATACTTGGCATGGGTTAGCTCCTCCCATGAGACCACATGCTAGCTTTGTCTTTCCTACATACTTGAGAGCCATTGGTACTAATATTGCCATCATGTTTCTATCCATGGGTGGTTTCACTCTTCCTGAAGCATATGAAATTGCCATTAGAGCTAAGAAATGCCTCATTCAAGCCAAAAAGATACCTCCTAAAGTTTATATGCCTCTACTACCTAATGTTCCTACTGCTGCTCCAAACATTACCCAAGTTCCAAGTGTAAACACCAACCCAAAGTATAATCCTAAAAAGGTAGAAGATTCCATTGATTGGTAATCAAGGTCTAACTTATTTGAGACAAGATGCCAAGCCTTAAAGGACAAAAATAGGCAAGATAATATTGAATAAGATTCTCATAAAAATAAATATCCCTATTAGTAGCAACATGGACAAAAATAGGGGAGAGGGAGAGGGAGAGGGAGAGGTCAACCTAACTTCAATAGGCCTACCAATGCATATAATCCTAATTCTACTTCCAACACAAGAGAGACAGTACCAATGTATAATGACTTGGTGCAAGGATAATATTGTAAATAAGGTCAGTTTATGGATGTTAATGAATAAGTAAAATAATATCTAGTTTCTCAAGGAGGATTCACTCCTCTACTATCAACTGAGGATGAATTAATGATGCAAACAAGTGAAGGTTGGTAGTCTCAAGGAGAAAGTTTCACCAACTTCCTAATTGAGGACACTTTTTTTCTCAATCAAGGAACTTATATTATATTAAAAAAAATATATCTAAGATTAAGGCTTTATGATGTGATAATAATGTGCTTATAAATTCATCTAATATAGTTACAAGGCAACAAGTCATGACTACAAGCATGGCAGTCCCAAACACTCATACACATCCTCCAAATCAGAATGTGGTAAGGTTTACTCAAGTTACTTCAATTCCTCAAGTTATAAAACCTTATTTACCTCTAAGGACTCAAGATAAGGTAATAATTTATACTATAAACATAGTGGATTCATTGAATAATTCCAAGGGATCCATTTCCCTTTGGGATGTCATCCATAAGCCTGGCCAAAAGGAGCTCTTAAAAAATTAGTTTTCCACTATCCCTACTAGTCATTCATCTTAAATTTAGAGTCATGGTCATGTTTATCTTAATAATTCCCATAAAAACATTGTTGAACCATGTATTAAATTTTATAATCCTCCACCATTTTACCTCATTCTCATTGTGGGTGACAAACTAGTCCATAATCTCATACTTTATGGTGGAGACTCCACATCAGTCATGCCCAAAGTTATAGCTGATAAGTTGGGACTCAAGTATTAACCACATAAAAAAAGAGTGATTTATTTAGATGGTACCCTTGTTAAGACAATAGGGTTGATTAAAAATTTGAAGGTTTTTCTCCATGATTGTCTTAGTTTCCCTATCTTCTAAGACATTGTTGTTGTGGACTTGCCTTCTCATTTTGCAATCTGACTTTCAAGAGATTTTACAACAAAGATATGTGGATACCTCTAAATTTATTTGTCCTTCTTATCCTTTAGTATAAGATATGAAACCAAGGTGACCATAATAACTTATTCTCTTGCTATATTTCACATTGAAACCTATGTAAAGGAAATATCAAATTTAAATTATGTACTCAATGAGAAAGAGGATTCTAATGTGGATGATGGTGCTTATTCCAAGATTGAAGGCATAGCTAACTTATTTATATATGATTATGGTGTAAATTATTATGAGCATGATCCTTATGCTTACTTTGAACAAATTAACCTTGACACTTATATCATCCATGAAGAAGCATTTGAGCAAGCTGAGGTAAGTGTTAAACATTCTTTCTCACAAGCTACTAAAAGTAACTACTTGATTCATGTATATGATGATGAAAGATTAAAAATACTAATATATCACCATGGTGATAAGAATTATGCCTTTATACCTAATATTAATGAATCTTACCTTGATGATGACATTCATGAAGAAGATGAATATGACTTATGGTAAAGGTTCAATGT
Source organism: Torreya grandis (assembly GCA_037957365.1). Lineage (NCBI taxonomy): Eukaryota > Viridiplantae > Streptophyta > Pinopsida > Cupressales > Taxaceae > Torreya > Torreya grandis. The sequence goes on from JARHVA010008799.1 coordinate 165,777, forward strand.
CATATGTCAAGAATTTGATCAACTAGGTAACACTACTTCCCCTCCTAAGAAGTGTATATTAGATGATTGTGTTAATAATCCTATTGACTAAGTTATTGAGTGTATCACCAATCATGGAAAAGAGTGTCATGTTTTGAATGAGGATGAACTATGGCAAACGTTCAATGCCATATGACAAGAATTTGATAAGTTGGGTAAGTTCCTTCTTCTCCAAAAGGTTTCATATCTGATGTCAAGTTTTCTAATGAGGCTAATGAGTAGGTTGTTTGGTATTCTTTCAAACATGAAGATGAATGGAATTTTGTTGTTAAAGATCCTGTTGTCATATAAAAACCTAGTGAAGTCAAGGTATTCATGTTTGTGATTGAAGATCATTTAGGTTCTCTACATGAATTTGAAGCTTCTTCATAGGTATTGGAAAATGGTGAAGAGGTACTTGATGATCATCCACATCAAGTAAATTCTACCCAGGAGGATGGAAAGGTTGACGAAGATGTCATCTCTTTCAATCTATAGTTTGAAGAACATCTAATGGATATGATAGAGATCACAATAATTTTATCCCCAATCAAGACCCTTAGAAATCAAGAGAGAGCATTCATGAAGGCTCTGAATAGTCCACTTGTAGACATGAGGATATGCAAAGATGTTAAGCTTTTTGACCATCTACACATTCAAATGGTTGATAATGAGCATGATTAACATGATATATTACCTTCATGGAGTGACAAAGATACAAGAGTAACTATATTTGACCCTAGTTTAAGTATGGTAATATTTTTTTCACCTCAATAGTGGCGTATTTTAAATAGTAGATTAGATGTGTGTGTCTTTATTTTAGTTGTGTGTTTTGTGATCCATAAGTGTTCTTGAGAACACATGTTTATTTCATTTTGTGTGTCTTTTCTTTGGTGTTTAGTATGGTTTCAAAGGCAAAATTAGTGTTAAATTTTTTTATAGGTGATCCATGTCTCAATGGATAGGATTAGGCTACTGGTCTTGGCATAATAAGCATACCACCCCTAGGAAATTACCAAGAATGTTGACTATTTTGACCATAAGTCAAAATAGGTCAACCCCCTAAAGTAAAAAACTTATAAATGGATATATTAGTATTTTATAGACTGTGTCATGGTCCTTTTAATGTTATTTAATGTGCTATTAGCCTTGGTCACGGTCACATTTAGTCCTAAGTCATTTTATGTCACATAGGGTCACTTTTAGAGTCATTAATGGAGGTAGTATAGTTTTACTTGGTAGATAAGTGTTCTAAATTATCTTTAAACATAAAAAAAAATTATATTCCTTGTTAGTAATGTCATTCCTATCTAAAAATTGTAGGTTCCTAACTCAAATCAAGAAAACAAGTGAGAAGAAGGAGGTTTTGGTAGTTTTACAGCCTATAGAGGAGTGTGGAAAATTTGTCAAGCTCCTAAAGTGACCCTTCAGCTTCAAATGAATTCATTTCAACACTTGATTAGGCTTGGAAGTATCAAATGGACCAAAACCATTTTTATTTTCCATCAGTCCACTAGAAATGCAAAATTAGTCAACATGTCTTCTGATGGTAGGACCGATAAGAGAGGTTATAGGTCAAATGATCTTGGTGGTGAATATCACACTTGGTCTGATTCAAATTCCTGGTAGGATTTTAAATATTAGTTTATCATGCTTCATGAACCATTCTTAATAAGTTGACTATCTTAATTTACATAGTAATCCCCACACCCTACAAGTTTTCTCCTTTTATGAGCTTTTCTATACAATCCAATTGGTGAAATTATTTATAAAAGATGTGGAATTCATTATTTCATGGTTTAAATATTTGGTTTCTTGTTTAGAGGTGATTTGATGGGCTAAACATCATAATTTTTAGGTAAGAGCACCATTGTTATGTTGCAAACATGTTTTCACCATTTGTAGAGGTTTCATGTCTTTATAGTGGCTTTAAAAGAAGGTGATATGTTTTATTTCATGTTTCCCATGTCTTAGAAACCACCTCTCATTCCAATCTTAATATCAAAGGTTTTTTCATGGAGTTATAGTCAAGAAACATAGAATATAGTCAATATTTTGGATGAATGTCATATACAGTCAATTGAACAAGGTGTATAAAGCTTTGCAAACATCAATGTAGATGAAATAAGGGGTTTTAAGAAGTTAAACACTTCTTTATAATAATATAAATCAATATAATCCCTCTAAGTGGTATATGACTGACTGTGACAACTATTTTCTCTTATATACATAGGCCTGCAACATTAATGCATACTCACAGGTGCTCCATAGGAGATAATCATGTTGAAGTGAAGCATGTGGCTTATTTCAAGTAATTAAAGGTGGATAAGATCCATTTGGAGACCTTGATAAATTCTAAGATTGGTTGTAAGGCCATAACCATGCACATTGTTTATGACATACTTCCACTACCTTATGTACTGAAATGACCACCTACATGTGGCTCTCACAGAGACTTAAAAAGTGTTGCACAGAGCTATTTAGACATATTTTAAGCCTTATTTAAGGTAATATAGTGATAAGGATGCTATAACAATAAATAATGAGGTTATGGAGTGATATCCATACTTGAGGGTCATATGCATTTGTAGAGATGAGTTTAAGGGACTAATTACCTTAAAATCTTTTAATAGAGACTAGTCTTTCTTTTGATCTTTTTCATGATGAAACACTCTAAGGTATAGACTGATATAATATTTCCATCATGAAATATAGGTGAAACAATAGTGGTTTGGCATGATAAATGTTTATTTTTCCAAATGAGTATGACGATAGAATACTCCAATTCCATGCATTCTTGCACTGTAGAATGTTAATTTTCTTTACAATGGTTGAGTTCAAATAGCCTTATCATGCTATGATACCTAGTAGATGCATAGTATATATATAAATGATTTTTTTTATATGAATGTGGTACTATAAGATCAAATAACATTAAAAGAGGTTTATATGTAGGGTTTTGACCTAGAATACCACCTAAAGGACCTTTGTTACTCTCAACATGGACAAGAACAATCATCTACAAGTCGATTGTAGGATGATAATGTAAGGTTGAACATAATAGTTTGTGGGTTAGGTCTAAATAAAGGCATTTTATAAAAAAATTCAATCATGAGATGAGCCTAGATTACTTTGATAAGGTCTTAAGGTAATACATAAGGTATAACATGCAAATATACACCTATAAGCTTACCTTTTTTCTGAGTAAGCATACAGTCTGCCAGTAATGTCTAGTTGAGTAGATAGATGAGTTGAAGAGGCTAACATGGATTATGGAGATTTTGAAAACTTTATGAATTCATTAAATATGATGATTATATTATCATGAGATGTTCATGGTAGGGAAAACAAGGTAAAAACTAAGCTCAGTCCTTAAACTACATATGCATAGTTAATATTTCATAAAATTTATCTTTGATGTTTAGAGTATTTAAAAGTGTTATGAGTGTGGTATAACCCTAAAAATTGTTATAGAGTACCATCATAACCCATTGATACCCCAATATTATTATTTTTCCTAGGCAAATAGGGAGATAATCTCTATTTTGTCTCAAATAGAGGGTACTCTAGGCAGTCAAGTCTACAGGGTTGAGAAGTGGGTGATAAGGGGAGGTGCCAAGGAGGATTAGAGAATTTAAATGAAGGTATGGAAAGTTTTATATAACATTAAATATCATTATTAAGGTCTCAAAATAATAATAAATCATGAAGAGAAGAGTTTAGGTCCTGAATGTGGGATAGACCTATTAGGCTTAAATTAGCCCTAAAGCCCTAAGGGGTATAATACCACTTATAGGAATAATTAATCTTAATAATAAATTATAGGAAATTCATGAGGAGTTATAAGGTGATTTAGATCCATATTTATATAGAGGAGGTCATAGAAGATTCATTTCTTGACTTGAAAAATTGGTAGCCTACATAGATTGAAGGAAAGGACTCAAGAGGCCAAGTTTGGAATCTTGTAACTGTATAGACATATAATGGGAGATGAAGGATATAGGTTGTGTTAAAGAGAATATAAAAACATGTTTTAGTGGATTTTTTCATAGGTTGAATGTCACAATATCATGAACAATCCTAAAAGGGTGAAACTACCTAAAACCCTCTAAAACCCTTGATAAGGACCCGATGGGAAATACAAAGAAGAAATGGCATCTAGGAGGGATAGAATGAATTTAGAGATGATTGTAACTTTTAGAATACTATCTATGTCTCCTTCTTATTAGATTATGTTGTACCCTATTTGTACAAACAAGGTACAAAAACTACTTTTCTTGATAGATTTGTGTGTTATCCAAGTATAAAAGGGTTTTAAAGGATACAAATCACTTAGGGAGGTATAATGAGACTTAGAATAACTCCTCATATCCATTTATTTCCTTAGGGAAAAATGCATGTACCTCTATAATCACCTTCATCTTAGCCAGTCCAAGATGACATAGTGAACAAAGAGTGATCACCAAGTGAGAAGGTGATAGCTCCAATCGAGAGGTATTTTAAGGTTTTATTGATGAATATAAGGGATGAGGACTCTTGAAAAGTATCATAACCTCACTTTTATGGATTGGTTTTAGAAACTGATGAGCATCTTGGTGCCATGTGTGAAGGGTGAGTGAATGAAGGGTGATTATGATTGTAGGAAGTGATAACTCATATTTAGAAGAATATTAGTGATTAGGGGCATAACCAATGCATGTTGGGGCCTATTTATAACCTCCTTTCACAGTGAAATCATCTCATTTGTTCTTAATTTGTTATGGAACACTCATAGAAGGCTAAATTATGAAGGTAGTCTTCAAACATGTAGTTGAAGAGTCTTACACCATAATTAAGGATTTTCATGCCTTGGATGGACATTTATCCAAGTAGACCTTGTGTGGTCTATCTCATAATTCATTTTCCTATATATGTAACTCCTCTCTGATTAACAAGTGGATTTGTGACTCTTGGACTTCATTATCTTCTCCCCTTTCTCAAATTCTATAAGTACTATCCATTTTGGCTCTTGATTAATAATTCCACTCCATTTATGGTGGAGCCTTGTTATTTTAATGTTGTACTTAGCCTTTGAACAATAAATGCAATCTAATTTGGAGTTCATGAATATTTTTTCAAAGTGTGTGAAGTTATGAATGGTGAGGTTTAGTGATAAGTTATATCCTCACTTCTCTTTATCCTTTCATGTTTATGCAAGAGTTCTCATTCTAACAGGGCATACAGAGTGTAGCTAGTATGTTAGGCTCCTTTCAAGTGTGTAAGTGTCCTCAAATACAACAATCAGATTTTTGGTCTACTTACCTTGAGTTGTCTCATGCATATCAAATCTATATTGAAACACTTATGTTAGGACATTAGGACTTTGAGGCTAGTTTATAGGTCCTGTTCTTAGTGAAAAAAGTATGATAACATAGTGGATATCTTCATGGTGTATCACCCCATTAAAGTAGCTTTATTGCATGCATACTTTTATCCCTTTTCCCACAAGCTATCAATAATAAAGGTGATAAGGACTTAAAGACAAATTCAAGGAGATACCCTTTAAACCTATAGGTGTACTTCTAATATAGGTAGAGACACATACCTAGAAGTATTCCATTGTTTCCCAAATCTTAGACTAGGATTGAACAACCTCCTCTAAGCTAAAAGATTTGGTGACAACATGAAATTTATAACCATGACCCTCAAGTCTAAACCCTCTACCCAAGCCTAAGGTATAAAAATAAGTTCTAAATACCCTATAAGTCTATTAGGTGCCATTAGTACCATGAGGAAATAGACCTATACTTGTATAAGCCTTATTAAAAGATCGTAATCAACACCTACATCAGACAACTCATATCCACCCTTCAATATATCTCAAAGCCATTATATGTAGATGTGTCTCAAATGAAAGGAAGGGATATGAATAAATAGGTTTATGTCTTAAGAATATGGATTTGAACATAAATAAGGACACAAGGATCTCAATTTTAACAATGGAAACTCTCTCCTAACTTAGGGTTCTATTCAACATACCTATTAACAGTTAACACATATGAATAAGTACCCATAGTACTATTGATAGTTTGTACCCTCAACCTTAACTATGAGATGATATAAACACATAAGGAGAGGACTCAGACTAGGCTAGTGATTAGAACATGGATATAATAATATGAAAGATAAGAGGTTTGAAGGGATGATCAAGAGAATTACTCAAGCACATAAGATGAATTGTGCTTAATCAATTAGTTTAGAATGCATGAAAAAGAGTAAATGATAATTCTAAGATCATATAAGAAGAGACCTCAAATTTATGAGGATAGGTGTATTTACATAGTCTTCATATGATAGTGATACTAGTATAGGGTGACTACCTGATCTGAGTTACATACTCAAGACACACAGGCCTTATGTATGATTATGTAAATAAGCCCTTCTAATAGAGTTAAGGAATACAAGCCTCAATTTTATAGTCCAAACTTTAAATATTTTAAATGATCCCTGATTCTAGCCCTATAAGGAGCTAAAGGATATTTCTCAGGTCACCAACATCAACTATTTCAAGCTTATATGATAGATAGTAATGCTTATAGATAGTAATGCTTAAGTCCAGCTTAAGAAGGAGAAGTGTTGATATGATGGTATGGGAAAATAAGAAAAAGTGAAGAAGAGGGAGACTAAACTAGGGAAGATTATCTGACAACTTTGAAGCTATAAATGAACCTATAACTGGGTGGAGGTTCCAACATCCAATCTGAGCATACAAGGCCTAAAGACACATCTAGATCCTAAAACCCCACCTCCATCTCAGTAATAAATCCAAAACCCCAAAGTAGACTCAGGGGATATAAAAGGTATATAATATTCATATGGGTCCTGAAGGAGGTGTTTGAAGTAAGGGAATTTAATGAGATAGTTTATTTTATTTTTAGTTCTCTCCCAAGCTCCACTACTTTTGATCCGGACAATAATTCGGATAACAATTTGGATGATGGGTCCACCCCATTTGATGGCGGAACTTCTGGGAGCCATAACTTTTGCACCGTAGCTCCAATTGACTCGCCGTTTGAACCGTTGAAAAGCTAATAATGAGGGGAATGTCGTGAGATGGCATTGAGCTCTGCTCAATGAATTTTGACCCCCTAAAACCCAACGGAAGTGTCCCAAATTTCAATTTTATTAGTCTAGTCTAAAAATAGTAAGTTTCTAAAAATAGTAATTCCTCGAATTCTATATTGTTGTAAATCATGGAAGTCGAACCAATTCATCTCCCTTGAGATTGGTGACCTTCCACATCCTCCCCACACCTTCAAAACATGTATAAATGAAGATGTAACCCGAAATGGAAATCAGACATCTCTTCTCAGAGATAAGCATATGTTTGGGTCTGCAATTTTGATAAATAAAACATCTCTTTTCAGAGATAGCATTATTTGAATTGTGTTATTCTTATTTCTTTAAATTATTTCAGCCAAAGCTTTTGAGTTTTGGATCAACTTTGAGCAGCCATGTCGAGTTGCTCCTTATAGCATTCATATCTTTCATCACAAAGGAATTCAAACCCATGGATCTTAGGGGAATATTGGAACCCCTATGGACTTAAGATACATAAAGGAGTGAGTGGGATTTAGGGGCCCAAATATATAAATAAATGCCAACACTATAACATACATAAATTATCTAGCAAAGAGCTCAAGGCACACCATATTTTACTTGTATCTCCACGTATAATTTTCATGGGACCCAAGGATATATTATGAGACATGAATGGGTCTATAGGATAAAATTTCATGATAAGAATTTTTGGTTTGGAGGTCCTTACTATATGAACCATCATTAAGATGGTGGACCTCTAAAACCCTTCTTAAACCTTGGTTTAGACCTGATGAAGAAATTACACCTTTAAATGGATTCAAATAAAGTAATTTGGATATGAAAGGGTCTTAATGGTATTCTAAGGTCCCTTAATCACTCATATGACCTAATATTTAGAATGTGTAAGGTATGTATTATACAAATCAAGCCTAAGAGATCTAATTTAAGCCTATGTTCAAGGAGTTGAGAAATATTTGCATATAAAATATGTTTTTGAAGAAAGATTCGGGCCATAAGGTCTCAAATAACTACACATTGGCCACCTACATGGGCCTCAATGATTGATATGCACTTTTAGATAGGCCCAAGTGATTAAATGAGAGATTATATGCATGTAACAAGAGGTAAATTGCTTGATCACGCAAATATAGATGTTCTTAGGGACCTAAGGGGTGAGTTTCATGTTAGGAAAGGTGGCTAAGTGATCCACAAATCCAGCTTAGGATCAAAAATTAGAACCCTGCATTCAAACCTATTGATCTAGTACTTTCCTAAAGGTAATACCACATGAAATCTAGAGTAGAATATAAAAGAGAATTGATTGACATCTCAGACCTTCATGGGAATGTTTTCATGTTGTTTTAGGTGTGTGAGCCATCTTGGTTTTTTGGAGAGAGATCATAGTTGGTCTGTTAGGGATAGCCTAACATTAGTGCTCACATTTGTGTATTTATTATGAGGTAAATTACTATTTACTAAATAGTGATTACCATATGTTAAGTTAGTAGTTAGTTATGTTAATATATTAACAATATATCACGTATATTTAGTTGTTTAGTAAAATATATTGTTTATAGAATTAATATATTTTACTTGTACCCATATCTCTATTAATGGGTTAGTTTTTAGTTTGCCTTCCTATTATATAGGAAATGGTTAATCTATCTTGGCTATTTAATATCCCATGTATTATTCAAAATATAGATGGAATGAAACAATTTTATATTGTGTTAAATATTTCTATGTGTTGGGCTCCTTTTTTCATGTTAATCTTCTACATATCTAAACCAGATCTAGTATCTGGTATCAAAGTAGGATAATCTTATGATGGATCAATAATTTTATTAAAGGGACATCAGTGTGTTATAATATCTTGATACATGAAAGCATTTTAGCAGGAGTTATTTTCTATGTTATATTACAATTTACAAGAAAGATAATGGATGCATTTATCTCATTAGACTGACTATATTATGCTTTTCCCAATGCTCATTAATATCAAATATTTGATTATATTTTTGTATAGGACTATGTTTTGCTTCCATATCTACCAGAAGCATTCAAGTTTTATTTATGTCTTGGTTATGTTTGAAGTATATTGTTTCATTTTCAAATCTAGTTTACAGAATCTTGAATTTTCTCAAGCATGATATAAAGCTCATAAAGCTATATCTACATTTTTGATATTATTAATAATCTATGCAAAGTGTTTTTAACTCTTCTACTAGCATTTTGGTCTATCACCTACCTCTCCAACCCATTCATGTATGTATGCCATTCTGAAGTGATTTGAATACCTAGATTTGTGGAATTGAAGACTTTAATGTAAGTTGACCTAGTTCTAGCTCTCAGCCTAATGATTTATATAGTGAATTAATTAGACATGTATGGCCTCATTTAGTTTTGATAAGTGATTTCTCTGGGTATGATCACCTTACCATTTTCTATCATTGATGTAAGAGTTTTATTTGTTTAGAGTGCATGTGTATAGTTGTGTTTATGTAGATATTTTATAGCTTTCCATCTATGGCAAGTTATCTAAGTCAATGTGAAATAACACTCATTGGAATTCTAAGGAAGAGAAAATAAAATCATTTTTTGTAGTGTTTGTAGACACCTAAATCTAGCCACCAATGACCTCTAACCAAGATTTTGGCCAATTTTCACCCAAAATGCACAATTTGGCCTAAAAACACTAAAACATGCTAAATGATGTGAAAATGACATATTCAAGTCTCAATTTTGGCTAAAGTATCCTTAAATAGGGCAATGTAATTTATGGGCCAGCTAACCTTGATTAGATCATTTCGAGTCAAAATACCAATTTTGCACCTGGGTCTTCTAGATTTCTCTTTCCTATCAAATATTTTACATGAGACACATGCCTTTGTTATTTTGTGTTGACAACATCCTAAATAGGATAATGGATCTAATGAATCTGACATTGATTTTTTATTCCAATATAGTCAAATTTTGTACCAACAACAAGGCATTTAAATCAATTTGAGTAATTTGTGCACAAAGTGCTTAATCATGCTTAAGAGCTTATTAAACCAAATTAGTTCTTAATTAAGATTTCCACAAAAACTTTTTGAGTACTTATCTTTGGAAATGAATATTGAATATCTGCATCATTAGGTGACCTCATTTCTTGGGAAGACATCCTTAGGCCATAAATGCCACAAATATCAAGATTCATGCCTCCCATGCCTCATCAATGTTTTCCATGCCTCTTAATTGATCCTTTATCCCAAATATTGATGAGCCTATTTATCAATTTTAATTGTAAAAAATTGGATTAATCATTAACCACACATCTCAATCCTGAGATGGACAATTCAAGCTGATTCTAGACATTTAAAAAAATCTATAAATAGAGAGGCCATGAACATAATTTATAAGTCTTGATAATGCAAAGTTATAATGCACAAATGATTCCAAAAGCTATTGCAATTAGTGTTACCAAGCTAAATTAATTTCAAGCAAAGCCAAGCCAAATCCACAAGGTGCCAAAGAGAAGAGGAGATAGTCAAACCTCCTTTAATGAAGACTTCATGAGCACAAGCCAAGCAAGCCACTACAACAAGCATTTTGGAGCATCCAAGAAAGGTAAAAGAGGGTTTATTTTGCATTTTAGTTATGTGTTTTATTCATGTTTTTTTAACTAAGCTCTCCCTAGTATCTAGGCCTAGAGATGTTATGCTAGTTAGTGTGCTTCTTTCATTTTGTTTTCATTTTGAAACTAACATGATACTAACCATCTTCTCTTGAGTCAAATTCCTAGATCACATAATGGTACACCCAGTGGGACCAAACACATCCCACACATGAAGAAGATCATTCTAAGACTTTAAAATCTTCATTTGAATCATTAAAACTTTTACAATTTGATTTTCTAATTTTGTTTTGTCATTCTTCTTTCTCACGGGTTTACATAGTAACCATCACCGATTGAGTAAATCATCTTTGGTCTATATATCCATCATCAATTAGCATTAGTAAAACTAATGTCAGTCTATATAATCATCACTAGTTAGTAAAACTATCTTCAGCTACATAAAATTCATCGTTGTTAGTTAGTATAACTGATGATGGTCACTATGTTTTTATTACAAAAACTTGAGAGCTCATTTTTCTAAGTTGGTTGTTTTATCTTCAAAAGTGTTTCTAAGCTAAATGTGTTTCTAACATTTTTTTTTCAATTTTTACTTGAAAAATCATCAAAGCATGCTTAAATTGATCCTTTTAAGTTTCTTTTGGGGAATTTTAAAACGAATCAAAGTTTTCATTTTGGTGCTTAAAAGAAAATAATTTAGGGTGTTATTGTTTAAATCTTGTAGTTAGCTTTCAAAGTTACAAATTAAGACCAAGGGGTAAAATGAACACCATAAAATCTTTCATTTGGGCTTAAAACTAAGCACACTTGTCATTTTTGTCTTCAATAGTTGTTTGATCTAATTTTGTTTAGCAGAGAGAGGGGTGTTGTGTGTATGCTCTTCCATTTTTCCCCTTTAAGGAACCCTTGGAATCAAAAGTGCCATTCCTATTATAAAAAGCCTAATACATGGCTTAGAAATAATGTCATCTAAATTACTCCCCAACAAATCATCAAAGTTTGGGTGACCTTGAAAATGACCCTAAAGTCTTTGTATTAGTCTTTTATTTTCATACAAACTTGGCTTGAAAGGGGGACATCATTACCTCCCATGAGTTATTTAGGGAAGCTTTGACCCAGGGTTTCATCTCTTGGAATTGACTTCATTTGGCTCCATATTGGAGTTGCACATAGGATGTAGTGACAATTTAAAAATCACACTACACTGAGTAAACAACAAGATGTAGTGGTTGCAAAAAGGACTAGACCTTTTTACAATAAGCCAAGTGATACAGACCCAAAATCTCTATTTTTATTTTTCATTGTTTGACATGAAAGTCATTATGCAATTTATTCCCCTGGAACATTTAGAAACTTATAGATATTAGACAAATCCCCACTTGCCATGGAAGTGTTGTTGATGCAAGGTGTGCCTCAAGGTCCATGTCATAGTATTGTCATTTGAGAGAAGGGGGGTGTAAAAAACCCTATTATATAATGTACATTTACTTTTGGATGAACACTTAAAATTCTTTCAAATGACGTATATTGATGAATTCCAACAATACCAAGTAACCTTGCCAGTTTAGGATCTAAGGGTGATTAATTAATTGGTTTTGTCCTAGATTAAAAGTCTTGTTTGGAGTTAAAACTTGGTGTAAAAAAACAATGCCAACTAAACACATGGTCCCCAATTTTGTTTGAAAAAAGGTAGTTTTATGATATCAAATTTGTGATAAATCATCAATTTTCCTTGTTCAAAATTCATGAAAACTTGGAGTCATATCATCCACTTTGGTGTAGTTATGGTGCCCAATTGAGTCTATATCTTTGCCAAAGTTGTTTAAGTCCTTAATTTATAATCTTAATTAAAAATTGCACCTTTATAAGTTCATAGGGTTGATGTGTTAGGTGGGTTGACCATTTATACTAAACATAAGGGATCTTAGGTTCAATTCCCAATTTGGGTTGACTGTCATCTAAAGACTCATGATCATTACCACCACTTGATAGACTTAAGTCATTTTGTGCTAAAAACTTTTACTTTGATTCTATGCACCATAAAACTTTGAGTCAAGAAAGGTAGTGTTGTGCTATCAAATTTTTGAGAAACTATCTTTGCCTTAGAGAGCTTTTGAAACAAGTATTTTGTCACAACTTTTAGGTAGTCTAGTGATGTTACACCACCCAAAAAAAATTAGATATTGTTTCATAGGCCCCCTTGCATAGAGTTAAAATTTGTTCCTACATTTTCAAACCAATCCAAGTATACCTTTGTGAACCTTTGTCTATCCCAATTACATTTTTCACTTTTTGTCTAGCTTATTTGTCAAAAGAACCAAGTTTTATACCTTTATTTGTGAGAAAAAAAACTATCTCTAAAGTGTCTTTTGTTTCATACCTTATACTTATTTGATCAAGTCCATGTCCAAGAATCAAATGCCTAGTGTTTGTTAGAAGTGTTTCAAACCTATTAGATTAAAATTTTCATCTCTTTTAAAGTCTAGCTTTTGATGTCATTTGGCCAAGAGTCCTACCACATGCCTTATTTGAGCCTAGATTTTGACATCATGTTTTGGCCAAAAGACCTAGCAACTTTTAATTTCTTAGATTAGACTGATATGAAACACTTTAACCTTAGAGTTTGGCATTTCAATTTTTAGTTAATTTACTTAATCTTTTTTTGTAAGATTTGAAGCATTAGATACTTAATGCTATATTAATTCCTCACAAATATTTTCATAAACCTTTTGATCCTTCTGACGAATCTAGACCAAGTTTGAACATCAGCTTTTAAACATTGTCTTTTTCAAGTTTGTATAACTCTTTGACCTTTTATTGCAAAAATAGTTACTATGGATCCTAACATGTATTCCTACACTCATAGTGGACTCATGTACAATCTAAGGATTAGTAATGTGGTTGTGTAGGAAGAAATGGTGCAAGAATCCTATGTAGATAATATTTCTTATGAGATGGATCCATATCCCTCTTATAATACTCAATTAGGGGTACAAATCCAAGATCCAAAAGCTAACTATTTGATCAATACACCACCTTATTTAGAATAAGACAAAGAACAAACTACACAATACCTAACTATAATACCCATACCTGATGAACTAGTTCTCCAAAAATCACACTCTAATAATATGCCTTCCACTTATGATCCATTTTTATTTGAGCATCATTTATTGGATAACAAAGATGAGATTTTGTTTTGAGCCATAAAGGTAGGAGCCACATTTCCAGTAGACTTCCACCATGAGAAGTTATCAAACCTAGTAAGGATACCCCACAACATAATTTATGATCAATAGGCTTCTTCTAGAGATATTTTGGCTCTAGTCCAAATAACATATTAAGACCCTAATATAACTAACAGAGGAAAAAACCTCATGGAAGACAACTTTAACCAAATGTAGATGACATATCAAACCTACCTGAATCTAGCATGAAATTTCAATCAGATTACCATGGTGAGAAAACCTCTTATTGACTTAATTATTTCAATAAGAGTTTTGATGGAGTTAATTGGTCAAGACAATCAAAATTTAGACCCATTCATACAAAACACTTTGATAGATAACTCGTTGCATATGCCCATTATTGAAGAAGTGTCTTCTAATTCTACGCAGAATAATGACAAAAATATAGTGGACAATATACAAGAAACATCTAATCCAAATCAAAGTGGTACTAACACACAAACAGCTAGTCAACAATATGTGCTTTTAGTTAACACTACAAATGGTTCTCCAAATTAGGGAATAGGAGTTTCTACATCCCAAACTCAACCAATTGTTTCATCAACCATGTAACCAATAGGATTAGGTATTCAAATAGCACCCAATGTCATACCTCAACAATAAAATGTGATGAATCCTACTCCTCCTCAACAAGTGACAAGTAGTATTCCATAACAACAGGCATAATCTAGTGTGCCAATGTAATAGAGGCTGAATGTATTACGTCCTTAATAAGGGGAAACTAATGTTCTACCTTGTTAGGTAATGACAAGCATACCTCTTTATTTGCATACTAGTGTACCAATCCAAAACCAAATGATAATTAGCTAACAACATGTAAATATTAGTTAGCAATAGATGCCAAATATTCAATGTGCTTTTGCTTCTCGACAAGGATTCATGCAACAAGGAACCTCTCATGTTTCTCAAGTACCTACTAGACAACAATTGGTTCAAAATATGCCACAAGTTTAGAGAAAGGTTCTTGGTTCACAAGTTCCCACTCAACAACTAGGTTTGATTAATCAATAACATGTCCCTTTTTAACCACAATAGGCACAATATAGTTATATCCCACCATCACAACCAAAAAATCCTCCAAGTAAAACCTTCATAGCCAACCCAAACTAGAATATCACAAAAAAAATGTGTAATTTCAAGTACATTCTAATCCATGTATGCATATTCTTGGTCTATTTCCTAACCAAACCAATGTACCCCAATAGATATCTCCATCATACCCTAGTCAAAGTGTCCCACTTATGACCTCCTAACCATCTACCCAAACCAATATTCTCCATCAAACTAATTTTCCTTACAATTTCATATCCTAAGAATTGTAACAAATAAAGGATGTAATTGTTGCCATTCAAGCTGGGAAATAGACTAAAAAGTTTAACTTATATGATGTGCGTTATTATCCATTCAACATGGCGTACTTGAAAATACCATTTACTCTAGGATACGAACCACCAAAATTTGATAAATACAAAGGGAAAGATGACCCTAAGGCCCATTTAACTAACCAAATTCTTTATTGCATGTCAACCATTGGCATATAACGATATATACCTTTTATTGTTGTTTCCAAGGAGCTTGGTTGGTCAAGCCTTAGAGTGGTTTTTAATGTTTCCCAAGAATTTAATAATATATTTTGATTATCTTTTTGATAAATTTTTGTATCACTTTTCCTATAATCTCGAACATGAGATTTCATTGGTTGACTTAACACAAGAAAAACAAAAGGCTAGTAAGAGTTTTGCAAGTTATCTATAGTGATAGAGATCCCTTTTAAGCTAATTCAGCCATAGCTTACTAGATAAAAAATTAGCCATTGTGTTTACAAAAAAAATTCATAGTGAGATAGCTTATCATCTGGAACTACAATGTACACATACTTTCAAAGAGATCATCGACAAAGGTTTATTGATTGAGTGAGCCCTTATTAATAAAGGGATCATCAAGATTACATCAACTAATCAGAATCAAGCTACCAATAAGGGAAGTGGCCAAAACCAACATCCAATCTAAGTGCAAGAATCACAACTAGCATAGGCTAATAACTAAGACAAACCAAAGTAATTCAATCACAATAGGAATGTTGTGGGTAATGGAATAACCGAATCATGTCATGTCCAAATAGTGCAAACATCATCTACACCACCTTTTTAGATTACTCCTACCCAATAAACTCTCTAACCAATGTTTTAAGTATAACAACAAAGACCTGTACAATAAATGTAGTAGCCTTTACCATTACAAACCCCTCCTCTAAGAAGATTTATGCCTACACATCGTGTCTTTAGTGACCTAGGAGAGCCTATTGAGTTTGTATTTTATAAACTTGCCACTGATAACCTGATTATTTAGCCTATACCAAAGCATTATCCATAAGGCATTCCTTTTCCTAATTGGTACCATGAAAATGAATTATATGAATATCATTGGGTCAATGGGCATAATCTATGAATATGTGTGCAAATCAAGCATTTGATTGAGAATATGTTGGAGAATGGAGAGATAAAATTAGAGAATTTTGATTCCACCTCAAATCAAAATCTTGGGATTTATCAAAACCCCTTTCCCTAACATAAGACACAATAGTAGCATAATAATTAGTAACAACAACAACAACACTGGCTGATGCAACAACAAAATCAACAATATCAAAATCAAAGGCCAAAATAACAAAATTAGTAGAATCAATATCAAAACCCATAATGTCAAAATAATGGACAAACCAAGGTTAGAATGGTAACAACCAACAAACCTATCATGTAGTTACACATGACTATAATAGGGTTGTAGGCCATATTATAGGGGGTAGCATTAATACCATCTCCATTAATCCTAAACCAAGCACTAATCAATCTAGACCATTTCTAAATAATACCACTCAACCAAATTACATGGATAATCCGTTTTTAACCTAATACCACACACAAGTGAACCAACAAATCAAGACTTCCACTTTTGGACCTTATATTGATAACTTTCCCTTACCATGTGACCACATACAAGTGCACTTACAATCAAGACTTGTCCTATCTAGTCCCACACCATTCCCAACATTTGTTAGTAATTATCATCTGACACCTAATCTTGACTATGCAATCACAACTTAGAGGTAAAATATTACTATCCTAGGTTCACAACCATATACCACTTTGCCTGTTATCCAACCAAATATTTATCCTTAGAATAAACCATTCACTATTTACCAAGAAAAAAAGCTTTATATTGTGGAACAATTATACAAGACACCAACATAAATTTCTATTTTAGATTTGTTGTGAATGTCAACAATACATAAGAACATTTTGAATGAGTTTTTAACCCAATCCATTATTTCTAGTGACATATCCCTAGATAAATTTCAAGCTTTGGTTGGACACCTAGCTCCAACCCAACAAGTCACATTCAACCAAGGTGATATGTCTTCCCTTGGATTTTTCTATAATAATCCATTATATATAGAACTTTATATAAAGTGAAACATGTCCTTATAGATAATGGATCAAGCCTTAACATAGTGTCTTTAAATCTTATCAAACTTCTTGGGTACACAATAGCAGATCTCCAGCTAGAAATGATAACTATCAAAGCCTATGATAATCAAGAAAGAGAATCACAAGGCACCATTAGCTTACCAGTTATCATCGGGCCTTTGACACATGATACACATTGCCATGTGCTTGATCTTGAGTTTCATATAATATGATTTTAGGTATGCCTTGGTTACATGAGATTCATGAAGTCCCATCAATACTACACGAATATATCAAGTTCTCCCACTCAGGGATGGAAGTGAATATTTTAAGAGATTTACACCCATATGAACACTACAAACATCTTGAGGCTGAGTTTCAAAGCTAGAATTACCAATACAACATGAATCTAAGTTCTAAGTAGGATAAAGGAAAGGCCATACTTATTGATCCTCCATAGGATAATTACATAGATCCTAATACCTTTGATTCTCTTTCCCACATGTCATCTCGTGAATATTCCAATCATTTCATCATTTTAAATAATGGCCCAAGGGAATATGTGGCCCATGATACCTTCCATATTTCCAATCTTCCTTAGAATACAAAGACATTTGTATGAGCTAAAAATACCCTATGCATGTATTGGTAACAAAAGAACAAAGATAAGGGACTTGTCATGTTTGTACTATCATCTAGCCTAGAACTAAACCCTCTTGAAGGGGAAAAATCATGGTTGTACAATGATAACCAAGATGATTATTATAAAAGTGAAAAGTATCATATTCCCAATAGGATTATGGAGTAACAATATCATGAAGGAAGAGGCCTCAAATTGAATCAATAAGGAACCATTGAGCCAATATCCATGACTAAATACAAAAGACCCTATGGAATTATATTTAAACTACTTAGGGGTGACCCCACATATCTAATTCAAGTTCCATCATTAGTGACTAGTGATGATGATGCTGATAGTGAAGTAGAGTCTGATCATAGCCTCACCTTTGATGACCTAGCTAAGACTAACCTATTTAATAACAATACCATTTGTACCCTTACTCCCATCATTCATCACAACCCATTTCCATTATATTATCCCCAATTGATAGATTGGGACCAACAAGAATCCAATTTACCAATCAATGAGTTTCATAATGATGAGGCATTTTGTTACTTTTTAGGCCTTAGAGACAATGTTTTGTTGGGAGATCATAAATCAATATTCTTAATTGTATTGGCTCATGAAGCCTATTTTGGAGAGTCAATGAACACCCTTAGCCAAAAACAAGTAAATAAAACATTGAGGTCCCAAAGTGAAAACCTATTTAAGGCACTTTCTGACTAGGGAAAAAGTAAAGATAAAAGCCAGTCTAGTGGTGAAAACCTATTTTAGGTACCATTAGATGAGGATGTTCATTATTCATTAAATTTATACTAGGAGACCACTAATGATGAACTTGCCTATAGATTCAAGTTCAATTTTGAGAAACAATAAGTGTCTGATCAAATTATTTAGGAATTTATAACTGATTTTGTCACATGGCCAACTTTGCCATTTAGGGATTCAGATTCATCATCCCTAAGAGATGTTGAAGAGAAAGTCCTAACATAGGACCTTAATATAGTCCAACAATTCAATTATTCCAACAATTCAAGTATTTTCTTACTATATTAGAAGATGGTTTGACCCTTCTAGTCAAAGATATTATAGAGGTAAACATCGAGACTCCATCAAACTTGAAATGGATAAAATTAGGCATATCCCTCACTAAGGAGGAATGTGAAGTCTTTATAGCTCTGTTGAGATAATTTGTAGATATCTTTGCATGGGCTTATTCTGACATGTCAGGTTTGGACCTCACCTTAGTTTTGCACCACCTTTTGGTCAATCCTAATTCCAAACTAGTAAAACAAAAGATATGTGAGATGAATCCTCACATTGTTGTCTTGGTAAAGAAAGAGTTGAAAAAAATCTTATAAGTAAGATGTATATGATCCATTGACTACTTAAAATGGATATCTAATGTTGTACCTATTAGAAAAAAGCCTAAAAGAATCAAAATATGTACTAATTTCTAAGACATAAATAAAGCTTGTCTTAAGGATGACTTTTCATTGCCTAATATTGACATGATCATCAAGTCCATAGTGGGTTATGAAATGTTGTCTCTCATGATTGGATTTTTAGGATACAACTAGATTAGAATAGCACCAGAAGACCAATATAAAATAACATTCACCACTCCATGGAGAATAATTTATTATCAGGTAATGTCATTTGGTCTTAAAAATGTTAGAGCTACATATCAAAGGGCCATTACTATCATATTCCATGATATGATGCATGATATTGTTTAAGAATATGTTGATGACATTTTAGGATTATCCAAGACCAAGGGTGACCATCCAACAATGCTACATAGGATATTTGAAAGATTGTAGGAGTACAAATTCAAACTTAATCCAAATAAATGTTTGTTTGGAGTAACCTCAAGAAAGTTACTTGGCTTCATTATGTCTCATAGGGGAATTGAATTTGATCTAGCTAAATTCCATGCTATAATTAAGATTCTACCACCAACCAATTTGAAACAACTCCATAGTTTACAAGGTAAGATCTAGTCAATTTGATGCTTCATCTCTTAGCTAACAAATAAGTGTCATCCATTTACACATCTTCTGAAGAAGGGAGTTACATTTCACTAGGATGACCACTACCAAATAACTTTTCAAAAACTTAAGGACTATCTAAGTAATTCACCTATTTTGTTACCTCCTATGCCAAGAAGGTCATTCTTATTGTATCTATCAGCTACCGATAATGCCTTGGGGTAAATTTTGGATCAACATGATAACAATTGAAAAGAGCATGAGATATACTAATTAAGTTGTACCTTGGTCACATATGAACACAATTATGTACCTATTGAAAAATATTGTCTAGTCATGGTCTTTGTAGCTCAGAAACTATGCCATTATATGTTAAACAATAAGACCATGGTCATTTCAAAAGTAGATCCACTCAAGTATCTACTATATAAAATAGCTTTACAAGGTATAATGACCAAATGGATCATGATTCTTAGTGAGTTTTACATAGAGTATGTCAATCAAAAGGCAATCAAGGGATAGGTTCTTATAGATCAACTTGTTGAAGCACCCCTTGTAGACAAAAATCCACTCACATTTCATTTTCTTGATGAATCCATAATGACTATCATTGACACACCTCTTGAGGAGCATCACTGGAAGTAATATTTTGATGGTTCATTTACTGTACATGGATCGGGGGTAGGCCTTTTATTTATTATACCATAAGGGGATCTAATCCCTAAATCATTTAGAATCAATTTTCCTTGTACAAACAACATGGTCAAGTATGAATCACCTATCATAAGACTTTAACAGGTAGTACAATGGAATATATCTCATCTAAAGTTTTATGGTGATTCTTAGTTAGTCATCAATCAAGTCACAGACCATTTTTAGACTAAAGATGAAAAGTTGGTTCTATATAAGGCTATGATCGATACCTTAAAGAAAAAACTATTGACATTCAGTTTGATCATATACCAAGGGATAGTAATAGAATTGTAGATGCCATGGCTACTATTGGCTCTCTAAATTGATAAATAGACAAAGCTAGAGAATATCAGTTTCTTTTTGAGAATTTTTTCACACCAACCCATAAACCTTCAACTATTGTAATGATTTATGATATTATTGGTACTAATTCTATCTGGTACTAAGACCTTTACAACTACCTTCATGACTAAGTTCTACCACTTGACCTATCTCAAAAACAAAATAAAGCCTTTATCTATCAGTCTACTCATTCTACTTTACTTGGATCCACCCTTCACCACTATAGTTTTGATGGAACTCTACTTCATTGTCTAACTTTAGTAGAGTCTATACTAGTATTGAGAGAAGTTAATGAAAGAGTATATGGAGCTCATTCTTGAAGGGAAGTCCTATCCAAAAAGATCTTATGTATTAGTTATTATTGTCCCATGATGGATGCAGATGCAGCTACATATGTAAATAAGTGTGACAAATGTTAACAATATTCTAATCTAATTCACACCCTAGCATAAACTCTAAAAATAATGTTGACACCATGGCCATTTGCTACATGGGGACTCAACCTCATTAGGAAATCAACCCCACTTCATTTAATATCCATAAACATATCCTTACCACCACTAAGTATTTCACTAAGTGGGTTGAAGCTATACCCCTCACTTACATGACTGTAAAGAAAATTTCTAAATTCATCTTCAACCATCTCATTTACCATTACGGTATCCCCTCTGACATTATATCTATTAATGGAAGATCATTCAAGAACAAGGATGTAGACTAGCTATGTACTGAATATAACATCACACAACATTTTTCTATAGCATATTACCCTCAAGGTAATTGCCAGGTTGAAGCATCAAATAAAACCATTATCAATATTCTCAAAAATATTGTCAATGATGCTAGTCATGATTGGCACCTACAGATATTCCATGCCCTTTGGGCATATCGTATCAATCACCTTACCCCTATAGGAACCACTCCATATTCACTTATTTATAGTATAGAAGCCATCCTTCCCATTGAGGTTGAGTTTCTTTCACTATGCATATATTTCAAGCATGTCTTAGATGATCATGACTATCAAGTAGCTCACCTTTAAGAGCTAGACCTACTTGATTAAAAATTCACAGATGTGCTTAATAATCTTCAAGCATATTAGAATAGACTTAAAGGCCACTACAATTGGCATGTCAAGTAGAGAACATTTGAACTTGGTGATCTTATTCTTAAATAAAACCAAAAGAATACCATGGATAAAAATAATTATAAGGTAAATTCAAAACAAATTGGATAGGGCCTTTCATCATTACTATATATTATGGATTAGGAGCATATAGGCATGCCACACTAGATAGAGATGAACTTCTTGAGTTGATGAATACTATTCTCCTCAAGCAATACTATGCTTGAGTGCTAAGGTGTATTATCTATAAGGACCATTTCATGTTTTTCCATTTTATCACTATTATTGTTTATACAAGTATCATTCTTATCATTCCTTTTATCCCTTTCATCTAATTTACCATCTCATTCTATTGACCAAGTGTGTTCTAAATCCTAGCCTATTTGACCTTTTTTTTTCCATTCATTACACATTTTTAACATCAAGGAATCTGATCAATTTCATTAGTTTTTTCAAGTACTTTAGATAATGATCATATTTTAGAGAAGTATGATATAATTTTTGGTAGTTTCATCCTTCATTTGTTATTCTTTTATTATCATCGGTCTTTCTACTAATTATAACTACCTTTGGGAAAATTAGTACCATTGATCTATGCCATTGTGTCCTAGTTATAACTACTTATGGGAAAACTAGGGGCACTATTTTTTTATTGAGCCTTGAAATACCAACTTACCACTTATTATGCCATAATATGTATTTTTACCAACTATGCATGTTTTGTTTGAATTGACTACTGCACTAGTTGAAATCTCCACTGTAAGGGTGGAGCTACGATTACTTAAGGTCTTACTCTAGGACTATGTAGGCAATTCTCAATAATTTTTTTGGTTAGCTTAGTCACCCTTTCCACCATGTTATCACCATTTTACAAGCAACCTAAACCATGCTCTTACCATTTTGTGAGCAACCTAAGCCACGCTCTCACCATTTTGTGAGCAACCTAAGTTTGAATGATTTCACCATTTTATGAGCAACCTAAGTTTAAATGCTCTCACCATTTTGTGAGCTTAAACCATTTAGTGTCTCATCATTCTTGATCAAGTTGAGATATTTCAAAAATTCCAAAAACATTTGTAAAATTGGTAGAAAAAACAAAAACATTGACCACTTCTTTGCCTTAAGGATTCTGGGAACCCTTACTAATTTCCAAGAATATCACTTGTTTCTTAGTTTCCCCATCTTTTGGCCTTTTTCTCTCATGCACTTGCAATTTTTCAAGACCATTCCTATTCTTCTATCACATCCATTCCATTTTATTTTCATTAGTTATCACATTCTTCCCATTCCTTGGGAGAACTACATTTGGCTTGAAGTTTTTTATTGGATATTACATCTATGGAGCTATGTAGATAGTGTCCACTTGCCTAGTGCATATGGAGACAGCTTGGCCACCGCCTTCATTTTATTTTATTCCCCCATTTTTTTTATTTTTTAAGTTGTCACCTATTTTCTAGGGGAAATGTTCATATGGTTTCTATTGTATTGTTTGTTTACTTGTTTGTGCTTATTTTATTTGTGTTTGCCTATTTATTTGCTTTCAGCACTATTACCTTAATTCAGTCTATGTGTGTTCATTGGGTGATTATTTTCCCATAATTATATTTGAATATATCCATATTCATAAGTTTACATTGTCATCATGTTTTATATCATTGGTGTATTGTTTTATATTGAGTATTGGATTACATGAGTCAGTCCTTATGCCTATGTCACCCAAGTCCTCATGATGTTATACCATGATGGCTACCAACATGTGCTATAATAAACCTTAGCTTCAATAATTATATTTAGCAATGGCATCATCTCTTTTACATTGACATCCTGATTCACTCCCAATCATATCTCAAATAGAGTAATTAACCATGAAAGAATTTCAACCTTTATTGGTTCAAAAGAGCATCTCCTTACTAGTAGGTTATTCCAATTCATCATTACCCTCTATGTTAAGTTATCATCATATTAAATCAAGTTTATCATGTTTGACATAATTGGGGTCCAATGTTTATAACCACCTATGGGTAAATCATTTCACACCATCCCACCTGTATTTCTTAATGATTATAACCGCCTTTGGATAAATCATTGTGTTGTCACCACTTTACATTTTTTGCTCATATAAGGGCACATTGTTATCTTATTTATCTATCCTAACTAGGGTAGCTCCATCTTCTTAATGATTATAACCACCTTTGGGCAAATCATTGTGTTATCATACCATGTTTCCACTATTGGGGTACAATTCTTATAACCACCTTTGGGAAAACCATTGTATACTATTCCACTTGCATTATTAGTGATTTTGACTAATTTTTCAAAATCATTATGTTTTTAACTCCATCATCTTTTTCTTTCTTTGGTCACCTCATTTCACTTCTTATCGAGGGATTGTTTGTCAACCTACTTGTGCTAACCATTCCCTTGAGGGGGCATCATACAGTTAGTTTATCATCATTGTAATTATAGGCATATAGGACCTTTTCATTATTTGAGAAGATGTTACTATGCTTATATATTGTAATGCCTTCCAAAATAGGGGCAAATTATAGACACCTAAATATAGCCACCAATGACCTCCAATCAAGCTTTTAGCCAATTCTCATCCAAAATGCACAATTTGGCCTAAAAACACTAAAACATGCTAAATGATGTGAAACTGACATATTCATGTGCTGATTTTGGCCAAGGTATCCCTAAATGGGGTAATGTAATTTATGGGCCAGCTAACTTTGATCAGATCATTTCGAGTCAAAATGCTAATTTTACAATTGGGTGCTTTGGATTTCTCTTTCCTATCAAATCTCTTACATGAGACATTTTCCTTTGTTATTTTGTGTTGATAGCATCCTAAATGGGATAATAGATCCAATGCATCTAACATTGACTTCCAATTTTAATCCATTCAACTTTTTGACCAATAACAAGGCATTCTGATCAATTTGAGTAATTTATGCACAAAGTGTTTAATCATGCTTATGAGCTAATTAAACCAAATTAGAGCCTAATTAAGAATTCCATGGAAACTTTTTTAATACTTATTTTTGGAAATGAATATTGAATATCTGCATGATTAGGTGACCTCATTTCTTGGGAAGACATCCCTAGGCCATAAATGCCACAAATATCAGGATTTATGCCTCCCATGTCTCATCAATGCCCTCCATGCCTCTAAATTGTTCATATATCCTATTTATTAATGAGCCTATTTATCAATTTTAATTTTAAAATTGGATTAATCCTTAGCCACACATCTTAATTCTAAGATGGATAGTTTAGGTTGATTGTAACCATTTGAAAAAATATATAAATAGAGAGGCCATGAACATAATTTCTAAGTCTTGATAATTCAAAGGTATAATACACAAATTATTCCAAAATCTATTGAAATTAGTGTTATCATGACAAATTGATTCCAAGCCAAGCCAAGCCAAAGCCACAAGGTGTCAAGGAGAAGAAGAGATAGTCAAGCCTCCTTTGATGAAGACTTCATGAGCACAAGCTAAACAAGCCACTACAAAAAGCATTTTGGAGCATCCAAAGAAGGTAAAAGAGGGTTTTTTTTTCATTTTAGTTGTGTGTTTTATTCGTGTTTGTAAATTAAGCTCTCCCTAGTATCTATTCCTAGAGATGTTATACTAGTTAGTGTGTTTATTTCATTTTGTTTTCATTTTGAAAGTAAAATGATAATAACCATCCTCTCTTGAGTCAAATTCCTAGATCACAATTTCATTACTTAGCATGGTATCCATTCATCTGTATTTTACCATAACATGTTATGATTCCACTTCCCACCATATACTCTATAGTTACATGTATGAAGTAAAGAAAGGGAGCATCCCACTTGTGTTCTCACATATAATTTTTGGTCAATTTATCATTTTAATGATCTTATGAAAAAGCATTTACTATGTATTCAAAGTGGTGTTTCAGCAGTCTCTACAAAATAGGTGACATCTAAGTATGAGTTTCCTAGTTGAAAGGTTATGTGTATGGTTTGTCTTCAGTCTCACATTGTTAGGCATCCTGGCTTGAATATTTTATTTTGTAGATTTCCCTTTGTTCATTTCCATTATGTATAGGATGCATGAATAAATTTGTTGTCCTAATTTCATCCATCACCATTTCACTCAGCATACAACTCAATGCCTAGCTTTTTAAAATGATGCATACTTAATTGTAAATTGACTTATCAAATACCTAGTTTCTATTGCTCTCTATCCAATCTCCCACTAGTAATTCTATGAGTTATGTTCATCAGTTAATGGTTTTAATTAAGTTTCCTTTGCTTATTCATAGTTATTAATCTATAGTTTAATTTTTAGGTCTGAAGTTAATCATTATTTTATATATTTTTTAGTTAAGTCAATCTTTTAAATAGTCAATTATGTCATTCTTTTAGGTGAGTTCAAATTGTTATAATAGTCTTTACACCTATTTAGGTTGGTTAATAGTGGTGAAAGTCATTTATTAATGAATAGAATTGAGAATTAAGTATTAAATGTACGTGTCTCATGAGGACTAGATAGGTTTGTTTTATGTTAAGTCAAATTTCTTTTATAATTAGTAGTTTATTTAAATAAGAGTCAAGTTATTTCTATTTAAAATAAAATCATATAAAGTGTCATTATATGTAATCAATTAGCATTGAGTGTGTTAAATTATTTTGTCCTTATGTCGTGTCATCAAATTAATTATGTTTCAAACGTGTCAAAGTCATTAATTGTGTGTTTATTCATTAAAGAGTCAAGATTCAAAGTTGATATTTCTTATATTATAAAGGATGCACTATCACTTGTACATGATCTCTTGAGTCAAAAGTTTAATATGTTAATATTTTAGGGAGGTATCCTATTCCATTTAAAATGACATACATTTTAGCTTCAAATCTTCATCAGTTGAGTAAGTATCTTCTTCAACTAAAGGAAGGAGGAAATGAAGACTAGAGGTTCTAGAGCATCTCTTCAGTCACCAATGATGGGGCCTAATAAGATTTGGTGACATATGAGTGTGGTGTGTTTCTTTTATAATTTCCTTTGTGTTTTTTTAAAATAAAAATAGAATTACATACCTATTCAAGTATTGAAATAGGTGAGATTTCATTCATTTATTTCTCCATGAGGTAAAAATAATGATGAGGACTAAAATAATGTTGTAGCATTTTGTAATGTTATTGGTTATCCTATAAAACCATGTATTTTTTATAGGTTGTTGGTAAACCAAATGCAAAACCATCCTTTATATGTAGATTGGTGGTAAATTGAGTTTAAAACCATCTGTTGTTTGTAGTTTGTTGGTAAACCAAGTGTAAAACCATCCAATGTTTGTAGGTTGATGGTTAGCTAAGTAAGAAACCATCATTTGAGATTGGTGAGAGTTGCAGTATAGGATAACATCTTCCTTATGTTTATACTAAGGGGGTGAATGTTAGGGATAGCGTAAAATTAGTGCTCACATTTATGTATTTACTATAAGGTAAACTACTATTTACTAAATAGTAATTATCATATGGTAAGTTAGTAGTTAGTTACATTGATATATTAACAATATATCATGTATATTTAGTTAGTTATTAAAATATATTGTTTATAAAAATAATATATTTTACTTGTACCCATATCTCTATTAACAAGTTAGTTATTAGTTTACCTTCTTATTATATAGGAAATAGTTGATCTATCTTGGATATTTAATAGCCCATGTATTATTTGAATTATATATGGAATTAAATAATTTTATATTTTGTGTTAAATATTTATTTGTGTGTTGAGCTCCTTTTTCCATGTTAATCTTATGTAGATCTAAACTAGATCTATTATGGTCACCTTGGCCTGAAAGTACCCAAAATATAACTTATCAAGCTCAAAATTGTACAGAATAGTTACATGGGGAGATGATCACTTTATGATAGTAGAGGGGCCTTGTATAAAATAGATTAGTGTCATTATTTTAGAGGTTAAGGTCCTAACCTTTATGAACCATTATTAAGAGTCCAAAACCCTCTTAAACCTCCTTAAAACCCTAATAAGGACATGATTCAAAAGATCTTAGATAAAATGAATCCAAATGCATAAAAATCACCTAGTAAACACTTGTATCACTTAATCCACTCATAAAAATACCTTAGCTATGGTATTAGTCTATATGGATAGTGTACATACACCCCCCAAAACTACAAATTTACAAGGTTTTAAGGATAAAATGAGGTGTAGGGCTTGGTCAAGGTTGTAGATCATTAGATCAGGTAACATGATACTTGTTTCACCTTCTCAAATCATAAAGTGCTAATAAATGTGTTTGTAAATGCTTTTGCAAGTCCCTACCAAATAGGCAGTCTTGGAATGCAAGAAAGAGGTAACCTAATCATCTAGGTGGGGTAATATTACATGTGTGAGCTACATGGAGAGCCTAAGTCTTAGTTTGGTAGGTTTTTCTAGAAGGGAAACAATTTCACTTAGTTATATTGAAGGTTTTATCCATCTCTCATAGCCATCCAAATAGTGAACATCGAAGAGACTAGATTGCTTGTCTAATAGGCCCCCTTAATAAAAAAAATGGGGATGCTCATGGATGTAGACAGAAAATATGAATTTAAATATTCATCATAAAACCTCTATAATTGACCCATAATGTGATAAATCTCCTCATCCATGACCATTATGAGGGATTTAGGCATTTCTAAGACATGGACAACATGCAAGGAAGGGGGTGGCCACTAAATGTTTCATGAAGGAGGCCTAATTGGACCTTTTAAATGCCTTGTAATTTTCATAAAGAGATGGAATTAAATAGGATTGGTGTGCATAGGATATTAATGGTTCATACCTTACTAAAAATATACTCCAAGTCCCCAAAGGTGTTCATTCAAGACACTAGTCAACCTAAGCAACACATGAATGAGTGTAGAGGGTTATTGTAACTAGTGTGTGAGTGGGTTATGATCATTATGGCCTCTTCATGACACTTATATTCCAATATTATCTTCTATCTCTTGGTCATATTTCTATATATTTAGGCTTGTGTTTTCATCCCTCAGCTGGGTGTAACAAAACTCTACCAAATTGTATCTTGATCCTTGAGAATCAATAAAGAAAGGACTGGTTGTAGACTTCTTTGTTAGCATTCATGTGTTATGGTTTCTTGAATTATAAAAGTGTGATGTTAATTATCCTTTACAAGTCCTCTCCTTCACCTAGTTTTTATAATGTCATCCAATACATATCATGTGATGTGTTAGAGTGTGGCAGTTGTATTAAAGAGTGATCTGGTTGATAGTGCCTTACATTGTCCTCTTTTACATTTCCTTCAAGTTGTATACCTTCCATATATCCTTCATATGAAAAACTTATATCTAGGAGTTCATCAATAATCTTGTTTTATCCATTAGTCTTTATTTGATTCATTAAGTGTTGTTTGTGTGTAGCTAGGAAATTGACATAGAGGGGAGGTTAGTCTTGTGTTAGTATCATAAAATAAATGAAATAAACACACTAAATATACTAAATCATATATCCTAGACACTAGGGAGAGCTTAGTTAACAAAAAATAAATGAAATCACAACAAAAACATAAAAGACACAACTCTTTTACCTTCTTTGGAGCTCAAAATGGCTTTGTTGAATGGGTTACTTAGCTTATGCATCAAAAATTCTTTGACAATGAAGGTTATTTGGCTCCTTCTCTATTTGGCACCTTGGTTTGTGATTTGTTTGACTTAATATTTAATCATGATAACCTTAATTACTAGTCATTTAGGAATTATAACACTACATGTAAGAGATTGTTGAAGATATTTGTGTATAATAACTTTGCACCAAAATAGCTTATGGTTCAATGGTCAAGGTCTTATATTTATAGTCTTAATAATTAACTCTCACCCAAGATGAGTTATGGTTGAGTTTAGAATTGGAATGGGTAAAAAATAAACCTAGGTGAGTTAAAACTAACTCCAATTCAGCTAATAATTGTTAATTAATTATGATTTTCAATTACTAGGCATGGCTCTCAAATTAGATATTTTAGGATATTTTTAAAGAGCTTGACACCTCATAAAGGTAATGATGAAAGGCTTTGATATTTTGATTTTAATAATTTCCTTTTTTTAGATATTCATTAATTTCAAAAGGATAATTCAAATAGGTATTTAATCTGATTTAGTTTGTTAATTGATTATAATTAGCCTTTTAGATCTTTAAATATTTTGGTCAAGTGTGTAAATTCCCCACTTAATAAGTCCATAGGCCAAATCAACAGTTGTGATGTTGCAAGGTGATTAGGGATGAATCTATGAGAGGTTATTATTGCATATGATAGAATATCCCAATTAAGGATGTCTCAACATAATGTTGAGCATTGATAAATGATGTGCAAGTAAATTTAAGATGTTCAATGTTTTATAGACTTAATTTTTAATGGTTATTAGGAATCAATCTAAAGTCCAGTCAAAAGCTAGTTATAGCCAGTTTTAGGTGTCTATAGTTTGCCCCTATTTTGGAAGGCATTACAAGATATAGGCACATTAAAATATTTAAAAAAAATGAAAGGTCCTATATGTCTACTAATTCAATGGTAATGGATGAGCTCTGGATGCCCCCCTCAAGGGAGTAATTGGAAAAAAGGGTTAATGATTGGTCCCTTAAAAGGAGGAAGTGATAGGACTAGAAAGATAAAATGGGGTGGAAAATATGGATTTTCCCATAGGTAGTTATAATTAGTGGTATATGGAATTGCCCCATTTGGATATAAAAACAAGATGATTTGCCTACATGTGGTTATAATCATCAGCATAGGTGGGATTAAAAGGTAATGATTTTCCCAAAGGTGGTTATAATCATTGAAAAGAGGATTAGGGTAATAAGATAATGATTTTCCCAAAGGTGGTTATAATCATGAAATGGAAAATAATGATTTGCCCATAGGTGATTATAATCATTGCTAGGGTAAAAACATGCCCAATTGGGTAGATAGAGATAATAGTTTGCCCAAAGATAGTTATAAGAATTATCATAATAAAAACATGCCATAATTGGGTAGAAAAAAGATAATGATTTTCTAAAAGATAGTTATAATCATTAGCTCTATGAATGGGATGATACATAATGATTTGCCCATAGGTGATTAGAATCATTGGTAGCACAAGTGGGATGAGATAAAATTATTTTCTTAAAGGTAGTTATAATCATTGGTACCCTAAGGATGGAAAATGATTACAAAGGAGAAAGATCAATTTAGGCAACCTATAAGTATGGAGATGCATGTCCCAACTATCAATGAAGAAAATTCATGCATTATTTTATTACTTTGTATATGAGTAAT
Organism: Torreya grandis; assembly: GCA_037957365.1. NCBI lineage: Eukaryota > Viridiplantae > Streptophyta > Pinopsida > Cupressales > Taxaceae > Torreya > Torreya grandis. The sequence continues at coordinate 197,292 of JARHVA010008799.1, forward strand.
GATTTAGGTAGATCAATAATTTTTTTAGGTTCCAAGGAGTATTGTGTCTTCATTATGTGTAAGAATTCCCAAGCTAATTTTGGCTTTAGCATGTGATGGTATGCATTATGATAAAACACCATGACACTTAGCTGAAATATGCATAAGGACTGACATGAGATCCAATAAAAAATTGGAAATGATGCACTAATGATAAAAACCATGATGATAATTTTTATGAATATGGATGGATTCAAGAATAATTCACAAGGAATCACCCATTGAATGCACCTAGACTAAATCAAAGCATAATAATAAATCAAATAAATAGGCAAACAAATAAACAAATATAAAGACAAAACAACAAGAAATAGAAAAGAAAAACACAACAAGACAAAATAATGAGAATTAAATAAAACAAACATAAACAAAGGTTAATCACAATATTAACATAAATAAATAATAAACAAGATGATGAACATTGGCCCTAGATTATAGGAGACAATGAAACAAACAAACAAGATGGGGGGAATACAAGAAAAGGAAGGGGGTGGTCAAGCTGACTCTAGATGCACTATTCAAGTGGATATTGCCTATATAATTTCATGGATGCAAATTCCAACATAAAAATCAAGCCAAATTTAGTTCTCCTAGGAAATAGAATAGAAAAAAATGATGATCAATAAAAACATGATTGATGAAGTAGAGGAATATGGGAATGAACTTGTAAGATGGGGAGAACATGGGATGTTAGACTAGTAAGGATGGGGAAACTAGATGACATGTGGTTTCTTTTGAAATAGCTAGGGTTCCCATAATCCTAAAGGAAAAAAAGTGGTCAATGATGATTATTTTTGGATTTTTTTGTGTCTTTTAGAAGTGTTTTTGATATTTTTTTAGTATCACAACTCAATTTGAGAAAGATGAGATACTAAATGGTCAAACTCACAAAATGGTGAGAGTGTGATAAAGGGTGACTAAGCTAAAATCAATTTGAATTGAGTGCTTCCTACATAGTCTTAGGATGGACCTCAAATCATTGTAGTTCTATCTTATAGTGAAAGAATCTGACTAGGTAGTAACAAATTCATAAACTAGGTAAAGTAGGTAAATGGCATAGTACACCATAGGAATGTCAAGGTAGTACTTCAAGGCATGATAAAAGTGTTGTTCCTAATTTTCCCATAGGTGGTTATTATTAGGAAACAACATCATAGGTCAATGATATTAATTTTTCCATAGGTGGTTATAATTAGTAGCATGAACGTGGTATGATGATTTACCCAAAGGAAGTTATAATGAATAGTATGTGAATGGGATAAAATAAGGAATGAAGAATGAAACTACCAAACCACTATAATACTACTCTATAATACTACCTTTATTTAGAATACTGAATAAATTTTTGAAACTTGATCTAAATCCCCTTTTTGAAGGTGCCTAAGAACCAATAGAATGGAACCAACATCAAAGGGGTTGGATAGGGAGGGTTAAAATAAATTTGGTTGAAAGGGAAAATATGGTATAAAAAATAATTTCAATATTATGTTATAATAGAAATGGGACATACTTTAGGTCTCTCAAGTGAAGTAACACTTGAGGTGTATAATGTTCATCAGATCATCAAGTTCATCCCCATCTGGTGTAGTGAGCCTCTATGCTCTAGAGACATAATTTGCAACATAAATGTATGGGCCTATACAATTGGGTTTTAACTTTCCCTTGTGCTTCTTCTCAGTCATGGTATTATGATGGTTTTCTTTGAGAACAAGATCACCAAGTTCAAATTATCTATGTTTGACTCATCATTTATAATGGCCATGGAGTCTATTTTGAATTTATTGAAGGTTATTGAATACATCCATGCATTTTTCATCAAGTAACTCTAGCTCTTATAGGGAAACTACTCAATAAACATCATCATATATAACATGTTTCAAAGAGATGCATAAATAAGGTAAATTAACCTCAATGGGAATAATGGCCTCAATGTCATAAACTAGGGAAAATGGAGTGGCATCTGTTAGGGTACAATAATTGGTGTAGTATGCCTAGAGGGCATAGAATATTTGGAGGTGTCAATTATGGCCAATGTCATTGACAAAATTTTTAAGGATGTTGATAATGGTTTTCTTAGATGCCTTTACCTAGTCATTACCTTGAGGGTAATATGTGGTATAAAAATGTTGATTAATGTTGTACTCAACACATAGTGATTTGACATCCTTATTCTTAAATGATATGCCATTATTAGATATAATGTTGGATAGGATACCATAGCAGTAGATGAGATGGTTAAAGATGAATTTGGAAATCTATTTTCTAATCACATAAGTGAGGGGTATATTTTTAACCCACTTAGTGAAATATTGAATAGTGGTAAGGATGTGTTTATCATCATTAGATGAGGTAGGTTTAATACTCCTAATGAGATCAATTCCCCATGTATCAAACAACCATGGTGTAAGCATTGGTTTGAGTGTTTTAGACTGGGCATGGATTAGATTATCATGCCTTTGACATTTGTCACACCTTTTGATGTAAACAATAACATCTACATCCATAGTTGGCCAATAATACCCAATACATAGGAATATTTTGGATAGGATGTTCCCAATAGTGTTTGATCCACATACTCCTTCATGAACTTCACAAAACACTAATGTTGATTATGTCATATTTTTAACAATGAGGTAGAGTTCCATCAAAGCTATGGTGATAAAGGGTTAGTCTAGGTAAGGTATAACATGTAGCTTTGTGGGTAAATACCTTCTATTATTTGTGTGATAGATTTGATGGCATAATATGGTCATGAAGGTAGGTGAAAAGGTTTGAATACCATATAGAGTTGGGCCAATAATATCATAGGATATTTTGATAGTTTAAGGTTCATGAGCTGGTGTTATAATATTTTCAATGAAGAACTAATATTCTTTTACCTTGTTTAGATGATGGATCAAAGAGTTAATGGTTACCATGGCATATGTTATTTTACGACTAGACCTATGTATATGTTCAAATTGTATATCAGCAATCTGTTATTTGAGAGTGTTAACCATGGCCTTTTATGGCACCAACTTGTCATCTTTGATCTAAAAGTGGTATGTAACCTAATTAATGATTAATTGAGAATCACCATAAACCTTAAGATGTTAAATATTCCATTGTAATGACTATCAAAGACTTGTAATGAGTGATTCATATTCAACCATGTTTTTAGTATAAAGAAAGTTGATACACAAAGATTTAGGGGTAAAATCCCCCTATGGTGTAATAAAAAATAGGCCTACCCTTGATCCATGTGTTGTGAATGATCCATCAAAATATAGCTTCCATTACTTCTCCTCAATGGTGTTTTAAATATGGTCATGATGGACTCATCTAAGAATTATAATGTTAGAGGTTCAATATCTATAAGGGGTGCTTTAACAAGCTAGTCTACAATTATTTTTACCTTTATAGCCTTCTGATTGATATATTCTATCTCAAACTCACTCATAAGCACGATCTATTTAGCTAGCCAGCCTTGTAAATCTATCTTGGATAGTAGATACTTGAGTGGATCTATGTTTGAAACAAATATGGTCTTGTTGTTTAACATGTAATTTCATAGTTTTTGAGGTGTAAAGACCATAGCTAAACATGATTTTTCAATGGACATATAATTATGCTCATACATGACTAATACACAGCTTAGATAGTATACAATATGTTATTTTCCCTAATCATCATGCTAAACTAAAAGTTCCCCCAGGGCTTTGTTTGTGGTAGATAGATATAGTAAGAATGGCTTACCTAGCATAGGTGGCAACAAAGTAGGTAGATTTACAAGATAGTCCTTTAAACACTACAAATATTTTTGGCATTCACCATCCCAATGAAACATGACAAATTTCTTCAAAAAGTGTGTAAATGGATGGAATATTTTGGCCAACTAAGGAATGAAGTGTCTGATAGAATGGATCTTGCCCTACAAACTATGGAGCTACTTCAAATTGGAAGGTGGTGGCATCTTAGTAATGGCTTGTACTATGGATGGATCAACTTTAATGCTTTGGTGAGATAAAATGAAGCCAAGAAATTTTCTTGAAATGACTCCAAAAACACACTTATTAGAATTGAGTTTGACCTTGTATGCATGCAGTTTCTCAAATATTCTTCATAGTTATACCATATGATTAGCCCTAGTTTTTTATTTACCTAATATGTCATTGACATAGTATTTATTAATATCATGCATCATATTATGAAATACGATAATCTTGGATCTTTGGTATATGGCCCTAGCATTTATGAGACCAAATGGCATAACTTGATGACAAAATGTTCCCCATGGAGTGGTGAACATTATTTTATGTTGGTCTTTTGGCACAATATTGATCTAGTTGTATCCTAAAAATCCATCCATCAATGAAATCATTTTGTACCCAATTTTTGAGTCAAATATCATGTCAATATTTGGTAGAGGAAAGTACTCCTTGGGTTAGGCATTGTTTATATCTCTAAAATTAATGTAGATTTTGAGTCCTTCTAACTTATTACTAACTTGCACAACATTCGATATCCACTCTAAATAGTCAATCAGTAAAATACATATCACTTCTAAGAGTTTTTTCAACTCTTTATTTACTAATACAACAATGTGAGGATTTATCTTGTGTAATTTTTGTTTCACAGGTGTGACATTAGGATGTACAACAAGGTGGTGTATAACCAAAGTGGGGTCCAAATATGGCATGTCAAAGTATGCCTAAGAAAATACAATAAATTCCCTCAAAAGGGATGTAAATATTTCACTTTCCTTCTTAGTGAGGGATGCACCTAATTTGATCGATTTTAGGTCATCTAGAGTCCTGATGTTGACTTTTGTAGTGTCTTCTACAAGAATATTCAAACCATATATATACATATAATATTTTCAAACTTTATCAATTACTAATGCTCTTTATCTTACACAAACCCATCGAGTCTCAGTCTCTCTAAGTACATACTTTAAAGGATGCATTGGGAAAGGGGTGGGTAGACTATTGGTCCTTCATAGGATTGTTATCCCTTTTTCCACTTTTTATCTACACACTTGTCTCTTAAAAACCATTTCCCTAAGATTTGTCTCTTATTTTTTACCTTCTTCTAGTCATTTACCACATTCATTATCCCTTTCCCTAAACTAAACCTCTTTCTGGTAAGTTACATGACTATGTCAGCTACATCGACCCTGTATCGTTATTTATAAAGGCTTACTAAGAACTAAGTTGGCCATGGCTGATAAATTTCATTAACTAGTTAGTTTTTTTGTCAATTTCAATACTAGATCAATTGGGTCGACCTTGTCAATCAAAATGTTTAGAAGTGTTTAGGGTTAGATCCACCTATATAAATACATTCATTTCACCATTTCTAAGAGAAGAGAAGAAGTAAGATATATTGTGAATTTTTTAATCTACCATTATACTTGAGGATCAAGTTTAGGGTTTCATACTTTCTATGAAGATATGGATCTTATCTTATGGAGAAGCATTTTGGATGCATTGATAGGTTGTGCAACCTAGAGCTGATTTATCTTTGTCATCCTTACATACCACAATAATCTCTTGCAAATCACATTATACAAGGGAGATATTGAGGCTCAATGGGTTCATCTTTAAAGGTAATTATTCTTAACTTTTTTTCTCCTTTGTAATAGTAGATAGATATTTATTTTCACTTCTCTTCCATGCATTAAGATTATGTATACATTGATGTGAGTATATATCTTCTATGCATGTTTAATTTTAATGTTCATTAGCTCCACTTTGTTGCACAATATTGGGTGTGCACTAGATTATATTTTTATTTACTTGTTATTAGTTTAGTGAATATGAAAAAATAGGACCTAGTTAGGGTTATTGAATAGTTTTGCTTGATTTGAGGCTTTATAACCCTCCCTAGTGATATTATTATGGTAAGATATCCCTTAGATAGGTTTAGTAGATCTATATTGGTTATGACCCCAATTATCTAATGTATCCCTCATTAAAAGTGTAATTATGTTTAATATTCTCTGAGCTAGGATTGATTTGAATAATCTATTACATTTCCCATTGCATACATTCTGGTGAACCTGACATGAATCTAACCCTTGTAGGTTTTATTTTGCACTTTCATTTCTATCATTTTATTATTTTTTAATATTTATGATACACTGTCAACCTAAATGGTATAATTTTAACATTTTTACATAGGTTTAACACAAAATAATATCAAAATGACTATGTTATTTCTATGTAGGTCTTCATAAAATATAGATTATTGGATCAAATAGATTGACATAGTAGTCTTATTCAGTCCTAGATAACAAACTATGTCAAATAGGTTGACTTGGTCTTTTATTTAGCATCCAGATAATAAACTAAGTTTAATAATTTGACTCAATCTTCTATTCATCATATAAATCAAAAAACTAAGTTGAATAGGTTAACTTAGTCATCTTATCTTGCTTTAGTACATAGGGTTTCATATAACTAGGTCAAAGTAGTCGACTTAGTTTGTAGAACTTGAAAGCAACATTCAAGGCACTTTAGCATCAAATTTGTAATCCTCATCATCTTCTAACATACCAAGGTTCCTCTCTTTATCTCTCTCTCTATAAATTTAGTACTTCATTACAATGTTTTTTTACAAGTTTTTAGTCTTTAAAAATGTGATCCTACAATAAAGTAAGTTGACCTAGTCATTAGTCCTATAGCCTATCTTCTATATAGAAGACTAAGTTAACCTAGTTGACTTAGTTCTTAAAGACTCTTGCTTATATAGAATAGTATCAACCCAATCTAATTTATTATGTAATTTTTGCATATAGTGTCATCTAAATTGACTCTATACCATTCTTAATTTAGGAATTAATAACTCTATGTAAGTAATTAATTCACACTTTTAATTTTAGATATTTGCATGCCTAGAATAACTCACAATTTAATTAGGTGGTTTTTCAAATTTATATTTATTTAAAATATTTTCTCTTTTTGCACGCACTACCAAATCACACAATATTCAAAATGAATTTAACATTTGTCTTCCCAAGGTCTACCTACTTGGATATCATCACCAAGGGGGAAGCCAACTTGGTTTTTTGGCCATGTATAAACATGTGGTTGATGGTATATATTGACAAAGCATCTAACACTTTTATCTCTATGAGATTATGAAGTGAGGGGCTAGGACCCAATACCAAGCTAGTACCATTGCCAACATAGATCCCTTTCAGCCTAAGCATTCTAAAACCATCCATAGATTTATTTTTAGCCAACTTCCCTATCACACTTAAAATAACACTTTATAATAATCTAACAATACTCAGGATGACCACTTAGTTAGCATTTAATTTTTAGTTGACTTCTTGCTCTCTGATCACTATGTGTTGTATTGTAAAAACTTGCATTGGCTAGCATTAGTGTAATTTTTTGTCTTGTGTGCCTCAATTGGATCATTCTCATTGATCCAATTTTTTTGTGTTTACTTCTATTTATTTCTTAAATTACATTAAAAAAACTCTCCATGTTTTTATCACACTATCATTATGTTCAACACAATCTCTTATAGAATGTCTTTTTCCCTACCTACAATACTAAGTCAACCTAGTTAACCCTACACTCTTTTTTTCTAGTCAATTTATAGTACTAAGTTGACCTAGTCAAATTTATATCCTTATCAGACTAAATTTCCCTTGTATGTAGTACTAAGTTGACCTAGTAACCCTAGTAATCTTTTTTATCAGTTAGGATATAGTACTAAGTCAACCTGGTTGACCATGTATCCTTTTTGACTAGTTCTCATACCCTATTTATAGTAATAGGTTGACATAATAAACCTTGTACTCTTATTTATCTCTTATATTTTAGAACATAGTCAACCTATTTTAATCTGTATCCTTCTTATATCTTTTATTTTGCATCAGCTTCATCTTCCCTAATATTTTTCCTTCATCATGAACTTCCTATTTAAAGACAAAACTGAGTTGAATTCATGAGTTTTACCAACCCTAATATGTTCTCCCATAATCAGCTTGTGGTTCCTAACCTAGATGAAAGTATTGTTCATGTAACCACTCTCATTATAAATTATGAAACTCCTCCTCATTCCTCTTCACTTTGCAATCATCTCTTCTCATTTGAAGATCAACCTAAATTAGAGTATACCCTAGAAATGTTCTTCTTCATCAATGAATTTCCTCAACATTGAGGAAAATATCCTTCTAATATTTACCATCTCATGACAAGTATTCAAGTTAAGGATCCCCATTCACCTTCTCCCACATGATCACATGGATTTGGGGACATTAGCTTCTTTGCTTCTTATCCTCTTCCCTCTATTTTGACCCCTTCTCATACCATGGCATATTCCTCTTTGATTTCCTCTACTTCAATGCCTAGTATCTCTACTAACATGGTGGGTTCTAAATATAGTGGTCCTCTTCCAAGACCCACTCTTCTCAATTATTCCACTAGTGCATCATTTACTACCAATGGTAATCATGCCTCCATTGCTACTTACTCTCATCCCTCTACTATTATATTTTTTCACACACAATTAAATCATGATACTAGTGACTCACTTACCAATAATTCTTCTCAAACTATTATTAACACCCATAGTGGTACCCAAGCCACTACTACCAATTCTAATGCTTCATAAAATGCCAATAATACCACTCAAACCCATTAAATTATATTAAAAACTCTTAATAAAATGAATGATTTCCAAGATAACAATACAAATCAAATTATTTAAATTCAAAATCATCTTATCCATCTTCAAAACCACCCTCAACAAGTTCCATGGGGATTGCATAACCAAAATGCTCCCCCACCTCTTTGGGATTCTCATGGTAATCTTATCCCTCAACCTCCCCTTGTTAAAAAAATAATAAAGCACCTTCATAATGATCCTCTTATACATAAAATTTATAATATAGATATAGGAGGTATCACCCCTACCATTACATATAATGGGTTAACCGATCCTACTCTCCACTTAAACACATTTGGAAATCTATATAAAGACTAGGTCAAGTTAAATACTTTTTTTGCTACTAATATATTAACAAAAACACTCATGGGTGATGATTTAGATTGGTAAAACCAACTCAAATCTCATTCCATTACTATTTTGGAAGATTTACTCTATGTTTTAATCTAATAGTTATAAACTAGTGATCTTCCTAAAAATTCCTTGGCCCATTTTATCAATTATAATCAACTTGAAACCAAAATGCACAAGATTTCATCAAATAATGGAATGCCTTGTCAAAAAAATGGGAACATAATATGATAGATGATAACCTCTTTCATAAATTTACAAATGATCTTTTTCCCATGTTGAAATATCATGGTTGGACTCTCTCACCATGTACTTTAGAATAAGCCATTAATCAAGCCACATGTCAAGATTTCATCATGCATCAATTTGAGCCATCCCAAACTTCTATGGGAACTCACATGTTAATAAATAATAAGAATAATCATGCTTTAAATGATGGTGTAACTAATTCCTATGATATCATTCATGTTATTCAAGCTATTATTCCCAACCAAACTCTAGAAAAAGTTTCCCCTCCCAACCACATCACTAATCCTCATTTATATTCCACAAATCACATCAATAGTCATAAACCTTTATCCTTAGTGTAATTATAAAAATTTATACCAAGGCCTCTTCCATGATAACTTCATCCCACTCATCCCATGAAATCTTGGTATGATCCCAATAAATTTTGTTGGTTTCATGCTAGTTGGGGTCATTCTCATCAGACTTGTAGACAACTTCATATTTTGGCTATGAATATCCTTCTCGATCCTAATTTTGACCATGATTATATCATTATTAAGCATCAAAAATCCTATGAAATTGCCTTTAAATCCCATGAAACACAAACTATATCTCAATATTTGAACCAAGATAATGCTCATTTAGCCATATGTAAAGATCCTCTTCTGAATCACCAAGACAACCCAGACAAACCTACCCCTTGTACCAACAATGTTGATAGTCTTATTGACCCAACTCTTGAAGATGATGTGGTTAATATGACTAATATGTGAAGGGTGGTTGCCTTCATTGATACTCATCCCATCCACACTCCTCAATTGTCTCAAAATTTTCATGTTATCAAGACTCCTCTCCAACTCACTTAATAAAGTTGGGGCAAAAGGACCTTATATTTTTTGGTGAACCACTTACAACACCTCCCTTAGATAACACTTCTCATACCTTTATACCATTCCTCCAACCTATTTACCCATCACCAATGATATTCAAACTTCTATCAACACTTCTAATATATCTCAAATCAAACCTGTATAAACTACCCCATCTTCTCAAGACAATCAAAAAAATTATCCTCCAATTAAACCTTCTACATCTTATCAACATAAATTAACATGCATTTTGGCTCCTCCTTTTGAGGACCTCCTTCAAAGTTATGCACCTCTTTCCAAAAATTCTCTTATGGGTTATGATGAGTGGTATTCTATTATGAAACTTGCTAATCTTCCATCTTAAATCCCATTTCTTATGAACCTCTTTGCATCATCATAATTATCTTATGCATCTTTTATTCAAAATAAACATCCCTCACCCTCCCCTAGTAGGATGTGAAGCCTTCTTATATAGACCAGAAGATAGCATTTTACAATAGTGTGAAGATATGTCCATACACATTGATGAAATAATGGACACTTCTATTTCCCAAAAATTTCCCATTGCTTCTATGATCCCTAATGAGATTCTGCTTCGTGCAAATGATCATCCCTTTTTATCAGTATCAAAATTGGTGATATATAATTCAAATGTGCCTTGTTTGATGAGGGTTATGGCACTTGTGTTTCCTCTCTCAATTTTATCAAAACTCTTAGATATCTCAATGTAATCTTAAGTCCACATGCAACACATGTTAAGGTTATAATCGAAGGCAAATGCCTCCCTTATATTATGTATGGATCCCTATCACCATCCCACCTATCACAATTCACATGAAGGTGATGATATTCAAATTTACTCTATCCTATAAAATTTTGGTTGGTAAGCCATGGACTCATAATATGAGAGTAGTTGCCTCTTTCACTTACCAATGTGTCATATTTAATCATAATGGAGCAATCTATAGGATTCGAGGTGACACTAAACCTTGGAATTTCAAAAAATTATAAGACCATGGTGTATTCAAGATTCCCACCCTTGAACCCTTGATAAGCATTCCATTTCATCAATTTCAATGGTTTAACTTTCTTGTCAATTCTACCCAAGGTTACAATGGTCACCCCAAACTCATCAAGAATATACCCCCTAACCTCATAGATTTTGATGATGATGATCCTGATGAGATCAATCTCAATATTAAAAACTTGAATCTCTCACCTCATCTCATTTTTAAGCTTCCCCCTTCTTTACAACCTTGTTCTCGTCAACCACCTAGTGATGATATACCCATTGTATTAACTAAGACTTAACTTTCAATTCATCACACCACATCAGATGACACAGTCATCCCTATTGTAAAGTGTTGTCATTGATGTCAAAGATTGATGTCATGTATGCATTTATGTCAAAGGTAATGATAAAGTTATGATGCCATGATGATGATGATGAGTTTGAGCTTGAAGTTGCGCAAGGTAGGATTTAGATGCATATGAGCTAAGGTAAGTATAGTTTGAGGCTTATCATATTGTATCTAGCATTTTGATATGGTTTTAGGCTAAAGAGAGAAGACAAGCATGTGAATAGTATGTTGGTATAAGATTGGTAGCCTAGTATGTAAGCATGGATCTTTAGAATATGCTTTAATAGGAAGTTGATGAATGTTATAGATGATGAGATCATGTTGTAGAGGTCCTATGGGGTGTCAATAGTGTTTAAAATGCTTATGGGAATACATGGTGTTAATCTAGTTATTCATTATGTTCATTTAGGCATAGTTGGTTCTATGGTAGAAAAATTTGAGTAGGTAGTTTACTGACATCATCATTGCCACATATGGATGAGTCCGGGGGATTTGGTCATATGGGTGTGATCATAATAGTCCCAAGTTGCTACGTTTCAAGTTTTAGGTTGTGATGTTATATATAACAAAAGATATAACTATATAAAGTTGGCTTCTTAGGTAGTTTGAAATGTTTTCCCATACTTATCCAAATTTGTAAAGGGAGATCTAATAGCGTGTGTTTAATTGCATCAAATATCTACGACACTAAATTAATTTGATCTTAATGTCTAAGTTCAAGTAGAATCATGTAATAATTTTGATGGAATAAAATTTGACATGCATGAAGGTAACATGAGAAAATTGATATATGGATGGATTCCCATATGAAATAAGATCATATGGTTAAAATTTTAGGTCATGAGATTGAGCGTAGCAAAAGTTATGAAGGGTCAAAGTTGGCCTTCTAGGCAGATTACATTGGTTCCCATACTTAGCCAAATTTACAAAAGGTAAAGAACATGACAAGATAAGGATATAACATTGAGTGGTTATTAATAAATATGTAGATAAAGATGTCCATTGATTCAAATAGGTCAAAGTGTCTAATTTTTAGTGGGTTAAAGTCTAGGCTACTTTTAAAGAGATTGATAGAGCATGTTTCTTCCAAATTGTCATGAAGCAGTGAGATGATAACAAGTGCTCGATGTTTAATAGTGAGTAAAGTTAAATAATAGAATATTTTTGAGGAAGATATATGATGTGTATTTTTTAAAGCTATTAGAGGGCATAAGCTGATGACAAAGTGTTTAATGTTTTATCGTGACCATTGACATTTAAAATTAGCAAAGGGAAAAACTAATTTGTAGTGTTTGAGCCATAAATTTTGATCTACGATGAATTCAAAGGTGATGTAAAAGGAAAAGTTGTAAATGAATCTAATGCACATCCATAAAAATTAGTTATAATTATTGAATATTTGTATAGTTGTATGTATTGATCTCTAAATTTGAATGTGTGTTTGACCATGTTTTGTAAGTGACCTAAGAAGGATAATTAAGTTGTTCTTTATGGTATTTAGATGTTGCAAGGTGACTTAGCTATTGGAAAATGTTTTAAACTCCATAAGGATAATATATCTGGATTTTAGAGGTTTTACCAATCCATATTTAGTATGAACAAATAATTTAAAGTTGACTATTTATTAATTAATGGTTCTACTATATATAGAATGTCGTTTGAGCTAATTGTGCTTTAGTAGAAGGGTCTTTTGGAAGGAATAATAATCTAAAGATGTCATAAGGGTCATATGGAATGGAACCATGTATTTCAAAGTAATCTTGTGTTTATAATTTTTTCATTGAAGTCCTAAAGGGGTGAATAGATCTCCATAAGACCTACAAGGGCTACTAAGGCCTATTTTAAAGGTGTAGTTGCATAAGGGTGACCCATGGATGTTATGGCCAACCTATGTGAATGATATTAAGCTATGTTAGATGAATTAATGGATAATGAAAGTGTTATGGACAACCTATAAGATAGTAATCATGAAGGCTCTATAAATAGTGAAATAAAAGATGATGATTTCTAGACTTGTGTGAAGAGGTATGTGTGAGAGTTGTAGAGTGAAGGAAAGAAGAAAGGGTGTGTACCCAATGGATAGGTTTTAGAGTAGAGTAGTTTGATGAATATGTGTATGAAATATATGTCATGTTTTTGATGTCATAATAATGCTCTTACAAGTTTGAAGATTGAGGATGAGTGAAGAGGTTTAGAGTGATCCAAAAGGATGTTTTGGATGCCTTGAGTGTGAGAGAAGGATAGATGATGATTGTGTGACATTTGTGGTTGATTTGAGAGATATATCAGAGTGTGAACTTTGTGTATGACCATTTGTTCATGTTTATAAGGTTGTAATAGATTTTTTCTTGAGAAGTGTAGAGTGATCCAAAAGGTGGTTTTGGATGTTTGTGAGTGTGTGAAAAAGTGAAGGGGGCTATGTTTTAGGGTGTCTCCATTAGATTGATAGGAAATCAATGATCAAGATATGTTCATATCATAGATGTTGAGAAGGTGATCAACATCTAGGTTAGAAGGACTTGGCCATCCCATGGGTATGTGCTCATTATGAAATAGGTGTTTCACTAAATTTAGGTCAGAAGGTCTTGACCATCTTATGGTCAAGTGCTCCTTGTTAAACATGTGTTTCACTAAATTTAGGTCATAAGTATTTGACCATCCTAGGGGTAAGTGTTCCTTATGGAATGGGTGTTCCACTAAATTATCATGTTTGTAATACCTTATAGGATAAGTAGTCCATGTGTTTATAGGATTGATAGTGGATTTCATTCCCCATGATGGTTTCCCACATTATATGTTGTGTTATGATGTGATTCTCTTATTTATGCTTTAATGGTAATCTTATTATATATTCTTATTGTGTTGATTCATGAATGTAAATGAATTTATGATAAGTGATTTGAAAGTGAAATATTGGTTGACTAATTCACCCCCCAGTCATCGTGTACCTCCAACAATCCTTACATATTCCATGGATCTTGATACACCTGATTATGATGATGGTTATACCTTATATGATCCATTATTATGAGGTCTTGTTTAGGCTTGAGATGTTGAAATTATTTGTTATAATTCTTCTTTACTTCAGTATTTGAGTATTTCTTCTAGTATTACATCCTATATCATTCCTAATTTTAGCATTTTCCCTCTTAATCATAAGGTAAATATGGTGCACACACCTCCAATATTTGAAGATCCTTATAGGAGTATGCTTATGGATCATGATTTGACTAGTCCTTGTCATTTTGATAGATATTAAGACCCCTCTTATTGACTTATCCCTGAGATGCTTGCAACTATACTTTATCCTTCTATGCATCCTAACCCTCCCTTAGTAGAACCCACTTCAGATCCTATTCCCATTTCCTCTCTAGATAAGTCTCTTCCTATCTCAGATGATATGGCTCCTTTAGTTGAGCCTTGCCTAGTCTTTCCACCATTCCCACTTTCCCTTGGTGATGGTTTTATCCCTTTACCATATCTTACTCCTTTATCCACCAAATGGGTTGATCAACCATATTTTTATATTCATAAATTTCTTGCTCATTAGACTAAAGACTATTCATTATACCAACCTTCCTTAGCTTCTATTTCCACTCCTCTTATTTCTACACCTGTAATGTCTATTAACAAGCATATATGTTACTTCCATGATATAGATAATCATTCATCCACACATTATCATGTTAGGAACCCATGGAAGCACAATTGATTACCACATACAAGCAACTTAAGATGCAGAATTAACCAAAAGTAACAAGTAACTAGAAACCAGAAACAACACAAAATATGAGAGACAATACACAATTGTATTAATACTCATCCAAAAAAGAATACAATAAAGAAGATACCACTTCTCCACACCTCTCAGAGGCTTCCCAAACCTCAAGTGTACAGTACTTCTTTCCTCAAAGCTCTCTCTCTTACGGTCCCAACACACAACTCAAACACAGAGTTGGTGTTCACCTCCAACCAGTCAGTATCCACTACTGCCAGTACTTCAGTGCTCCATGCACTCCACAAGTGCTCCACACACTCCAAGTAGATCTCCCCTAAACTGTAACAACCTGTAACCCAAATGATCTTACTTATGGAAGGAACTACCTTGCCTTCCTCTCTTGCTCTATAAATGAGTACACACTGTACTCCAAGTAGATCTCTCCTGATCTTGCTCCCTGTTGTGTTTTTGTCCTCCCTAATCTTGCTCACTTTCAAATCAATTTGGTTCTACACAGCTACAAACTTGGATCATGCACACACATACACCTACAGATCAATGATCTTACTTACCATGTAGATATCCTAATATAGCCATGCACCCCTGCTAACCAAGATCCTACACACCTGAAGAACCCTTCTGATTCTCCAAAACCAGCACCCACACTTGGCACTATTGTGGAACTAGGAGGAACACCCTTGGTCACTTCACACATAGAAGGAGATAACTTTGCTCAACTCAAACTAGAACAAATTACAATATAGCCTATGAGTCTATTATATAGATCTCATGCATACAATAATTAGACATTTAATTACAATAATTAGATCCGCAGCTTCTAGTCTAAAATTGGCTCTTGACATGCAAACACTTGGTTCATTAACTAACTATCCATAACACTCACAATTTTGAACTGCACAGGTGACCAACATCATTCTCTGTCTACCTGGAGGTGACCGATGTCAGTTGATCCCTGACTGATGTTAATTGCTTCTCTTCACTAATCTGACCAACATCGGCTGATTAGACCGACACCGGTTGCTCTGCAACTCAGCAACCTCCTCCCCTATTTACATTAGTGAAGCTTTTAGCTCAACAACCTAACAATCTCCCACTTGGAGATAAATAGTTGCATTGTACCTATACCTATACCCTATCTAATCTGTATCCTGGCTTGTATCCCTCTTCAAGAT
This sequence comes from Torreya grandis, assembly GCA_037957365.1. NCBI lineage: Eukaryota > Viridiplantae > Streptophyta > Pinopsida > Cupressales > Taxaceae > Torreya > Torreya grandis. The sequence goes on from JARHVA010008799.1 coordinate 213,715, forward strand.
CAATCTTGAAGACCACCCACCACACAACCTATGGTGCACCTCCTATCATCCAAGTAACCTACTGCATCCACATCTACAAACACATGTAGAAAATAATTTGACCCTACATAGCATGTCAACCTACTATTGGTCCCTCTTAAATACCTGAGAATCCACTAAACTGCCCTCCAGTGCTTCTTTCCTAGATCAGCTCCAAACATTTTGATAGCACCCACTGCTTGGGCAAACTCAGGTTTATACTAGACCTCATGTGATTTCAGACACTGAACTGTCTAGCCCTTAGTGTGCTCTGATTCTACATTCTAAACCTCACCAACACCTGATTCACATTAGCTCCCACTAGAGACAAAATCAACCTGTGATCTTCCATGTCTCTCATGCCAAAGAATTTCACTGCTCCAAATTCTTCATGGCAAACCACTAAACTAATCTTACCCTTAGCTCAGCAAAACCCTGCATGTACAAACCTACTAGCAAACAATCCACATACAGTAATAGGATAATGTTAAAACCATCATCCACCTGGTAAGACAAACACAATGGTTACACTGACATTGACTAAAGCCCTGCTTTGTCATCCACCTGTCAAAACTTGTACCACTGTCCTGCAGCTTCCTCAAGACCATATGACCTGGCCTTCCATCTCATGTGTCCATTCTCTCTATTCTTTAACTAAGGTATCCATTCATCTCAATGCTTTCATACCAGCTGGCAACCCTACCAAATCTCCCATTTGGTCCTACATCTTATTCATGCCAAGCTCCCACTATTTCCTGGATCCTTCCTGCTCTACAGTCAACAACTAGTATAAAGAAGAGGAACAATGAATTTGAGGCTTACTTACACTTTTAGTCCTCCCCATGGGCATTTGAGACTCCTTGATAGCTCGCTGTTTGCCCAAAATCCATCTCAGTGATTGACCTCAGTCACTACATAGTCTATATCCTACCGACGTTGGTTCCATGCGACTGTCCAGGTTGCCAATGATGGTTATCCTACTAACGTCGGTCTCCACCTGCCTGACACCACTAACTTCTCTGGTCTGCATATGACCGATGTTAGCACCTATCTGTTCAATGTCAGTTACCCTTGATTGATGCTAGTACCTGTGTATGCCTGTGAGTGATGACTTTTTACCTGTGAGCTCCTTTGAATCAAAACCCATGTCCAAATTGCCCTACTCAGAAGTATCCAGCCCCATCCACTGGTCTCTATCTGTCATCTCCTCCAAAAACACCAAGGCTTTCTAGTTCTTAAGTTTATCAAATACATCAGTCTTCCTTTTCCTGCAATAAACACAATCCTTTCTTGTAGCATCCCACTGCTCATAGAAATCTCAGTCTATGCTCTCTGAAGCTGATCTCTTACCATCTAACTTAAGAACAACCATTCCCTTCTCACTTATGTGACCAAGCCTATAAAGCCACACCTATGCAACATAAGTGGAATCAGTAATACAAGCAAGTAGATAAAGAGTACCTACTTTCTTAGCACATGCTAATTCAAGTGCATCCACTATGAGAGTTCTTGTGCATCTCTCATCACCCAAATTTTTTGAAGCAATTAGCCACATCTCCAAGACTGGGACCTGCATGACCTTCTTCAACACCTATGTGTTGGCCGCCTACAATTTCAGCAACACTTCCCCTTTGCCAACAATCTGACAAGGCTCACCAACCCCTCTACTTGGGGCTACATGGAAAGAGGCAACATAATCTATTAACCAAGATTCAACTTTATCCAAAGCATCCTATGAAACAACACCTATAACATCTACTTCTTCATGCTAATCTGCTACCATCCAACAATCTTTATTTACCTACTCTTTCTTTCCATAACACCGTAAGTGACCATTCGTGCTATTCAGTTTCTCCATTCATATCTTACTTTCTTCTGTCGTTGCTATACTCCCACTCAATTAGAAACCCCTGAGAGTGACATGTAACCAAACACAAAACCTACTCCCTACAACCTTAGCTCTGATACCAACTGTTAGGAACCCATGGAAGCATAATTTATTACCACATATAAGCAACTTAAGATGCAGAATTAACCAGAAGTAACAAGTAACTAGAAACTAGAAACAACACAAAATATGAGAGACAATACACAATTGTATTAATACTCATCCAAAAAAGAATACAATAAATAAGATGCCACTTATTCTCCACACCTCTCAGAGGCTTCCCACACCTCAAGTGTACAATACTTCTTTCCTCAAAGCTCTCCCTCTTACGGTTCCAACACACAACTCAAACACAGAGTTAGTGTTCACCTCCAACCAGTCAGTATCCACTACTACTAATACTCCAGTGCTCCATGCACTCCACAAGTGCTCCATGCACTCTAAGTAGATCTCCCTTGAACTACAACAACCTGCAACCCAAATGATCTTACTAATGGAAGGAACTGCCTTGCCTTCCTCTCTTGCTCTATAACTGAGTACACACTGTACTCTAAGTAGATCTCTCCTGATCTTGCTCCCTATTGTGTTGTTGTCCTCCCTAATCTTGCACACCTACAAATCAATCTGGTTCTGCACACCTTCAAACCTAGATCATGCACACACATACACCTATATATCAATGATCTTACTTACCATGTAGATCTCCTAATGTAGCCATGCACCCCTGCTGACCAAGATCTTACACACCTGAAGAACCCTTCTGATTTTCCAAAACTAGCACCCACACTTGGCACTGCTATGAAACTAGGAGGAACACCCTTGCTCACTTCACACACAGAAGGAGCTAACTTTTCTCAACTCAAACTAGAACAAATTACAATACAGCCCATGAGTCTATTATATAGATCTCATGCATACAATAATTAGACATCTAATTACAATAATTAGATCCGCAGCTTCTAGTATAAAATTGGCTCTTGACATGCAAACACTCGATTCGTTAACTATCCATAACACTCACAGTTCTAAACCGCACAGGTGACCGACGTCAACTGATCCCTGACTGACGTCGGTTGCTTCTCTTCACTAATCTGACTGACCTCAACTGATCAGACTGACACCGGTTGCTCTGCAACTCAGCAACCTCCTCCCCTGTTTGCATCAGTGAAGCTTTTAGCTTCACAACCTAACATATCATAAGTTATGACAATATATAAACACCTTTTGTCCCACCATTCCTTATCCCATAGATAAGGCTATACCTCCCTCAAATTTATTACCTAAATATCTTTCCAAATATGGAGAGGTACAATATTTATAGCACCAATATGGTACACATCACACTAATCATTTCCAAATCCTTTAGAAACATCTAAAGGATCACCTAATGACCATTCTTACACCTACTACCCTTCATCCCAAAGGTCACCCTTATAAGAAGGCTCATGTTTCTTCCCCTATGGTCCCTTCTCTAACTACCATTTCTCCACCCATGATTCCCTCCCTGATGGATCCTCCCTCACATGTGGCCCATTCTCCACTGGTAACCCATTCCTCTCCCATATATTCCACTCCCATTTATTATACTGAGCATCCCCTACATGATATCCCTCATCAACATGATCTTTTAGGTGTTCCTACATTTTTTGTCAAGGAGATTTAATGCAAAGTATTTTCTCAACTTTACTTGAAGATCAATGAGACTTTGGTTACAGTCTAAGTTTAACATCATAGAGAATTATTAGATGTTATGGATAATGTGTTTGGATAAATATATTAGTATTTATGAACACAAGCATGGTATTATCTCCAACTTTACATTTATCTATCTTATATCATTTGACATTATGTCAAATTCTTATCTATCTTACATGATGACTTGTATTTTGCACTCCATGTTGCTTATGATGTCATTATTTTTCTTATGTTCTCTTATGGATTATTTTTCATAATTACATACTTTTTATTATTAAGTTCATTTTTCTATGGTTCCCTTGTTATTTTTCATTATTGTTTGTTATCTTATCTCTATAAACATGGGTAATTATTATTATGACTTGGTTCTACAAAATTTGTTCCCTTTAGTCATTCCTTATTCACCATGTGATCAGTTAACAAACAATTCATTTCATTATAATCTCATTTTGCCGATCCACTTTGGATCTCCCCTTATTCCCCTTTATTTACTTTCACAAACTAAACATACATATAGTTGATACTTGAGATAACATGTTGGTTGATAGTTAAGCCTAAGTGTTCTAGTCAGTCATATATTTGGATACTTATATTCCTTTAACCTAAGCCTAAAGCCCATTCATGTGTATCACTTTATCTCTCATGATTGGTCATTCCAAGTCTATATGGAGGAGGAATCTTAAAATCCATAAACATTCAAAATCTAAATCATTTAATAGAAGGTAATGATCTAAAAAGTAACATTCATAATTTTCAAAAGTTAAATCACACTAAAAGACATGATTATAAGCACATATCATTTTTTTAATTGAAGATAAAAATCCACACTTGGCCTCATGATATATTTGAGGTCCATTGCGGTGAGATAAGCCTGTAGATTAAAAAAGGAGAATAAAATAAATATTTTAGTGTTACTTTTTCATGCAAGTATCTAATCTTCATGGTAGACTAGAGGCTCTATAAGGGATCTTGACTAATGGGGAACACATCATGAGAATGTAGGTCCATTTTTATTTTCTTTTTAAAAACAACCAACATGAGTTTATATTAGTACCATACTTACTTTCCATATAGCTTTGTTCCTATAGTGAACATGTATCCTTTGTATAGTGATTATCACTAGTCACTTAGTGTCTTTCATGTCCTTAGTATGCCTCATGTCTCCTAAGGTCTTCTCATTAGATGCCTATGTTATTATTATTACATTCCCTCTTTCATTCCATACAACCCTAATATTTCCCATTGAGAAATATTGTTTTGTTCATTGATCACTCCCCCTAGGGATTCCATTTGTGAGTTGTAATGTAAGACCTTGGAAAGGACCAGGCCTTCCTCACAAATTAACAAATTTTCACATTACCATTCCAAACATAAATTTTTATCATATTTTCACATTTTTTTCACCTCATTGGTGTTCCCTTTGTGAGTTTTAGAGTAATACCATGGATAGAACCTGACCTTCCTCACAAAAAAATTCCAATACCCAAATCACAATGAAATTACATGTGTCAAATATGAGATAAGATGTGATTGATTATGAGTTACACATCATTGACATGCTTCCCATATTGAATTAGTATGTTTTATGATTAATTCATTAATATTTCACTTTTATCTTCTTATTTTTTGATTGCATGTAAGAATCCAACCATTTTTTCTATGTTTTTCATACTTCTCAACTTGAATTAGTGTGATTAATTTAAGACCATTTTGCCAATTTCATTTCTATTTTATACTTCCCAACATGATTTAGTATGATTTATTGACTTTATTTATTTATTTGTATACCATTGGTATTTCACATTCTTTCCATTTTATTACATTATTTTCATACTTCCCAATGTGATTTAGTGTGACCTATTTTAATTTGGTGCCAATCTTTTTCATGGTTTAAAAACATTTTGCCCTCTTATTTACCAATTTTTGGTTTATTATACTTATCCATATTTTGTTATTTCACATTTACAATCATGATATAGTGTGTAGTGCATTTTTTTTTTGATTAATTATACTTTTCTAACTCGTTTTCACCTGTTTCTTTTTAACCATGCATGTGTACTCCATAATGCTATAAAATAAAACACCCCACATATATCTCCTATATCATATACAACAAAAGTAAAATACATGTGATATAAATAAATATATCCATGCATCAAAAAACACAACCAAAATATAAATCATGTGATTAACATCCAACTATCAAAATAATATATCTTTATATCCCATGTGTTTTTATACAAAATATAAAAATTTATCGCTCTATCTATATGGTTGGGTTTTATCATGTATATCTCATGGCCTATCCATGTCTCTCATAGATGCCTTATAATATCCCCTATACACATTGCATTGTAATGAGTCTATCTAATATCTCAACCCTAATACCTATCCTTATAGGTTGGCCACCTAAGTCTGTACCTATCATAACTAAATCATGGTAGCCATATGCATGGCTCTCTCCTACATTAAGGCCTACTAATCCTATGCCTCTCCTACTCCCACCCCTACCAATGGCTTAAATCCGTCTCTATGTGTCTATAATTACCTCTCAGCCTCCCCCACTAGTTTAAACTAGCTTGCCTAAGCTAGGGTAGATGGTATCATAGGATCATCTAACATGGTGAGGTTATATGGCACTAGCACTCCATCAAATTTGTCATATACTACTGACACAATTAAATACCCTAATATTTTCTCCTTTGTCATAGGGTTTGTAAAAACCAAAGCTTAGATAGATATTGGATCACATATATATCTCAAATTCTATCTATCTACAATCATACACACCTAGTATTATATCTTAAAGACTAACAAATCCAATATTTATTACCTATTTTGGTGTCACTAACCATGGTCTATCCATCATCCCATACACTAATCAACTCATCTATGGGTCACCTCTAAATAAAATCAAATCCTAGATTCATCACCTGTGCATGTCTCAAGCCTCTTCTTAGTGGTGACTCTATTGATCAGCTCTACCCTGGGCTGACTATTGGGACATCCTACATGACAAATATTATATATTTATAATCTTATAGATGGCATATCTATTAGTGTTTTTCTTGAGGTGGTCATTTCCCCTCCTATTATGGTGCCTACTATGGTACTTATTTCACCCCTACATCCACATCCATGCCCTCTACTCCATCGACTGCCAGCTATCATGCTCAACTACTCTATGGTCTCACAATACAATGATATGATCTCCAATATCTCTATTAGCACTCTTCCTCCTATCCCCCTTGGTTATCTTGCATGTCATGCCCAAAATTTAGGCACTATTATAGGATCTATTGGGTGTGGGAGTCCAAATTCTCTTATAAAACATGCCACTAGTTATGGCTATACCCAATAGGTATAGTGACCTATCATCCACTCTAGAACTAGCCTTAGTACCATGGTCACCCAAATCAGCAAAATCATATCAATATGTGCATAGTGATACCACATGATATCTCCTTGTGTGACTATCTATAACCCTAGCACATGGGACACAACCTACACTACCTAGTCATATCTCCATCTAGTAATCTAAGTTTACCTATCATAAACCACATGAGGTTACCTAGTTGGTTAGTACATTAAAAACCTTTCATATATCTATATGATTAGTAACACCACTAGTACCATAATCTTCTTCCCTTTAGATAATATCCCATAAATATCATGCATGAGTTAGACCCAAATCATAGACATAAAATAATAAAGTGGTACCCTTCCATCCAACATATGACACAACACTCACACTATCATAAGTCCTATCATAGACTTCTAAATAACCAAAATATGTGAAATATAAATATCAAATAAGTTTACCCTTAGCCTTAGATAGATATTATATGATCATGTCTCCCACTTAACTAGTGCTTATCTATCCTCTGGATCATCTAGTGACCCTATCATCACCAGTGTCCCTCCTATAGGTAGTCCAAGTAATGCATGGAATCCTCTAGTGTGATACCTACATTTATGGTATCCCCATCCTTATTTTTTAGCCTATTTATATTTACTATTAAAAAATTATTTACCTTTTAAAAATTTACCATCAAATTTCTTATTTTGATTATATCTTTGTCTTTACTAATTATTTTTCCAAACCAATAAATATTCTGGAATCCTAACATCATATAAAATATTTTCCACTATTATATGCCTATATTACAAAAAAATTATTTTTTTCTCTTTTTTAATAATCTCTATATGTTCACCTAAATGTTCCTCACATTATACACCTTCACATTTCTCACATATCCTTCTTTATCTATAGCACTAAGGTAAGTAAAGGTATGTGTTTCTAATTCTACCCTTAAATTTATCTTATTTGGTCCGTAATACAATTTATTCAAATTTAGTGTTATATATCACTATGTTCTTTTCCTGAATCACCATCCCTTGTTGCACCTACGTGACATGTGATGAATGGGGCATATGTATAAACATAATATTTTCAAACTTTATCAATTACTAATACTCCTTATCTTGTAGTAACCTATCAAGTCTCAATCTCTTTGAGTGCATGCCTTAAAGGGTACACTAGGAAAGGGGTGCATAGACCATTGGTGCTTTGCAAGATTGTTGTCCCTTTTTCCGCTTACTATCTACACTCTTATCTCCTAAAAATCATTCTCCTAAGCTTTGCCTCCTTTTTTACACCTTTCTCTAGTCATTTACCACCTTTATTAGCCCTTTCCCTAACTGAAACCCATTTTTGGAATTTTACATGACTATGTCAACCATATTAACCTTGTATTATTATTTACAAAGGATTACTAAGAATTAAGTCGGTCATGGCTGACATAGTTCATTAACTAGTTAGTTTTTTGTTAATTTCAATACTAGGTCAACCAGGTCGACCTTGTTTGCTGAAACTTTCATAAAGGTTTAGGGTTACATATGCTTATATAAACACATTAATTTCACCATTTTTAAGAGAAGAGAATAAGATGTAAGGTATATTATGTATCTGATTATCCACAATTCTATTTGAGGAGCAAGCTTAGGATTTCATACTTTCTTTAGAGATACATTTCATGTCTTGTAGAGATGTATTTTGGATGTATTGATAGGTTATGTAGCATAGAGCTCATTTATATTTGTCATCCTTACATACCACAATAACCTATTGTGAAACACCTTGGCCAAGGGAGAGACTAAGGCTCTGTGGGTTCCTATTCAAAGGTAAGTATTCCTAACTTTGTTTGTCCTTTGTAAGAGTAGATAGATATGCATTTGCACATCTCTTCCATGAATTAGGATTTTGTATACATTAAAATGAGTATATGTCTTCCATACATGTTTAATTTTAATTTCTATTAGCCCCACTTTATTCCATAAGCTTTTATCAGCACTAGATTAGATTTTACTTTACTTGTTATTAGATTAGTGAATATGCAAACATAGAACTTAGCTAGGGTTATTGAATAGTTTTTCTTGAATAGAGGCTTTAGAACCCTCCCTAATGATATTATTGTTGGAAGAGATCCCTTGGCTAGGTCTAGTAGATCCATATTGGTCATGAGCCTGATTATCTAATGTATCCCTAATCAAAAGTTTAAGAAGGATCTATCTTCTCTGAGCTAGGATTGATTGATATAATATGTTGCATTTTCCATTGCATACACCATCCTCCAAAGTGGTTGGAAATGATTAGAATTGGTCTACAATGGCAAATCCCTCTATTTGGATTGGCTCTTCAAGTTCCCCTAGGAAATATGATTCAAAATTTCCTAATAGGATGGCCAAATTACAAACATTATTGGAAACTCTTATATTATTCGATCAAAGGCATCTTGTTCAATAGAACTGCACTCAGACCCATAGATAAGTTCATTATTGGTGGTCTCCTAATTTATTTTTGAGAAAGGTTGAGCACCCACATCTAGTGGCACTTAAAATAGGTTTCACCAAAAGACTGGACTTTCTCTTTACTTTTACCCTAGTCTAAAAGTGCCTCAAAGAGGTTTTCACTTTGGGACACTCAATGTTTTATTTATTTTTTTATGGATAAGGGTGTTTACCCATTCTCTAAAATAGGTTTTAGGATCCAATTTGATTAAGAACCCTTATTTATGGTCTCCCAATGATACATCATCTCTTAGGCCTAAAAAATTACAAAAGGCCTCATCATTCTCAAACTCATCTATAGGTACTATAGATTCTTTTTGGTCCCAGGCTATAAGTTGAGGGAGATATAAAGAAATTAATTGTGGTGAATAATTGGTATAAGGTTAAAAATACCATGAGTGTCAAATAGATTGGTATTAGCCAGGTATTTGTAAATGCTAAAATTAAACTCTATTTTACTATTGGCATCATTATCACTAGTCATTAGTGGTGTACCATGAATAAGATACATGGGGTCACCCTAGGTGGTTTAAATATTAGACCATAGGTTCTTTTATATTGAGTAATGGAGATTAGCTCAAGTGTTCCTTGTTGATTTATATTATTAACTCCTCCTTCATAGGTGTGTTTCTCCATGATCCTATTAAAAATGGGGTATTTGGCATTTTTATAACAATCAACCAGCTTGTCATTATATAATCATGATTCATCATTAGCAAGTGGATCTTATTATTGTCTAATGCCCAGTGTGAAAATGATAATCTCTAGACTATGAAATTTGCCTTTTCCTTTTCATTTCCATTCCATGCAAGGTGGTTTGGATTTAGATCTTCCATAGGACTTGGTGTTCTATGGAAGCTTGACAATGTGGAATGTATCGTGGGTCAAATAATATCCTATGTTATTAGCTATGATGGTAAAATGATTGGACATTTTAGGAGGTAGCATATGGGAAAATGAATCAAGGCTATTTGTGTCAATGCAATTAGCTTCTGGTAAATTGATAATAATTTATTTCTCCTTATCCTTTTTGGGAACTATATCTAAGCCAAAATAATAATTATAGATTTCTTCTTTGGCCTACAAATGTTTGGAATGTTTATAAGACTATAAATATCCATTGATATAGACTTCCATGACATAATGAGAGAACATGAGACACTAATGCAATGTGGAAGGGATTGCATGAATTTAATATATCTAAGGTCTACCCAAGAGTAAATTTTATGATAAATCTAGGTTTAACACATGGCATAATGTATCATGGGTCAGATTCCCAAAGATAATTGGCAAGTTGATGGTGCCTTATAATTCTCACTCTTCATTGTCATAGGCCTTGATAGTGATTATTTCTAGATAAATAACACATGTTGTGTATCTAAGATGCTTAATGAGCTTTAAAGACAAAAAATTCAAGCCCAAGCCATTGAATATGAGGATATGTTTCAATTTGTGTCAAATTATAATGACTTCAATGTATAATGGATTATTATGTAGAGGGCCAAGGGATGACATATAACTTTAGTTGAAGGTTAATTATTAGCTTGGGGTTAGATGTCCAACCAAGGCTTGGAATTTGTCTAGGGATATGTCATTGGTAAATTATGATTGGCGTAAGAACTCTATTAAGATGTTTTTGTGAATGGTAGATGTGCACAACAAATATAAAATGGAAATTTATGTGGACATATTTTTAAGTTATTCCATAATATTGAATGTCATATCCTTCACAATATTATATGGATTGTTCCTAGCTAGAATAGTGGGTTGGATGGGTGCAGTGGTAGATGGTTGTGGGCATGGAATGGTAATATTTGATAATTGAGTTTTGATGGTACACTTGGGATTAGATATGGGACCATTGTTATTATAAAATGATGGTAGAGGGGGACCATATAGGATAAGCCTTAGTTACTTGGAACTTATATGTGGTCATGGGGCAATGATGAGTTATCGATATGAGGTTCAAAAGTAGTAATCCTTAATTATTAGTATACATGTATGTGGTCCCAAGTCAAAGAAGGATCACTGGTATAGGTTGGTTGATTAAAGTTGGTTAGCAATGGTCCTATTTGGTTAACACTTGGTCCTATAATAATGGTAATGGTGGAAATGCAACATCCCATAGAATGACCTACAACTTTGTTGTAGTCATGTGTAATTGCATGATAAGTTTATTTGGTGTTGGCACCTTTCTAGCCTTGGTTCCATCTATTTGGTTGATGGTATTGCTATTTTTGTCTCGGTTATTAGTTGTTATTGTGTTGTGGAAAAGGGTTTTGATAAATACCCAGGTTATGATTAGATGTAAAAGCTCTATTATCTATTGTTATCTCCCCCTTTTTCAACATATTCTCAATAATGTACTTGATCTTCACACATGACATAAATTATTCCCATTAACCCAATGGTATTTATAGAATTCATTTTTTCTATACCAATCTGGTTAAGGAATGCCCTCAAGATAGTTCTTTGGAATCAGCCAAAAAATCAAATTAATAGTGGATAACTTGTGAAATATAGATTTAATGGGCTCTCTAAGGTCACTAAAAATGTGAAGATTAGGCACATTTATCCTTAGAGGAGGGGTATATAAAGGCAATGGTTAATGCATTTGTTGATATGGTATAGGTTGTTATAAAGGCTATGCTTATTGAATGGGTTGTTGGTGAGGATTAATTTAGATTTCTCCATTTCAAATAACATTCTTTTTATGGTAAAACTATTTATATTTTTCATAATTATTGGCTTGGGTTGGTGCTGATGCTTACGCTTGGACTTGGTCATGATTTTGATTTTGGATATTTATTTGGTTTTGGTTTTAATTTTGGTTATACAAGGTAAGATTGATAATCCCTTTGTTAATAAGGGCCTTTTTAATCAATAAACCTTTATTTATGATATCCTTGAAAGTGTGTACACACTACAGCTCTAGATGGTAAGATATCTTGTTATACAAATTTTTGGTAAACATAGTAGCTAATTTTTTATCTAGTAAGTTATGAGTGAGTTAGCTAGCAAGTGATTTGCATCATTGTAGATATCTTATGAAACTTTCATTGGATTTTTATTTATCTTGAGTCAAATATAGAAATGAAATATCATGTTCAAGATTGTAGGAGAAATGCTACAAAAATTTGTTTAAAAGGTCATCAAAATTAGATATTCAGTTCTTACAAAATTTTAGGAACCAATCTAAAGCTTGTCCTATTAGACTCTGAGGAAATAAAAGTAGGAGGTATATGTCATTGTAATCCAATAGCTAGAAAACAATAATGAATTTAGTTAAATAGGCCTTAAGGTATCCCTTACCCTTGTATTTGTCAAATTTTGGTGGTTTGTACCCTAGATGAAATGGTATTTATAGATACTTCATGTTGATTGGTTAGGAACACACATCATCCAACCTAAACTTATTGGTCTACTTTCTAGCTTGAATAACAGTAATTGCATCATTTATTTGTTGTATCTCTTGTGCCAAAAATAGGATGTAACACTACCTTGAGGTGTAGGCTAGGTGGTCAAAGGTGGATTACCTTGACTGAGATATAATGGAGGCATGGTTTATTATGGAATGTTGGTTTAGTTAGGGAACTAACCAAGAATATGCATACGGAGATTAGGATGCAACTATTTAAATTGCATGAATTATGATGTAATATTATAGTTGGGATTTGGTATATAGGCCTATCTTTAGGGAAATTATGGTTGAGATGGAAGGATATGGCTTTAAGTGAAGTATTTTACCTACTGAGTTTGAATAGGGACTTGTTGTCGACTAGTCATACTTGGATGGATAAGGGAAAATTATTATGAAACAAGGCCCTATCATTGGATTTTTGGTACTTTAAAACAAAAGGCAATTACTACCTAATTGGCACTTATTGAATAGTAGTACCTATTCATTATGCAAAAACTTTTTATGAATTAGATGATTGTTGAGCATTTGACATTAGTTAATGATGAATAGACATATGTTTTTGATTAGAAAACATTTATGAATGCATGTTGATTTATGATCAAATAGGTATACTTGTTGCTACCTGATGAGGTGTAACATTAGTTCCCCCTATTGAGGTGGTAGAATGTTTGATCCCTACATCATTGGTAACTTGGACTATGCTTGTTATTATGGAATGTTAGTCATCACCTATTATGTTGGAATAACATTCATCATATTTTTTTTTAAGGCAAGGCACTAGTTTAAGTTTGACTACTTAATCCTTGTGATTACATACTTAATGAAGTAGATGGGTGAGGATTAGAGGTAGCTTGTTGCAATTGGGAGGTATTAGTTTCTATCCCATACTATTGCAAAATGCTCATGGTTTTTACTAAAGTCACTTGTTGTGGACTAGTTATTTGTGTAGTTACACCACTTTGGCCTAGATTGGATGACATTTATTTTGTATCCACTGTGTTTGGCATATTTATATGTGTATAAGTAGTAGACACTTCTTAAATAGTTGGGGCATTGAACATGTTACCAACTAAAGTTCTTTTCACAAATGGGTCTATGTCCAAATTATCTTGGATTTTCAATTTAATTAATACTCTTATTAAAGGATCTCACTCTATGAGAGGAACATTTGACATGGCCATTTTATTAAAATTGCATGCTAAGTTCAAATAGGTCTGATATTTTGTATGTATATATATAAAGTGGTCCTTTATGAGGCCATTTCTTGTGATAATAATATGTGGATATTGGTATGGCATCATCATGAGTGATTAAGTATTTTTAGTAGAGGCATGTTTGATGGTTTGGTTTTAAGGCATAGTTGAAGGAAATCTAACTAGACTAAGTAAGGTTTTATAGGGGAAGTCTACTGGAAACTTATCCCCTAGCTCTGTAGCTCTGATTAAAACTTCATCCTTATTTGAAAGTAAGTGATAATAAAAAAAATAAGGATCATATGTCGATGGCATCATAACAAAGTATGGTTATTTTTTTAACTTGGTTTATAACTAATGGTACACTAGCAAGGTATTACATTGTTTGTTCTTGGTCCTACTCCAAGTATGGAGGCATGTTGACCAAATAGTGGGCTATCAAATTTTGACTTTGTTCTCTTGATTAAGTTTTATAATAAGGATAAAGATCCATCTCACAAACTACATCATCACCATAGGGGTCTTGAATAAAGTAATCTTGTGCGACCATATTATTAGATCTTAGATTTTTCATGGTTCCACTATGATTATGGTGATACATATTCAAATCAATGATGAATGTTTCATGACAAAGGATTAGAGTTATATAAAATATTTAAAAATAATATCCAAAGGACAAATGGTTTGAAATTAGTATAACTTGTTCTAAAAGTGGAGTTGTATCTCCAAAAGGTCCATGCTAAAACTTAGAACAAAATAGCCTAATATCAAATGTCTAATGTCAAATGTCTAACATCAAATGTATTACACAAAAAGGTCAAGTGAATGAATATAAAATATAATTCCAAACTCTAGGTTCAAAGTGTTTTAAATAACACTAATCTAAATTAAAAAAAAATTCTAGGTACTTCAGAGAAGGCACAAAAGATAGACTTTAAAAAAAATAAGGTATAGGATTTAATCTAACAAATTTGAAACACTTTGACATAAACTAGGCATTCAAATTGAAACATGAACTTGGTCAATTGGTATAAGGCATAAAACAATAGGCATATGGAGATAGGCTACTTCTCCAAATCTAAGCACAAATAATAGTTTTCAAGTTGAATAAGAAATTAGACTAAGTTACATAACCCAAAATAGAGATCATTTTCTAGGCCAAAATTACAAAAAGGCATAGGAAAAAATAATCAATATTTGGATTTGAACTTTTCAAGACTATTTTTGAACCTAACTTAGAAAACTAGGCTTCTTTAAATAAAAAATAAGTTAGACAAGAATGGATCATATAATGACACTAGGTACAGATCCAAAAGGCACATGTGGCTTTGGTTTTGAATTAAAATTTTGGACATAAGGGTTTGAGTAGCATAATGATGTTATCACACTCTAAATATGTAATCAATGGTTTGGTTTCAATACTATAAGGATTAAATTAAAAATGAATTGGGTAGCATAATGATACCCTTTTCAATCAAATGACACACACAAACAAGACTTATCAAAAGACTAAGGCAAAGGTATAGTCTCAAATGGGTGGCATAACACCTCCTCAAACAAAGGAGTGATGTATAAACAATACTTGTTTTGATGTGGAAAGATAGACAAATAATAGATAGTTTGACAAAAAAATCATGAAAGAAAGGATAAAATAACATAAACACCTAAGTATAACATCCTAAATTTTAAAACTGATAAGGTTGTATAATACTGTCAAATTTCATCAATATACTCACTCTTGAGAGAATTTAAATTGTTGATCCAAAAAGTAAAAGTGCATGAAAATTAGGGTTTTTAGGACCCCTCTTATCTCAAGAGTTTTTTCTATGACATGGAACTTTGATCTACTTACCCTATATCAACAATATGTCTACAACAAGTGGGGTTGTTCTAAACTATCAATTTTCACATGTTTCTAGATGTTCCCAAGTATGGCTAACACAAGATATGTTCACATCAATTAGATCTACATCAATTAGATTTTTTTGAAAATATATTATGCATTTCATAAGTACTACATCCATCACTTTCTTAGTGTAGTGCGATGTCCAAGTTGGTCATATGTTATGAGGGTAGCAGTCACTAATGGAGGTAGTTTAACTACTCAAACTACCATCCCAACAATTCACTAGCGTAGTTTATATACCCCACCATGGATTAGGTTTTAAACAATGATAGGATATGAATTCTTAGGTAAACACTTCCCTAGAGAATTCATGAGGAGGTGATGAAGTCCTGCTCACAAGCTAAAATGCATGAAAAATAAAGACAAGTGAAAAGACTTTATGGTTATTTTGGGGTCACCTAAATCATATATATTTTGGGAGGGCCTTTTTGAATTTTTTTTCATGCTTTTAGACTAAATAAAAAATTCAAATAATGATCACTTTTTGTCACTTGAGTTCCCTAAAGGGGATTGGGGGAGAACATACATGTGTCACTCATTTTTTAGAAACAAATAACTTTAAACAAATAATCATAAAATGAAAAACTATTAGGAGTATGTAACTAAGTGTGAAATTTCATTTTATTTGCACCAAAATGAAATATGTATTGAATTTTGAGCCCCTTGGCATTTATTAAAAAACTTGTAAAAACTTCAAAAATAACTAAGGCATGAAAATAATTAAGTTCATTTTAAGACCCAAAAACAATGTGTGTAAGATTTAGCCATGTTTAAACTTTGATTTTTACACCTTAGGAGCTGTAATTTGTTAGAGGGTTTACCTACTTAGAATCCCAAAATTAAATGAGAAAATAATATTTTGAAATGAACTCTTAGGTTTCCTATTTTTTGTCTCAGAGAGATTGAAGTCAATCTATGTAGGGATCGATGTTGGTCCATAGAGGTCAACATTGATCAATCCACATAGGGATCGATGTCAATTGATAGAGATCAACATCATTTATTATAAACACATAGAAAAATAAAACTCTACTTTGATTATAAAAATGGCTAATAATATGACCTCAAAATAAAAACAATCCATTAGATCCTAAAATAAAAGGGTTAGGCAAACAATATTCAAATCCTCAAACATATAATACAAGATAAAAAAAATCAAAAAAATCCATCATTAGTCATGTTTCTATTGTGCTCTACTTTTCACATATAGATCAATGTTGATTTGGGAGAATAATGTCTATCTAGGAGAATTAACATCAGTCTCTATCAAATTTTGAAATAAATTGGCATCGGTCACTTGCAACCTATGAGTTTATAAAAATAGAAATACTTGAAAAATTAAATTAAAACTCAAGTTTTTAAGATTCTTAATCATCCATTAGAAAAACTAAAAGTTGCATATTAATATCCTTGCTTGTATGGGATGCTTAGTGTCCCACTAGATATGCCAACATGTGTAGCTAGGAATTTACATATATGAGTGGTTAGTCTTGTGTTAGTCTCATAAAACAAATGTAATAAACACACTAAAGATCCTAACACCTCTAACCTAGACACTAGGGAGAGCTTAGGTTATAAAAACTAAATGAAAATAAAACAAAAACATAAAAGACACAAATATTTTACCTTCCTTGGAGCTCCAAATGGCTTGTTTAGCTTGTGCATCAATAAGTCTTTGAAAATGGAGGTTGTTTGGCTCCTTCTCTCCTTGGTACCTTGTATTTTGATTTGATTGGCTTAATATTTGAGAATGATAACCTTACTTGCTAAGAATTTAGGAATTATAATACTACATCAAAGAGCTTGTTGAAGATATTTGTGCATAATAACTTTGTACAAAAATAGCTTATGGTTTAATATGTAAGGTCTTATATTTATAGCTTTAACAATTAACTCTCACCCAAGGTGAGTTAAGGTTGAGTTTAGGATTGTAATGGGTTTGAACTAAACATATGTGAGTTAAAAATAACTCCAGTTGAGCTAATCGTTATCAAATAATTTTGATTTTTAATCACTAGGCGTGGCTCTCAAATTAGATATTTTAAAATATTTTCAAAGATCTTGACAATTCATAAACACAGTGATGAAAGGCTTTGATATTTTGATTTTAGGAATTTCTTTTTTTTATATATTCATTAATTTCAAATGGATAATTCAACTAGGAATTTAATCTAATTTAGTTTTTCAATTGATTTTTATTAATCTTTTATCTCTTTTAATATTTTGTTCAAGTGTACAAGTGCCCCACTTAATAGGTCCATAGGCCAAATGGATAGTTGTGCTCAAGGTGATTAGAGATGAAGTTATGAGAGGTTATTGTTGCATATTATAGAATACCCCAATTAGGGATGTCTCAACATGATTTTGAGCATTTATGAATGATGAAAAATCAAATTTGGGATGTTTAGTTATTTTTAGACTTAATTTGTAGTGGTTGGTAGGAATCGGTCTGAAGTTTAGTTAGAAGCTAGTTATGGCCAGTATTAGGTGTCTACAATTTTAAGATCAATTGAGATTGGATAGATTAATATTATTGCATCACCATATCCTTTCATTTTTTCACTTTATCTCTTTTCACCTTAACATTAATAAGCCTTATAAAGTGAGCTTACGTTGATGTACCAAGAGATCTAGCCCCATAAACTAGAGATTTGGTCTTCCTATAGGTCACCCACAGCCTTTAGACCAATCCCAAGTTATCCCAAGATTGAAGATAATTTAAATATCTTCTTCAAAGGGTACATATTGGAGTGTTAATAGTTGCACTTAACAATGAAAATATGCTCATCCTTATTAGAGTCGATACGACTAGAATGTTCAATGGGTTGATTTAATCAAGGAGGGTGGGAGGATTTACCAAGGTGAACAAGGATAAGTAATACATCACCATTTATTATGATCTTCATTGAACTAATTTTTATTTTAGCACATGATGATATGAACCATGATATAAAATACCATAATGATGTGGCTATAATATATGTAAGGACTGACTCTCGATCCATTAAATAATTAAAAATAGTGCACCAATAATAAAAACCATAATGGAAATGTTGATGTATGAATATAGATAGATTCAAGAATAATGTGCAAGAAATCATCCCATGAATGCATGTACATTGAGTTAAGACGTAACAATGAAAGAAAACAAATAAGAAAATAAATAAGAAAATAAATAAATAAGTGAATAAACACATAAAAAACTTGAAATTAAAAGCAACAGAAAGCATCTTATTATTAATGAAGTCAATATATATGTGTGAAGGATCAATAAAATGATAAATGAATTGTGCCCCCAAGCCAATATATATGCAAGGGAATGACATATGGGGATAAAATATCCTATTATAAGTTGTAGACATCCAATTCCTAACACCATTTATGTTGAAATTGTCAATCTCACTAGAATTGCACTCAAATGCATATTTTAGGTCAAAACCTATAAAAAGTCCTAAATGGTTCCAACTTGTCATTTACAAGTGCCAATTTAGGTCAAAGTATCCCTAAATAGGGCAATGCATTTTATGGGCCAGCTAAATTTGATCAGATCATTTTGAGTCAAAATGACCATTTTGTCATTTAGTGCTCTAGATCACTCTTTTATTCTAATTCATTAATACACATCATGTACCTTTGTTATTTTCTATTGGCAACATCATAAATGGGAATACAGTTCTAACAAATCTAACGTCACCTTCTATTTCCTCTCTAGTCAAATTATGACCCAATAATATGACTTTATAACCATTTTGATTAATTGAGGACCAATTTTCAAATATTTACACAAATGTTGATTAACCTTGTTTAAGGCTAATTAATCCAAATCAAGAGCTTAAGTGGAATTTCCATGAGAGTTGTTGAATATTTATTTTTTTAAATTGATTCTTACTATCTACATCACCTAATGGTATTATCTATGGGGTGGCATCCATCAAGCCATAAGTGCATAATATATCAGGATTATGGGTCACCCATGCCAAGTTAATACCTCCAATGCCTCTTTAATGCCCCTTCTTTGAAGGTCATGATGAAGATAATTATTGATTTAATTACAAATATTAGGACTATCCTCAACCACACATCGTCATCTCAAGATGGATGGTTTAGGTTGATCCTGACCAATCTCAAAAATATATAAATAGGGAGGCTATGAACATCATTTATAAGCTATTTTGGTGCAAGGTTATTATGCTCAAATATCTTCAAAGCTTGACTATTTCAAAGTTATAATGATAATTTTTTTCCAAAAAGCTTCATTGATAGGCTAGTTTAGTGATTTACAATCAAGAGCCTAGGTTTTAAGGAGTGTTCTTGAGGCATTAGAGGAGCTTACCACCATTTTTGACAAAGACAAGGATTCTTGTTCAAGGGAGAACATGTTTTTGAGCCACATGGGTATGGTGAATCTATCTGGGAAGGTAATATGGTGTTGATTTCTTTCATTTGTTTCTTGCGATCTTTTATAATTCCCATAGGAATAGATAGGCTTGGTTAGTTAGTTATTTATGCATGTTTCATTATTTATGGACTAATGCTTGACTAACTTGTTTTGTAATCCTCTCTACATATTTTTATGCCCGATGAGATAAGACACATCTCACACCTAAAGAAGATAACTTTACAATTATAAAATATCCATTTAGACCCTTAAAACTCTTGAAAATTAATTTTATAACTTTATTTTGTCATTTTTGGTTACCACAATTTTTACATAATAAATGATGTTGGAAAAAATATTGACATTAGTTACCTACTTAACTAATACCAGTCAGTAGAAATGATAATGGTCAGATCTCGGTTAGCTATAATTGACGTCGGTGGTATTGATCGACATCGGTCACTATGTTTTTTTCAAAAACACATACTTGAGACCTACTTTTTCAAAGTTTTTTGTTTCAAGCTAAAAAGAGATTCAAAGCTAAAGGACAAGCTAACAATTTTGATATAGTACCAAGTTTAAAATTTTCTCAAAACATGTTTAAATCACCTTTACATGCTTAAAAATGAATTAGGAACCTTCTTTTGGGTGTTTAACAAATAATTTTTAGATGTTTTTGGTGAATGTTTTCAAAGTTTGAAACTAAGACCAAGGGTTCAAATGAACACCACCAAAAATTTCATTTGGGTGATCTTGAAAATGACCCTAAAGTCTTTCTATTTTATGCTTTCTTTATTTTCATGCAAACTTGGCTTGTGAGGGGGATGCCATTATCTCTCATGAGTTCTTTAGGGAAACTTTGACCCAAGGTTTCACCTCCTATAATTGACTTCATTTGAATCCTTTAGAGTTGCACATGGGATATATTTGCATTTGGACATCAGACTATACTAAGGAAACAATAGAATGTAGTGGTTGTAAAAAGGACTAGACCTTTTTACAACTAGCCAATGTCATGGTCACCTAGTTTGTGTTCTTGTGTTTCACATCATTTGACATGAAAGTCATTGTGAAATTGATTCCCCTAGAACAATCAAAACCTTGCTAGTTTAGTAAACCCCACTTTGTCATACCTTGTCAGTTTAGACTCAAGACACTTTTTTTATCATTAACTTACTTGGTCTTGATTTGTGTCTAAAACTACTCTTTAAACTCAATGAACTTAACCAAAACACATTTTCCTCAATTTTATTGAGTAGGGGAGGCATTATGTTGTCCAAATGAAATATTCATCTTTTCCTTGTTTAATTTGTTATCAAAAGCTTTGTGTCATGTCATCCACTTTGGCATAGTTATGCTACCAAATTGAGTCTAGATCTTTTACCTAATTTGTTTAAATCCTTCATTTATAATCCACATTCGAAATTGAACCTTTTTGAGTTCTAAGGGTTGGTGTGTCAAAGTGGGTTCACCATTTATGTACTAAGCTTGTTTTAACTTGGGTTCAATTTTCTATTTGGATTGAAGGTCATTTATTAAGACTCAAAATCACATTATCATCTTGGTGGACTAAAGTAATCTTACATACCACTCATGCTTTGGGTCCTAGAACATATTTTATCCTACTAAAATCATGTGGCAATGTTGTGCTGCCTATTTGGTCCTAGATTTATACTTAGTGATTCACGTATGTCTTTACATCTTGAGTTTCTTAGTTCTTTTTGTCTTCTTCGTAATCTAGAGAGCTTTCCTCTAAACTTATAGGGTCAACTTTTCAAAGTTGAAACTAGATTTTGTAGTGTGGGTGTACCGCACAGATCTAGGCTTTGGTGTACTAGTTTTCACCTTGGGTCTTTGAGTTACCTTACTCTCTTCTGATCTATATGATTTCAAATTTACAAAAGGTCGAGTAATTTAGTGAGCCAAATCTTCTAAATTGTGTGTGATTTCAAACCACCCTCCCTTATCATCTCATTAGTACATTGGTTATTTGTTTAAAAGAGAGCCAAAGCATACTTTGATTAGTTGCCGAACATTGGTCCAAAGTTAGTCAAACACACATAATAGCTCTTTTTAGACATGACTCAAATTTTCACTCGTATTAGGACCTCTTATGACCTTAGTTATGAGGATGATAATTGTTATGATGATCAAGATAACCTCTTTATTTTTTATGATATCCATACAATAATAGGATTTGAAGATGATTACAATGATTTCAACCCCAAAAATATCAAGATGAATCCCTTCTTAGATTGATATAATTAGGTGTTATACTACCTTCTAACTTTCCTACAGAACAATTACATACCTTGGTTAGAGAAGGAAAATAATGATGACAAGAGCAAGGTTTTCCACAAATAGACATACCTTCTTCTTCTAATAAAGGAAAGGAAATACAAATAGAATCAAAACCCATAAATCTAGATCTTCTAGCTAAGATCAAGATAATAAGTCAATGATATGCAAATCAACTTATCACAGACTTAACTAACTCCCTAGTTTCCACTTCAATTCACAATAATTCTTCAAAGGAACACGAAGATATGGTGGAAAGTATGCAATAAGTATTGTATGATAACATTACCATAGTGGATCAAGGTAATATAAATCAATATTTAAAGTCACAAGAGACCTTACAAGATGTTCCATTTGATACAAAACATACATTATTCAATCATCAATAACATCTTGTTACTTTACAAACTTAGAAACCCAAACATTTAGTTTGAATTGAGGAAATCCCTCAAGACAATATAGCTAGATCTTTTCAACAAACCCAAAGATTGGCAAATAAACATAGAAATTTCCAAAATCAACAAAGTGAAAAATAGTGAAATTCAAGGAATGTTTTACAATCCAAGAATCAATGGCCTATGTTCTCAATTCAAGCAGCAAATCAAAACAAAATCATGGATCAAAAGGTATATGCTCCCTATATATTCACACAAAACTAGGGGCACATTCCACTCCAATAGCAATAAAACTAGGGGCACATTTCACCCCAATAGAAAAAAAACCAAGGGCATATTCTACCCCAACAAAGAAAAAACTAGGGGCACATTCCACCCCAACAACAACAAAACCAAGGGCACATTCCACCCTAATAGAAACAAAACCAGGGGCACATTCCACCCCAACAACAACAAAACCAAGGGTACATTTCACCCCAACAAACTATTATCCAATCCACAAATATACCAAACATGCAAGAATGGAATTTGATGAAGGAAACTGTCTAAATATTGGAGATGAATAATAGAGTCAAAAAGTACAAATTCAATGAGATATGCCCATATCCATTTGACTTATTTATTCTCCAAAACCCCTTTCCACCTTATTTTGAGGCACCTAAATTTGACAAATACAAATGGAAATGAGATTCATGTGAACACATACAAGCATTCTTCATCTTGTGTCAAGAGGTTGCTTATAGTATTGAGTACTTACTATGACTGTTACTATGAAGTTTAGCGAGATAAGCTCTTGATTAGTTACTTAAACTACCTAAGGGATCAGTTGTAGATTTCAACAACTTATCAAAAATGTTCATTAACCATTTCTCATATAAAATAGAACATAAATTAACTGTTGTTGACTTATGCAAAGCCAAACAACATGATGGTGAAAGTTTTACTACATATCTACAAAGGTGGAGAGCATTGGCAGGCTGCTTTCAACATAATTTTCTAGACAAATAGTTGTCTGATATCTTTGCACAAAATTTGCATCCTAAAGTTATGCATAATCTATGGTTATCTTGTGCTAACTCATTTAAATAAATTATTGACAAAGGAATGCAGATTGAGAAGGCTCTTATTGCTAGGGGCCTTGTTAAGATCTTTGCACAAGGACAAGCATCTAATTAGACTAAATCACTAACTCAAACAATTATGTAGGATAATCCAAAGGGCTTTATCAAAAATAAGAACATGATTGGAAATGGGGTGATAGAAACAAGACATGTACAAATAGTACAAGCTATGCCTCTTCTAAATGTACAATTAACTCCCTTAAATTCAATACCTACTTTGCAAATACAACCTCCATGAAGGATATTTCATAATAATTTTAGAGCCTTTAGGAAGTTAGGAGAATCGGTTGAAATAGTGTTTAAAAAGTTCATTATAGCTAATTTAATTATGTGGCCAGTATCAAGGCCATTTCCTCAAGATCAACCAAAACTAGACTGGTACAAAGAGAATGAATGGTGTAACTTTCATCATGTTCATAGTCATAGTGCATATCATTGTGTTTAATTGTGATATATTATTGAGGGCTTTATTGAAAATGGTGAGCTAGAAATTAAGTTGGCCCCTAATCAGGACACAAATTAGGATATGGGAATATACAATGACCCCTTTCCTCGACATGATCCACCACCACCAAGAAACAATCAAAATGGTCACAATCAAGGATAGAGGTAGAATCAAAACCAACAACAATGTTAGAATCATAATGAGCATAATCAAGATCATGATCCCCACACTAATAATCTCCCTTATAACAATATACCTTATGACTACAATAACACTATGGGATTCATTTCTGTAACCCACATTGCCACTATTACTATGACATCATGTGGTCAATCTCATGTTCCTCACAACACGAGACCCATCATTATAGGGTCAGCACCCTCACCCCCTAGTAATACCATGTCGAGTTCACATCATCATGTTGTTACTATATTTTCATGGGTTACTAATCCTGAATAATAGTACCATTCTTCTAAAGACTCCTCACTGACCCAAAATTATAGTAATACCATTAATTTCCCATGAATCACCATCCATGGCCCTTTGCCTTGCTCTTTTAATTATAATGACTCCTTGCCACCTCTAGGTTATACAGTTACAACTAAATGCCCATGAGTTACCATTTATGTCCCTTCACCCACTTCTTTCCATAAACCCAATGAGAACACTGTGCCAATTGTTCCAAAGATGAATACTACCCCAAAAAATACTAAACTAGTTCAATCCACAATTCAAAGGCCTTTTAGTATAATAGATCGATTAGATAAAACCCCTACATAAATTTCCATATTAGAAATATTGTAAACATCTGATGTCCATATAACCATCTTCAACAATATTTTACAAGAGTCTATTATGACTAATGATATAAACCTTGATCAATTCCAAAACCTAGTTGGACATTTGTCTTCATTTCGGTAAATCACATTTGATCAAAAGGACATGTCCACCCTTGGCCCAAACCATAATAACCCACTATACATTGAGATAATCACTGTGGATCACAATATTAAGTAATTTATTATAGATAATGGTTCAGGGTTAAACATCATATCTCTTAAATTGGTGTGATGATTGGGTTACATAGACAAAGACATTCAACTAGAGACTATTAAAATCAAGGCTTATGATAATGTCAAGAGGGAGTCATCTGTTACAATTTGGTTGTTAGTCATGGCTAGGTCTATTTATCATCACATGTTATTCCATATTGTGGATATTGAGCTTCCTTATAACATAATTCTTGGTCATCCTTAGATCCATGAAGTACAGGTAGTTCCATCTAATCTTTACCAATGCCTTAAGTTTCCCCATGATGGGATCAAGGTTACTATTCCCACTGATCAGCAGCCATATAAATACTGCAAATATCTTGAAGTAGAGTTTTATAATTATAACTATTGTATAGGTTTTGAATTCATTACAAATAAGAACAAATACATCATTTCTCATCCATATCCATCTAATTATATAGACCCTAGAGATCTAACCTCCACTTCGATTGATCTATTTCCTATAGCTCTAGCCAAACAGGTTGTTATTAAAGACACTAGCATTTCCATGTACCATCTATGGGACATACTCCATATTGTAAAATTAACAAAATCCCCTAAAACATTTGGTAATCCTAAAACTTCCTAGACTCCTAACATACTTGATTAGATTTGGTAACCAAAGAAGAAGCAACCAAAACCTCCTATGGTTTTTGTACCTACAATTGCACCAATGAAAGATTGAGAGGCTTATAAAAATGGATATTGGTTATATTTTGAGGGCCTTGTGGATTGTTTTTAGAATCTAAAGTATCCTATCCCTCATAGGATAATGGATCATCTTGACTATATAGGGAAAGGCCTTAGCCCCCAGGCATAAGGAATTTTAGAGCCCTTATTAGCTAGAGTTATCAATGGGAATCATGGTCTCAGATTTACACCACTAGAGGATGACCTCATAACATTTAGTAGTGAATATTATAAAGTGATTGGTAACAAGACTCCTAGTAGAGAAACAACATCCCATTATAGCCTTTTTAATGAGCTTGTTGATTCAGATTTGTTTGATTTAAATGCCATATTGACCATAACAACTATTGGAGCTTCTTATCTTGAATAAAAAATCTATCCTATTGGAGCTTCCTTAACTAAAAGCAAAAAACCATCCTATTGGTGCTTCCCTTCCTAAATTAGGATATTATATCTTTACCATTAGTGCTTCCCATCCTAAAGCAAACCCTCACTGTAACCTATTCCTTTTCTATCCTAAACTCATAGATTAAGATCAACAAAGTTTAGTCATATGCCTCGATGAGTTTCAAAATGAATAATCGATTGTAGAATACATGGGCCTACGAGATGCATCTCCCATTGGTGATCATAAACAAGGTTTTTATTTTTCATTAAATTCTTCTACCTACTTTGGAGAGCAAGCAAAATTTATTGGTCATAATAAAGAAAAAACATCAAGATCTTCAGGTGAAAACCTCTTTGAGGCACTTGGTAGTCAGGGAAAAAGTAAAGAAAAAGATAAGCCTTTGAGTGAAAACCTATTTCAGGTGCTCCTAGGTGGGAAAGTTTGCTCATCCCATTAGGACGTATGAAGACCATCTAGCCTAAGTTCCATAGCTAGTACAAGCATCTCTTATAAACAACATTAAATATTTGAGCATCTTGCTCTTGAGTTTCTAGATGTCTTTGCCAATTGCCCTTTACTTAAGAAGGTAGATTTTGATTCTTCATATTATCCATATCTTTGGGAGGAACAACAAGAAGATATAGTAAAATAAGATGATCATGACCATACATTACCTACAATTCTAGAGGATGGATCCACACTCCTTATGGAGATTACAATATAAGTGAATTTGGGAACCCATAAGAATCCTAAAAATGTTTATCTTGGAGTTTCCCTTACTGAAGTAGAATGTAAACATATTATATCCATTCTTAAGGATTATATAGACATATTTTCATGGGCATATTCTGACATGCCATGCTCAGATCTAGATTTAGTTTTCCATCATCTTTGTGTTCACCTTGATGCTAAACCAGTCAAGTAAAAGTTGAGAAATATGCATCCACACATTGCCCTTTTGGTTAAGGTTGAGTTGGAAAAGTTATTAGGACCCAATTTCGTCAGACCACTAGACTCCTCTAAATGGATTTATAACATAGTGCCATTAAGTAAAAAGACCCCAGACATATGTGTTTTTAATAATTTTTATGATATCAACAAGGCATATCCCAAAGATGATTTTCCTCTACCCAACATCAACATGATTGTCAAATCAACTACTAGGTACAAGATGCTATCCTTAATGGATGGATTATTTGGTTAAAATCAAATCAAGATATCCCCTGTAAGATCAACATAAGAACACATTCACCACTTTATGGGGGACATTCTATAACCAAGTCATGCCATTCAGTTTGATGAATATTGGAGCCACATATTAGTGTGCAATGACTATCCTCTTCCATGACATGATGCATGACATTATCAAGAACTATATTGATGATATACTAGCAAAATAAAGAACAATAAATAGACACCCTAACATTCTATAAAGAATATTTGAGAGGCTTTATACATATAAAGTTTGCTTGAATCCTAAGAAATGTGTCTTTGGAGTCACATCAATAAAATTGTTAAGGTTCATTGTATCATAATGAGGGATTGAGATTGACCCTGAAAAGGTCACCATTATTATGGAAATGCCTCCACCAAATAATCTTAAATAGTTATGAGGTCTACAAGGCAAGATCCAGTATATACATAGGTTCATTTCTCAACTGGTAGATAAATGCCACCCATTTACCCATATCTTAAAGAAGCAGGTAACATTTTAGTGGGATGAAGATTGACAGATAGCATTTTCAAAACTTAAAACATAATTGGCCAGCCCACCAGTTTTACAACCTCTAACACAAGGAAGGCTACTACTTCTTTATATATCAGCCATAGAACATGCACTAGGGGAACTTTTGGCTCAACATGATGATCATGGTAAGGAACATGTGGTTTATTCTTTAATCCACACATTGGTAGCCTATGAACATAATTATATGCCTATTGAGAAGGAATGTTTAGATATGGTTTTTGCCACTCAAAAATTGTGACATTATATGCTAAATAATAAAACTATTGTTATCACCAAAGTAGATCCTCTCAAGTTCCTCTTATCTAAAGTAGATATTCAAGGATATATGTCTAAATGGATTATTCTCCTTAGTGAGTTTGATATCAAGTACCATAATCAAAAGGTAATCAAAGGGAAAATTCTTATAGACCAACTTGCAAAAGCTCCTATTACGGCCACTCAACCTCTCAACTTTTACCTTCTAAATGATTCTATCATGACAATAGAAAAAACATCACAATAACCTAAATATTAGACACTCTATTTTGATGTGTGCATCACATCTTGAGGATTTGGAGCTGGAATATTGTTGATCATGCCATAGGGGGATTTGATCCCCAAAATGTTCCATATACAATTTTAGTGTACAAAAAATATGGTTGAATATGAGGCATTAGTTTCAAGGCTCCATCTTTCCATACAATGGGATATTCAAAGCCTAAATGTCTATGGATATTTGTATCTAATCATAAATCAAACAACTAATCAGTATCAAATAAGAGATGATAATCTTGTTCCTTACAAGCAAATTATTGATAACCTTAAAACACATTTTAAATCTCTACAATTTGAGAAAGTTCCATGGGTCAACAATAGATATACTGATGCCATGGAAATAATTGGTTCCATGATTCAAATTCATGATAGTGATAAAGAGTATCAGTTCCTAATTGAAAATCTTCTTCAATCAGCACATATTCTATTAGATTTAGAGAGGATATGTACCATTCTTGATCCTAATCCCTCACTTGAGCTACCATGGTACCAATATTTTATAACTATTTCCATAGCCATGTATTTCCTTCCAACCTTTATAATAACCAACAAAAACTTTTCCTTCATTTTTTAACATGTTATATCCTCCTTAGAAACATGATTTATGAAAAAGGATATGATGGAATGCATATTCATTATTTATCTTTGGGAGAATCCAAGATGGCACTAAAGGAGGTTCATGAAGGAATGTGTGGGGCCCATACCAATGGTGTAGTCCTAGAAAAGAAACTTCTCAAAATAAGCTATTATTGGCCCAAAATGGAGATAAATGCTTGTAATTATGTAAAGAAGTGTGTTCCTTGTCAATAGCATGGAAACTTGATACATTCACCTTCCTTACCATTTCAGCCAATTACAACACCATGGTTTCTCTCCACATGGGGTCTTGATCTCATTGGGAAAATTAACCCAACATCTTCATATGGCCATAAGCACATTTTGACTATAACCTGAGTACTTTACCAAGTGAATTGAGGCCATTCCTCTCACCTATGTTACTAGGAAATAAATAGCCAAATTCATTAATTACCATATCATCTATCAATATGGTATCCCAAACCATATTATATCTGATAATGGTAGATCCTTTGTAAACCAAGATGTGAAAGCTCTTTGTGCAAAATTCAAGGTCAGGCACAAGAAATCCACTCCATATACCCTGCAAGGCAATAGATAAGCTGAGGCATCAAATAAAACCATTATATCCATCTTAAAAAATATTATCAATGATTTTTGCCATAATTGACACTTACAAATCTTTCTTGCCCTTTGGGCTTATAGAACCAGTCATCGTACCCCAACTAGAGCTACTCCATACTCCATTGTTTTTGGCACTAAAGCTATCATATCTATCAAGATTAAGATCCCATCTTAAGAATATCATTGGATCACATTGAATATGATGAATATTATAGAGCCTCATGGCTAAAATAACTATAGCTTCTTGATGGTAAGCATTTGGCTACCCTAGAAAACTTGCAAGCCTATTAGCACAAATTGTGGAGAAGATACAAAAAATTCATTCTCCCTTGAGAATTTGATTTTGGTGACTTAGTTTTAAAATATAACTAGAATAACATGAATGTTGAACCCAAAAATAAAGGAAAATTTTAGCCTAATTGGTTAGGACCGTATATTGTCACAATAAACTATGGATCAGGAGCATACCGACTAGCTAAACCTAATGGTGAAGAATTTTCAGAGCCCATGAACATCATACACCTTAAGAGATTCTACACATGAACAAATTTGAACCATTGTCTATAAGACCCCTAAATTGGGGGCAACTTGGGCTATAATAATTTTTTCCCACCCTTTTTTCTTACCTTGAACACATTTTATACTACCCTAGTCCACTTTTCATGAATCTTGACAGTAAAGGCTTTGAACTCTTGGCACTCTGAACACATTCTTCATCCCATTCTGTAAAAATATCTTTAAGAAGCATATTATTTATTTTATCTAAGGCATGTTATTATCTTGAACACTTTTTATCCTTTAACCAATTATAATCTCGATTATGTTTCATGCACATTATGAATGTCTCTAGTAGTAGTTATACAAAGTAGTTCAACTAGGATAGTCTTATGTAGTTTTAGATAGGTGAATAGCCATATCTTCTTAGTTCAAGTATTTACTAATTTTTTTATTTTATCAAGAACCTCACTCTCACTAATTTTTAAGCATGGGTTGTTACAGCTAGTTATCTATCTTATTGGAGCCTCTACTTTCAATACGTGCATCTCCTTGACTAAATGGTCCACCTTGTGCATATTTTATCCCAAAAATACTAAAAACATTGAAAATACCAAAAAAAATAGAACATGGTCCACAAAAGAACAAAAACATTGTCTCATGCTTATGTACATTTGTACATTCCCATTCTAGCATCCCATGCTCTCATTATTTTGTGAGAAACTCTTAAGTTTGAATGCTATCACCATTTTGTGAGCAAATCTTAAGTTTGAACACTCTCACTATTTTGTGAGAAACTGTTAAGTTTGAATGCTCTCACCATTTTATGAGCAATTGTTAAGTTTAAATGCTCTCACTATTTTATGAGAAACTATTAAGTTTGAATAATCTTGCCATTTTGTAAGCAACTCTTAAGTTTGAATGCTCTTGCCATTTTGAAAGCATAGAAATAATAGTTCTTTTCATCTTATCCCATGCACTTGTCATTTTGTAAGATCATTCTTTCTCATCTCATCAACTTATTTTTTGCTAGACCATTCTTATTTTTTTGTTGTATCTTCCATTTCTTCTATAAATCATGCTAGTCTAATCATCATTTTTCTTTTATCCCATTTCTTGAGAGAACTACATTTGGCTTGAAGTTTATGTTGGAACATGCATCCATAGAACAATGTAGGCATCATCCACTTGTCTTGTACATTTGGAGTCAGCTCGATGAACCCCTTCCTTTTCTTCTCTTCCCCCATTTATTCTGTCATTGTTCTTTTTTAATTAAGGAATAATTGTCATGTCATTGTTCTTTGTTATGATGTGGTAGAAAGTAATGCCTCTACCACACATGCATGAACATTTGTCTTTAAACCATAATAACTTGGTTTTTATTTGTGTGTGTTTATTTTAGTCTTCTTATTGTTTTTTTGTGTCTTTTTGGTTTTTTGTTATGCTTTTGTGCCTTTCCTTTTATTTCTTCTCCTTTTCTCTTTTTATTACTTCTTGTTTCATTCTTGGTCTTGTGTTTCTTTGTCTTTTTTTTTTTTCTTTTTTCTTTTTTCTTTTATATTCAAGAATTCCTTGATGGTCCACATGGATCTTGATTATTCATATCTTGGTCTCATGTCATTAAGATGTTCTTGCCTTTTGTTTTTAAACATTTTTGTTCCTACTTAAGTCTTGATAGATCATATCTTGATTTCAAGTTAGGTTCATTTATGTTTGTTTTTTTATTTGTTTTTGTTTTTTGTTGTAAATCACTATAACTCTAGTTTTGATCATTTTTTTACCATTATATTTAGTTATAAATATTCACATTTGAACTAGCTTAGTGTAATTAGAATCTTATGTCATTATAAGTTATTCTTACTTATGATGCCTAATTTCTTTTGCTATAGCAATAACTTTGTGCTCAGGTCTCAATGTCTTAATGTCAAAATCATCTCTAATGAATGATTCTCAAGAACACTCCATAAAACCTAGGCTTATGATATGGAATTAGGATTCTAGGTAACATGAATTTTAGTACTAAAATTTTATGCTTAGACATGCATCTATTTGCATACATTATGATTCTAATCAATTCTTGGTCATTTTTCATCATTCATCATTCTATCCTCTCCCAAACTTAGGTGAACTACATTAGCCTAAAGTTCATGATGGAACATGAGTCCATGGAACTATATAGGTAGCACTCAATTTCTATTGAGGTTAGCTCAGATATTTCCATTCTTCTTTTCATCTCTCTCACCACTTTGTGCATTCTCATATGCTTGGTTTTATATGGCTTTCTAAGCCATTACACCATCACATGCATGCTTGTGCCTACTCACTTTAACCTATATTTTTGGTTATATCCTTGAGTTATTTTGATTTCCAATTTTCCATGCTAGGGCCCAACATCTGCACCACGTCCGAATCAAATTAGCTCTACAAGGGAAAATCATTATTTATTCTTTATCAATGATCAAGATTCACCCTACTAGGGAAAAACTATTTTATCATGATCAAATATGCTCTATTGGAATACTTATTATTATATTTTCTCTATAGACCCCATTCTATTGGTGCTTCCCTTCCTGAAGTAGAGCATTCTCTCTTTTCCTCTAATTCCAAGCTCTCCACATTAAAGCCCATGATGGCAATATTTTAATGTGTAGCTTGTCTCGAGATTGATCAATTATTTAAGCACACAACTTATAATCTCAAATTAGGTACATTTATAGTGTGTCCCTCACATTTGAGGATTATGTCTTTCCCATTCCCCCCATAGCTAGGGCCTATTATACCTATCATTATATTTTGATCATTGATGATAATCACTTATGCAAGCATTAGCTCATCTGGATGTGATCTATTTCATGGGTTAACCTCTCACTTTATCTCTTTTTTTGAGATTCCATACTTCTCTTTCATCCTAGTATGTCCTCTTAAGGGGGCATCATGGGTCTATTCCAATTTATTCTTGACAACTCTTTTCTTTGAAAAGACATTGCTTCACTTGAATGTCTCACTATGCCTTCTCAAATAGGGGCAAAATGTAGACATCCAATTCCTAACACCATTTGTGTTGAAATTGTCAATCTTACTTGAATTGCACTCAAATGTACATTTTAGGTCAAAATACACAAAACACCATAAATGGTTTGAAATTGTCACTTACAAGTGCTAGTTTAGGTTAAAATATCCCTAAATTAGGTGATGTATTTCATGGGCTAGCTAACTTTGATCAGATCATTTCAAGTCAAAATGACCATTTTTCCATTTAGTGCTCTGGATCACTCTTTCCTTCCAATTCATTGGTACACATCATGTACCTTTGTTATTTGTTATTGGTAACATCCTAAATGGGAATACGGTTCCAACACATGTAACATCACCTTTTATTTCCTCTCCAGTCAAATTATGACCTAACAATATGACTTTTTAACTATTTTGATTAATTAAGGACCAATTTTTAAATAATTGCACAAATGTTGATTAACCTTGTTTAAGGATAATTAATATAAATCAAGAGCTTAAGTGGATTTTACATGAGATTTGTTGAATATTTACATCACCTAGTGACATCATCTATGGGGTGGCATCCATCAATCCATAAGTGCATAAAATATCAAGATTATGGGCCACCCATGCCTAGTTAATGCCTCCCATGCCTCTTCAATTCCCCTTCTTCTAAGGTCATGATGAAGATAATTATGGATTTAATTCTAAATATTAGGATTATCCTCAACCATACATCTTCATCTCAAGATGGGTAGTTCAGGTTAATCTTGACCAGTCTTAAAAATCTATAAATAGAGAGGCCATGGACATCATTTCTAATCTATTTTGGTGCAAGGTTATTATGCTCAAATATCTTCAAAGCTTGAATATTTCAAAGTTATAATGCTAAATTATTTCCAAAAATATTCATTGATAGGCTAGTTTATTGGTTTACAATCAAGAGCCTAGGTTTTATGGAGTGTTCTTGAGGCATTTGAGGAGCTTACCATCATTGTTGACAAAGACAAGGATGGTTGATCAAGGAAAAACATGTTTTTGAGCCACATGGGTATGGTGAATCCATTTGGGAAGATAATATGGTGTTATTTTCTTTCATTTGTTTCTTGCTATCCTTTGTAATTCCCATAGGAATAGATAGGCTTGGTTAGTTAGTTCTTTATGCATGTTTCATTGGTTATGGACTAATGTTTGACTAACTTGATTTATAATCCTCTCTACATCTTATGGATTTAATTCCAAATATTCTAAATTGTTTCTACAAAGCTTCATTGATAGGCTAGTTTAGTGATTTACAATCAAGAGCCTAGGTTTTATAGAGTGTTCTTAGAGCTATTTTGCTTGCCAATTGCCCATGATGGGGCCCAACATCTGCACCATATCTAAATCAAATCAGCTCTATAAGGGAAAAATCATTATTTATTCTTTATCAATGATCAATATTTTCCCTACTAGGGCACAACTATTTTATCATGATTAAATCTAATATACTAGAGTACTTATTATTTTCTCTTTGGAGACCCCATTCTAATGGTGCTTCCCTTCTTGAAGTATAACATTCTCCCTTTTTGTCTAATTCCAAGATCTCCACATTAAAAACCATGATGGCAATATTTTAGTGTGTAACTTGTCTCAAGATTGATCAATGTTGTAAGCACATAGCTTGTACTCTCAAATTGGGTACATTTACAGAGTGTCCCTTATATTTATGGATTTTATCTTTCCCATTTCCCTATCTCTAGGGCCTATTATACTTTTAATTATATTTTGATCATTGATGGTAATCACATGTGCAAGAATTAGCTTGTTTGGATGTGATCTATTCCATGGGTTAAACTCTCACTTTCTCTCTCTTTTTGAGAGTTCATCCTTCTCTTTCATCCTAGTATGTCCTCTCAATGGGGCATCATGGGTTTATTCTAATTTATTATTGACAACTCTTTTATTTGAAAAGATGTTACTTTGCCTAAATTTCTCATTATGCCTTCTTAAATAGGGGCAAAATGTAGACATCTAATTCCTAACACCATTTGTGTTGAAATTGTTAATCTTAGTTGAATTTCACTTAAAGGCACATTTTAGGTAAAAATCTATAAAAATTTTATAAATGGTTCAAACTTGTCATTTACAAGTGTCAAGTTAGGTTAAAGTATCCCTAAATAGGTCAATGCATTTTATGGGCCAGCTAACTTTGATTAGATCATTTCGAGCCAAAATGATTATTTTGCCATTTAGTGCTCTAGATCACTCTTTTCTTATAATTCATTAGTACATGTCATGTACCTTTGTTATTTGTTTTTGGCAACATCCTAAATGGGAATATGGTTCCAACACATCTAACATCACCTTCTATTTCCTCTCTAATCAAATTATAACCCAATAATATGACTTTCTGACCATTTTGATTAATTGAGGACCAATTTTTAAATAATTTCACACATTTTGATTAACCTTGTTTAAGGCTAATTAATCCAAATCAAGAGCTTAAGTGGACTTTCCATGAGAGTTGTTGAATATTTATTTTTGAAAAATTGATTCTTGTTATCTGCATCACCTAGTGACATCATCTATGGGGTGGCATTCATCAAGCCATAAGTGCATAAAATATCAATATTATGGGTCACCCATGCCTATTTAATGCCTCACATGCCTCTTCAATTCCCCTTCTTCCAAGGTCATGATGAAGATAATTATGGATATAATTCCAAATATTAGGATTATCCTAAACCAAACATCTTCATCTCAAGATGGATGGTTCAGGTTGATCTTGACCAATCTAAAATATATATAAATATAGAGGCCATGAACATCATTTTTAAGTTATTTTGGTGTAAGGTTATTATGCTTAAATATCTTCAAAGCTTGAATATTGCAAAGTTATAATGCTAAATTGGTTCCACAAAGCTTCATTGATAGGCTAGTTTAGTGATTTACAATCAAGAGCCTAGGTTTATGGAGTGTTATTGAGGCTTTGGAGGAGCTTACCACCATTTTTGACAAAGACAAGGATGCTTTATCAAGGGAGAACATGTTTTTGAGCCACATGGGTATGGTGAATCCACTTGGGAAAGTAATATGGTGTTAATTTCTTTCATTTATTTCTTACTATCCTTTGTAATTCCCATAGTAATATATAGGCTTGTTTAGTTAGTTCTTTATGCATGTTTCATTGTTTATGGACTAATGCTTGACTAACTTGCTTTGTAATCCTCTCTACATAAGTTTCACACTTTGGTGTCAATAGGGAGAAAGCTATGAGCTTTGCCTAAAAGTGTGAATTAGACGGTGCCCCTAAACAAGGATACATGCAAAGGGAAGGTCACACCCTAATGGAAATGGAATGGAATGGAATAGAACCAATAATGGATTTTTCATAGTAGATAATATTGAGGATGGTTAACTAGGTTTAGATAGGACAAATGGTTTTTGATTTTTGGAATTTATATCTCTCTAAGAGATTTAAGTCAATTTTCTAATTTTTGGTATTTTGAAATGTTTTAAATGTTTTTTAGAATTTTTGGGGTATATTAAATAGTTATATATTAACAAGATACCACTCATAAAATGGTGAAATAATTGATCTAGGTTTATCATAAGATAATAAGAGTATGTCATAAACTAAGGGTGTAGTAATGCATCTATTTCAAATGAACAATGCATACAATGGTGATTCACAAAATGGTGAGAGCATTCAAAAATTAAATTATTCAAAAAATGGTGAGAGTGTGAAAAAGGGTGGCTGAGTTGACCTCAATTTAAATTGAGTGCTTCCTACATAGTCCCAAAATGGGACCTTAAGCCATTATTGTTTTGCCTTATGGCAAAGGAATTTGACTAGGTAGTAGTAAGTTCATGAAATATACAAATGGTATAGTATAGCATAGGAATGGAAAGTTGATGTGAAAATGCATAGTAAAGGTGTTTCTCCTAATTTACCCATAGGTGGTTATAATTAAGAAACAACAACATAGGTTAATGACACTAATTTATCCAAAGGTGGTTATAATTAGAATCACCATGAATGAAATAGAACATGACAACAATTAAGAATGTAATTTCCAAACAATTTCCATACTAGTCAAAAATAATACCTCTATGTGAAATACTAAATCAATTAATGAAACCTTATCTAAATATTCTTGTTAAAGGTGCCCAAAGAACTAATAGATTATAACCAAGGTCAAAAAGGGTGCACAAGGAGGGTTAAACAACTTCAGTTAATAAGGAAGGTAGGGTATGAACGATATATGCTGTAATATAAGGAAGGTGACGTTATGACAATTGGATATAATGGTAACATGGTTACCCCCAAGTGATAAGGTAAGGAAAATGAAAGGATATGAGATAATAGTAAGGTGAATGGAAAATGGAAAAGGTAAGGTACATGGAAAGGCAAGGTAAATGACAAGGTAAGACAAATGTGTAATAAATGATTTTATTGTTCTTGTTGATGTGGAGATGCACGTCCTTATAAGTAACCAAAATAAAAAATCTTGTAAATTACTAGCTCAAATCCATTCTAAATAGCTTCTCTATCAATAACCTACTGCTAATTTGGACTCCAATAATGCTATTGTAATTTGTGTTGGTCATTGATTCTTATTCCTCCAAACTTTGAGACATGTCTTTGTAGCCTCTATAAAGGAAAGTGTGTCCAAGGATGGTAAATAAGGATAAACAGTGGATCAAAGATCTGATTTGGTAAAGGATAAATGGATCAGAATAGAATGTATAATGGTTGGTGAATAAATGAAGATTGGTATTTTTAGGCACAAATAATGTTGTTAATTTTGAATTCAACGTAAGTTTGGTTATGTTGGGTCCAAAGAATTTTAAATATTCTCTTGATAGGACCACCATATGTTAATGTTGTTTGGGCCTGAGAGTAGCTAGCATCTGATTATGTTGTATAATGGAATTTATGTTAATTTTATATTTAATAATGTCTTCATCAAGTAGTGAAGAACTGTTGTGCTCAGCTATTGACACCTCAAAGATTTTTTCACTAATAAAGTTGTCTTGATTATCCCATAGTGCGTCCAAGAAGGTTTCACTAAGGAATGTTGATTTTTGAATTTGATTTTCCTATAGTATCTAAAACAAGTTTTCACTAGAACATACTAATTTTGGAATTTTATTTCCCCCTAGTGCCTCCAAAAAGTTTTCACTAGGAGAATATTATTTTTCTACATGAATGTCAACTTGGTCCCCCTACTATTCTATGAATGATATGTCACCATGGATACAATTAAACAATGTCTGTTTTTTAGTCCCAATTGATGCTTATGGGATATGGAATGCCAATATAATGGATAGGTTGGTTGGTGTTAATGGCATGTGGAATGGTAATGGAATTGGAAGAGGAACACAATCCTCAGAGAGGATACTATGAGAGCTTGTGTTGATGCAAAAGTAATTATCCTCAAAAAATGTAGAAAGATCATAACTATGTTCAAACTGATCTATAAGGCATGTGTAGATAATGTTGTAACATCCATGAATGTATTCTAAGTTTGATGTTGATTCTAACTCAAAGGACTCTAAATTCAATGTTGAGACTGACATTGATTATGCTTCTAATGTTAAATCTGATATTAGTATAAAAATAGAGCCTAAATTTAATGTTGTTTCTTCATCTTATATTATGGTAAATATTTTATGTTAAATTCTTGGTATTGGATGAGTAATTAAAATGGGTTGAATAATGGGATCTTCATAAATAGGTTCGGCTAAGAAAGACTCCATAAAGACTAGCTCATCAAAGTGAAGCTTCCTAATCAGCATGCAACTCCATAGAGACTGGATCATCAAAGTAGGGCTCCTTAATAAAGGGTAATGGTTGAGATAATGATTTTCTCAAATGTGGTTATAATCATTAAGGGGTGACTCAATAAATGTTGGATTGCCAGAATGATACTCTTCAACCAAAGGGAAAGGGTCAATAGGTAACTCCATGAAGATTGGATTGTCAAAGTGAGGCTCTTTAAAAATAGGGCAATGATTGAGATAATGATTTTCCTAAAGGTGGTTATAATCATTATAGGGTGACTCAACAAATATTGGTTTGTCAAAGTGATGCTCCTCAACCAAAGGGAAAGGGTCAACAGGAAACTCCATAGATATTGGCTCATCAAAGTGAGGCTCTTTAAAAATAGGGAAATTATCAAAATGTGATTCAATACAAATTACCTCATCACAAATAGGTGTTTCAACAAAAACATCATGGATTGGTTGGTTCTCTTGGCCTTGGTTTACTATTAGCTCCAAAATATCAAATTTAGAAACTTCATAGTTTTTGAATGATGGCTCTTAGAGAGGTAATGATTAGTTTTGTTGTGGCTAGATGAATGGATTAAATTTTATAAATTAGGTGAAGGTCAGTAATAGATGAATAATTACCTATGGTTAAATAAAATTCTCATCTAATATGGGCTCAACAAATATTGGTTGTGGGTCTAGGATGGTAATGGTGACATGTTTAGTCATGATTACACAACTTTATTGGAATAAAGAGATACCAAATTTGGAAGGGCCTAGAATTGTAATGAAAGGGCACTATGAAGCTTGGTTTTTTATGTAATCCAAAGAAAGAGGGCCTGGAATGGTAATGGAAGGGCATTATGGAGCTTGGTTTCTAACACAGTCTAAAGGATGATGGCCTAGAATGATAATGAATGCGCATTTCAAGGCTTTGTTTCTAGCACAAGACAAAGGATAAGGGCCTAAAATGTTAATCTTTAGGCACTGTGAAGCTTGGTTTCTAACATAGGTCAAAGGATGAGGGCATGGAATAGTAATGAATGGGTATTATGGATCTTAGTTTCTAGTACAAGCCAAAGGAAAAAAGCCTAAAATAGTAATGAATAGGCATTATGGAGCTTGGTTTCTAGCATAAGACAAAATATGAGGGCCTATAATGGTAATCATTGGGTTCTACAAGGCTTGTTTACTAGTGCAAATCAAAGGAGGATTATTGGCATAAGTAGGGGATCAAATACCATTATCATTGAAAGGAAAAACTTGGTACTTTAATTATCCCAAAGAAGGGCGATCTTAGCATATGATAATCAATATGGTTGGGTTTGGTAATTATCCTTAATAGGGTGGTCTTGGTCTATGAAAATGGTCTTGGTCTAGGTCTAGGTTTGAAATTGGCATTGGTCTAAGAATATGTACTCAGTCTATTATTGTAAATGGTTTAAACTTGGACTAGAATGTAGATCTTCTCCAAAATTGTCAATGATAATCCCTGTCTCAAATGTCTTCAAGGTCTAATGTTGAATGTCTTTCACAAATGGTCAAGAAAATGGTAAATCTTAATCCTGGTTCTTCATCAAAGTGTTTCAAACAACAACTAATCTAGGTCTAAAAATAGAAAAAGGTTGTTAGGTCTTTGGGATCAATGTACAAAGTTAAGATCAAGACAACTAGGTCTATGAATTATTAGGTCAATGTTTCCCTAAATAACTTATAAGGAGGTGATAAAATCCCTCCCACAAGCCAACATGCAAGAAATAAATGTAGAATGACTTTAAAGGTCATTTTAACATCACCTAAATCACTCAGATCTTGGGGAATGCCTTAACAACATTTATCTGTGATTGGAATAAGTGACAAAAGTAATGGACAAATCACTTTTAAGTTACCCAAGTTCTTTAAAAAGGACAGGGGGAGATCATATGCACAAAGTCTAATTTGTAAAAAAAAACACAAATAAAAAATAAAATGCAAAATCCCTCAAGAGCATTCAGTCTAAAATTTGAGTTCGTTTTAAAAAACCAAGTGAAATGTGAAGTGAATTTTTTTCCCTTGAACTTGTTTACAATTTATGAACTTTAAAAAATAAAAACAAAGTGACAAAATTATTTTTAGGTACCAAATATAAATGTGATTTGAACTTTTAGAGTGCTAAAAATTTATTTCCCTGGTATTTGGGTCTTGTAAAAAGTGTTATGGGTTAATCTTTCTTAGAAGCTAAAAATCAAATGAGTAAATAACAAATAAATTTGAGATCTTGGGTTTCTACCTTTTTCACATAGTGCAATACCACATCTCTGTAGAGAAGTTCCACATTTCTAAAAAAAACTACAACTATTAGCTCAAAACTACACTTTAACAAAAGAAATAAACTATTATTGCCAAACCACATTTACACATAATAAAACCTTATATCAAAAATACAATAATGTATTTCTAAATATCAAATTTTCACTTTCCTACAAAACTATAATTGTTATTACAAAAATACATTTCACGAGGTCAATCTTGCATGTTTAAGTGAAAATTGCATGTTACCTACAAAACAAACTTGGTTAATGTAATAACACATATTAAATGTAAATACAATTGATCATGAAGGCAATAATGCATATATCAAATGAAAAACCACATTTAAAAAATAAAACAAAATCTAACAATGCAATAATGTATTTACAAAGTACAAAACCCCAAATTACAAGCAAAACTATAGTTTTAATATCACAACTCTGTAGAGCAAAACCACATATAAAAGGAGTAAAACTTCAACTTCCTCTATCTTAGTCATGATCTTAAATTTTCCAATTTTTTGGTCATTAAGTCAAAATTTTAGCATGAAAAAAGTTATTAAGAGGTTCTAAAAGGCCATAGAAATAACTTTGTGGGGTGCATGTCCCATCAAATGTGCCATTAATGAGAATAAATAAATGCATAGAGGGGAGATTAGTATCATGTTAGTCAATAAATCAAATCAAAACAAACACACTAAAAACTAAAACATATGTCCCAGACACTCAAGGAGCTAGAGAAACACATAATTAACTGATAAATTGAAAGCAAAACAAGATATTTTATGTTCCATGAGAGCAAGTGTTGTGATTTGGTAATGGATTGATGTGTTTAGTTATGTGCTCAATAAATATTTGTCAATGAAGCTCCATTGCTCCACCTCTCTTTGGCACCTTGATTATGTTGGTTGGCTTTGGCTTGGCTTGTTTTAGCAAATGGGCATGGTAACACTATAATAATGAAATCTTTGTATGTATTTAATCATAATAAATTTACACCAAGAGAGCTTATTTTTAATGGGTGAGGACTTGTATTTATAGCCTATAAAACTAAATTTGACTCAAGTGTGGTTAGGTTTAGTTTAACTATGGTTAATTTCAAACTACCCCTAGGTGAGTTAAGGCTAACCCTAGTTGAGTTAAAGAGGGGACATGCAATTAATATTTAAAATTAATAGGCATGACTCAAAAATTCAGATATTTGTCTGATATTTTGTGAGTGTTTGACAACTCACAAAATATGATTTCATAATGGTAACATCATTTCAGATATTTTTGTGATGTCATGATGATATCATCAAATCTAGATTTATGAATATATAAAAATATAAATTCACTAATTATCCATGTAATTTTCAACTATACGTTTAATTGGGTTTAACCAAATAAGTAATCCTAATCAAGTTAATTGCCATTTTTAGATTTTGACAAGTTGTCCCTCACACATGGTTAAAAGGGTTAGTTTATTAGGTTGTAACTTGATCGA
The DNA here is from genome assembly GCA_037957365.1 of Torreya grandis. NCBI lineage: Eukaryota > Viridiplantae > Streptophyta > Pinopsida > Cupressales > Taxaceae > Torreya > Torreya grandis. The sequence continues at coordinate 256,954 of JARHVA010008799.1, forward strand.
AGATGAATTTGAAGAAAATGATGAATGTGTATAGCAAATTTCCCCAAATGGGAATACATTTATGTGGATTAGAAGATGCACATGATGTATGTTGATAAATAAAAGTATTCTAGTGATTTCTAGGCTTACCTTACATTATTTTTAAGAATTTACTCCAATGTCATTTAGATACGAAGGTGGCCAAAAATGAATGTCTACACCCATAAATCATTGACATATAGGTAGTCTAGGGACCTAAATAATCAATTAAATATAATCATACCCACCCAAACCTCCTCTTGGAAGGTGTAGACTATATATACATTAATGTCCTCCTTACTTACCCACTTGACATCTGGATTCTCATCCCAGTCTTGTAGGAACTCATAAATTTAGAAAGTGTCAATCCAATTTTTCACTGATGTTATCTCATATGATAAGGTGAAGTTCAGAAGGGATTAGGCATTCTCAAAGATGTTATCAATCTAGCTTCAAGAGTTATCCAAGAAAACCCAATCATTAACTCTATTCTACACTCAGGTGTTAGTAAGAAGTATCTTATCAAACAAGTTAGCATAGGTGAATATCTTAGGTTTGGCCATGACCCTATGAAAACTAAATTTCTTATAAGCCTAAAGGGAATCTTCAAAATTTACATGTTCATCATTGTTAGAGCTCAAGTCTTTGGGTACCTGTTTGATAGTTTTGAATAAATCATTATAGTGCTTGAATTGGTCTAACCCTTTTGGGAACAATTTATCCCTATACTAAGGTTTAACCTTGGGGCTTGGAGAGGATGTAACCATCATAGTAATATGGAGGCCATTAGAAAGATGTTGAGTGTAGGGGAAAATATAGATGTATGTAATAAGAATATTAAAGTAAGGATTTGATGTGCTTTTAAGGCTATACAATGATAACTATTAGTGAGCCTTCCTCAGGATATTATAAAATCTTACATTCATATCCCTACATTAATGGTGTTTGGTGGCTCACTTGTTGTAGATTCAAATTCGGGTTAGTGGTTGGATCTTCTCTCTTTATTTACCAATCTAGAGTTCAATCCCAAATTTCTATTTCATTAATGCCTAACACATGATAGGCATGTGATCACATCTACCTAAGGCTTCTTGGGAAAATATTTCTTTATGGTACGTGTCATCGATCTATTAGTCATCTTGTTAATGGTCTACCCCTAAGTATAGATTTATACTTCATTATCATACCTTTAGAAGGGGTGAGGTGTCATTTAGGGACACATGAAATCCTTTTATTAGCTCTTGGGATCCATTTATACTTCATTATAACCCTCACATGGCCTTAGGTGCCCATCTAATCATATGCCTAGTTGTGTGACATGGCACCCTCTGAATTGACCAAGCTCTCCCAAGATCTAACATATCTAATAGGTCTGGTGGATTGGGTGATCTTACAACTTATGACATGATTACCTTTGAGTGGTTTAGGATCTATAAGTCCCTCCTACCATTTTTAATAGGTCTAAGGGACTATTCAATCTAAAAACTCACAATATGGCACTGTCTAAGTGGTTTGGGCTCTCCCAAGTTCTGATATCTCTTATAGGTCTAAGGGACTGACCAATTTGACAACTCATCATGTGGCACATTTTGGTTGGGTCAATATCTCCTAGGATATAACATCTCTAACAAGTTTTGGGTACTATTTGAATTGATAACTTACAACATGATGCCCTCTGAGTGGGTTAGGTTCTCTCAAACTCTAAAATCTTTGATAGGTTTGAGGGACTGACCAATTTGATAACTGATGATGTGGGGCCCCTCCATTGGTTCATATTTCCTATGAAACCCATGAAAAAGACTTAATTAAAAATAAAAATATGTTCAATCCATTAATAACCTATGTGACCACCATTCTAATTTCAATTTATTATGTAAGACATTGAGTATGTTGCTCAAATAAATAACTAAGACTCTAGGAACTTATTTTTAAATCCAACCTAAAATTTTAGAACTCTAAATCTTTGAAACAAGAGCCTACCTCAATCATAAAATAAATAAGGTTTGTTACTATTTAGGTAAATTAGGGTGACACAAGATTTCAAGGACATGGTTCAAAAAAAGCCAATTATAATGAAAGAATGGGTTTGGGAGATCTAGGTTTGATCATTTTTAAAGGAAGGGTCCCCCATTTCTATAAAAATGAGGCATGTTGGCCATAAAAAACACCTTTTTCTAACTCTTTCCACTAGTTTCCAAGCCTTACCAATCTTAATTACTAAACACAATCATTATTTCTCCTTAACTGTCATAGACTAAATGTGTACACAGAGCCTAGAGCTTTAAAATAAGATCAATTTCACTTTTAAAACTTTTTAATGAAATTTTGACTTATATTATACTATAACACCTTTATCTTTCTTAGAAAATTATATTTAACTCTTTAACAAGTTTGAAAACAAGGAAAATGTTCTTTTTACTTGATTATGATAATGTAGACTATATTCTCAAACTTTGTCAGCTTTAAAATCCTTTTAGGAATGCAAAATGAGATTAAATAATAATAAGAAACATCAAAATACATGTATATAGAACTAATAGACTAGTTAAAGGTTATATAAAACCTTATTTCATTTATTTTGATCACAAATACATTACAAGTGCCTTCAATGCCATGTTTCTCCATTGTAGACATAGAGACCATCCACTAACCTCTCAACAACTTGTTATCTTCATTAACTATTCCTTCTTATTCTTTCTTATCTCCTTTATTAATGGTATGGAGCTTATCCTTTATAACAATATGACTATATTTGGTTTGGTTTTGTTTTGTTTCAAGACCACAAACCTCTCAACCTTCAACAAACAAGCTTATTTTAGACTCCTTCTACATTGGACCTCCTTCTACGATGGATTTACATGAAGTTGGAGGTAAATAAATATTTACAATTTACTAATAAGTTTTATATACCATTTATCAATGGATAAAAACCTATGCAACACACCAAAACCCTTCTATCATACATCAATAAGTTTAAATTTTCAAATTGTGGATTATGGTGGGAAAATGCAAAATTATTATAAAGAGTAATTTCTTAAGACTTCTAATGACTTCAACATATTCCTAGAGTCCTAAATATATTTTCAAAATATAATAATGGTTATTATAATATAAAATTATTTCTCATATATGATATTATAGACCTTCCAAGATAAATATTAACTAATCAACCTATTGTATATAAAAACTTGATGATGCTCCTGCATCATACTCTCATACTCCCCAAGTGGGAAATTTGATCACTTTCTCAAATGGAGATTTAATTTTTTTTCCTAGTATTCCAATTAGGTTTTAATTTCCCACCACTTTCAATCTTCTCTTTCATCTATTTCTTTATTACTTTATCCTCCAAGATGAGGATGTCTTCTCTTGTCATTTGTACACTCATTATTTGAGATATTTCAAGAGTTTATTTCTCTATGGTTCTCACATCCTTGATTACTAAAATTACATATACACAACTTGAAAAATAATTAGATTTAAAATATTAAGACCTTTGGGTCTCATCAAATGTCTCTTGCATCCACTCTTGTTCTTTAATCTTGCAATCTAATTTTTTAATTATATTATCCTCTTTTTCTTCTTCACTTTCTAACTCAAGCGTATTTCCATCATCTTCCACTTCTTATTTATTCAAATCATGTTATAAGAATGATATCTCATATTCTAAATTCTCTTCACTTTCATATACAAATAAGTCAATAGGTGACAAATTTTGTGTCTTTTTAATGGACTCTTCTTCCTTCAAATATTTCTACAAATTTTCTTCTTCATGAGGAGTTTGAATATTCTTCTCCTCTCCTTGATATATCTTCAAATATTGTATTATAATTTAGTTCTTATCCATAAAAATGGAGTATATTTTCCCTTTATATCTCCATACCTATACTAACAACATATTTAGTACAAAATAACTCACATACAATAGACTCAATGGCCTCTTCAAGGAACTCATGTTCCCTCGTATCTACTTATTTTTTTATACCCTTATCAAGCTCATTAAAAAACTATTTTCATGTTTCTTATACCTTGCCAAGTTCATTTTAATTTTATTCTTTATGTTTCCTTGAAATGTCCTATTTTGATGGCCCCTCTTTTCATGATTTATCCAACCATGCCTTATTATTCATTTGTCTTTAATGTTTCCTAGAAATTTGTAACTTTATCTTGAAGTGTCTCCTCACTACAAGCATATTCATTATTACATTTGTCTTATCTTGGAGTCTTAATCACCCATACCTATGTCTTCATATTTTTACATATATTTCTCATAAAATCAAATATATATTTACTCATATCTTGTTCCTTTTTGGAAATAAATTCATTCATATTTTACCTGCTTGATTGTCTGTTTTGTAATTTGCTTGCATTGATTTTGAAGTATTTGTTCACATCCTTATTCCTCCTTGATTGATTTCTACAACTTGACTTATACCTTAATTTCATCATGTACCTATTATTGGCCTTTTTCTTTGTTATATCCATTTATCTCAACCTCTTTATTGAGGATTGGCTTCTTATCTTAGTTCTTATGTTGAACATATGCAATTAGCTTTTCATAGTTCATTTGTAGTTGATCTTTTTTATTATATTCAAGTTTTAAGGCTTCAAATTTGGCATTCTATTCATAACCTTTATAACTATAGTCATACATTCAAGTAAATTATTATAATAAAAAATTAGAGGCCTTATTTCCTCTTTAAGTTTATTCTTATTTAAGCCTTGAGTAAGGCTTATCAAATAGTATTATTATTGTTCATTTACAACTTCCTTCATTTGCATGACCTTATAGGTCCCTTGATTTCTTATTTAATCCTTGATAAATATAATTTTTTTCCTTATTCTTTCTACAAGTACCTATATGGGCCACTTCACTTTTCCTCTCCGCTTCTAGTCACACCATTTATTTTCTTCCTCTATCATGGTCTCTATCATGGCCCTCACCTTCTCAATCATTTCCTTTAGCTCACTTATTTATTATTCAAAAACTAACTCTTTCCTTTTTGTGTCTTATTTCATATTTTTATTATGGCACTCTACACAAACTAAGCCCTTCATTTTCTCAACCTCCTATCTCTTCCTCTAAGCCTCAATGTGCTCTTATATTTAGTGAGTTTGTTTCACCTTGTTCCTTTCCTGATGCCTCACCTAGGCTTCTTTATTTTATTGCCTAGTCTTTTGGTACCTCAAGTACTCTTACCTTAGACTTTCTTCTTGATCTTATTTTTTCTCCTTTTCTAACTTTATCACTCCTAAATGGGATATAGGTATATTCGCACTCCACTAACTTTCACTTCTTCTACACTTTGATACGAATCTGATGTAAGTAGACCTTTTATAGGTCTCTTGATCTATATCTTTTAGGTTTGTTTTAAGACTATATAGTCTTCTTCATCCTTTCTCTAAACATAAAATAATATCAACATCTTTCCAAAATTTATTTTAATCAAGATGCTTATCCTAAACTAATGAAAATAAACTTGTAAGGGTCTTATTACCTTTTTAAAAGACTCTTATGACTCTACCATAAATCAGAATAATTCACCTTATGCTTGATTTCCACTCTTTATCAATATGCCAATATGATGCCTTTCCTTTAGTCTAGTTTTTATCCCTTAAGTCTACAATTTTTGTGTCTTGACTAGTATTCTTGGTTCTTATTGTGGACTTTGGATGATTTTATTTTTGATTTATTGATCAAAACTGATATATATATATATATATATATATATATATATATATATATATATATATATATATATATATATATATATATATATATATATATATATATATATATATATATATATATATATATATAGTAATTTAAACTCAAAAACACAATAACATCAAAAGGAGGGAAATAAAGGAATAATTAGAAATTAATAATGAAATATTACCATCAGCTTATCCCTTTTGCTTCTCTCTAAGATATTTAAAATGATTCCAATGTAAAATTTATTGAATGTGGATTGCTTGCTTGTGGCTTTAAAATGACTCTAATGGCTTCCTTAGATAGTTGAATGGATTTGTAAAGTATGAGGATGTTTTAGGATGGTTGAGTATGAGATTATAATGAGGGATTATGGATTTACAAGTTATTTTAGTTGTGGCCCAAGCATGGCTTTTATAGGATGGTGGAGGATATTTTTAAGGAATTTTAAATTATTTAGAAGTCTCTAGTTTAGAGAATTCTAGAATATTAGTGGAAATTATTTAGTTATAGAGGTTTATTGGTTGGTTCAGGAGATAATGGGGAATTAGATGAGGATTAAATGAGTTTTAGGGTTCATAAGTATGTAGGATCGACTAGGGTGTTAGGTTGGATAGGGAATAGTTGAATAAATAGGAATTTTTAATTTGTAAGTGGGCTAATGGGTAGTTAATGCAATAGGATTAGTAGTTAAGTAAGCTTGTTAGTATGTTGATTGGGTAATTAATTGATCATATGGGTAAAGAAAGTTTTATGGGGTGAATGGAATATTGTATAGTAAATATGATTTTAATTAATTAGTTAGGGTTGTGATTATTAGATAAATTAGTAGGATTAATAGAATTATTAAGGTGATAAGATTTAGGTGCATACATTTTGCCTTTGTTTGAAAGGGCATTGAAAGTGAAGTAAATTATAAAGAGTAACAACTTTTCAAATAAAAACCATTTTGTGGATGGTAATGTTGTTAGTATACATGATGCCCCTTCGAGGAGATATGCGATGAGGAATGATCAAGATGGTCAATGAAAAATAGATATTTGTGGTGGGATAAGACTAAGATGTGGAGGGGTTAGGATGCCTCAAATATGAATTGAGTTATGATTGAAATGACCCAAGCATAAGTGCTATGGGATAAAGTGACTTAGCCTCAAAATATGATTCCTAGACAATGACCAATATCTGATAAGATTGAAATTGTTGAGACATTGACATTATTTGGGGAATAAATAGATGAGATAGGCCATGAGCTGATAATAACTCACTTAACAAGGACACATGCAAGGGATAACTAGAATCTTGTAAAAGACATTCAATAAATTATTATTGATAATCAACCACTTTATATAGGATTCATAGCTCAATAGGTTTTAATAACTTCGAGTGACAGATAGGGAACATGATGGGATCAAATGTTAATAGTGATTGAGTTATCCCTATGAACAAGAAAGTGTTTAAGTTATGCCTACATAGTCTCAAGAGACCTCAAGTTGATGTAGTTTTGACTGATATTTTGGACTTATAATAGGGAATATAAGACTATGCCCCAAAATAGTGATTTAGGATGACTTAAGGATAATGATATGGTAATTAAATGAGATAATATGACATGAAAAAGGGATTTAAGGATCAAGATTAGTAGATGGGGTTGGATAATATGATTAGTGAGGGTCAAATGAGATGTAAGGGATAAATTTTGGAATGAATTGGGGTAAAATAGGAAAAAGGTAGGAATAAGAGGCTCATTTTGTACTTTATCTAGTTTAAATTTGGTGCTTTGGAAACCAAGCCATGGATCACATTCCTCACTTGTCACATCATGGAGAGAGGGTTTGGGAGCACCTCAGGGTGGTCAATGTAGGAACACTAGTGAGTAATTCATGCCTAGCATATTTACTTTGTCATTTATTCATTTAATATAGGTATTTATGGAATGTACATTTAGTTTTGGCAATACTACCACTGGGGGTTGTGCCCTAGTCACAATGTTATCACCATAAGTCACAGTAATGCAACTATAAACTATAGTTTTAAAAAAGTGTAAGGGTAATTTATGGTTTTACAATACCATAACAATTGACTTGTATTATTATAATATCACAAAGGGCGAGTCATGGTTATGTAAACTATATGGTTAGACCTATGATTTTAAAAAATTATAGGTTGTAAATGGTGACATTACCAAGGCCACTAACTAGGGAAAGCTTGAGATTTATAATTTTATGGAAATTAACAATGATAGTGAATGTTTTGAGAAGGAAATGGGGATGAGGATATGGTAATTAGGGTTTGAGATTGGTAAGTTAGTAATTTTAATGAGTGGAAAAATTAATTAGGAATGAAAATTAGCTAAATAAGAGAGGTACGTAATCAATGTGGTGAATAAGATAGGTTAGTTACTTGAATGATTATAAGGGTAGAAAATTAGTTAGATGCTTGTATACAGTATTTACTTTGATGGGTAAATAGGTTGAATGTGATGGATAATTAGGTACATAGGATGGGTTCGTTAGAAATTAGGTGGTGGTTATATTAGGCAACTAGATGAGATTAGTGAGATAGGGGATTAGATGGATAAGAACTAGGTGGATGGGTTAGAATAGGTTGAATAATTAGATTATTAGGGGTCATGGTTTGATAGGGTTGTGTATTGGTGTAGGAAGATTTAGGCATTTTGATATCCAGACTATGACATATAATGGTAATTTATGAGATACATCATTTGACACTAATTGAGATGATAGGCCTCTGTTAAATCATTATGATTCCCATAGTGAGGATTGATAGGGAATTAATTATATCCCTAGTTGAGAGATGGCATTTAAAGACTAACATGTTCCATTTTGTGATTGGTGAGATGATACTGACTCTAGAGGATTTACTATGTATTTTTTGACTATTGATGAGAGACCATAGAATATAATGGAAATCACATACTCTAAGGGTTATGGTGCAAAGATTGGTTGGTCAACTATAGATTGGAGTTCAAGATTCTAGGGTGGACATTGATAAGGATCTGAGAGAGGGGGCTATTGATAGATTGACACTTATGATTATGTCTCTTGTTATCAACATACTTTTGATAGATAAGAGTAATAAATGGTTTAAACTGGGATTAGGAGATGTCATGTCAGATATGGTTCAAGATTATTGAGTGTTCACCTAAGGTCCTATGGTATTGGCCCACTTATATAGATAGCTTCATATAGGGTCTTATAGAGGATCAAAGAGCTTAGTTTCCTTTCTATTATTATAGATATGGAGTTGGGAGCATATCATGGTAGAGATACCATTAGGTACCCATGCAGATAGGGAGCCTAACCAACCCTTATCATTTGGATGGTATATCACTCTCAGAGTGTAGAGATCCCATGCTAAGGAGATGCATTTTTATAGATAATAATTTGATAGTTTAAGAGTTAATTAGATCACCTGAATGTTTTATATACAAGTCTAATGGGGATGGGTTGAGGATGTACATATTTAATGATTCATGCTCATTGAGTGTTATCTGACTATTCATTATGATTATATTATTGAGAGATATAGGATTGGTTATTTGTAGTGATAATTTGGAAGGCAGTAGGATGTTCATAGAGAGGAGCATTTGTTTTTTTGTAGTGATAAGGAGAGGCCACAATGGGGGGATTTATTAGATAGGGAACTAGCTAGAGCAGATTATGGGAGCATTGCCCTTATTATATGATATTATCATATGCCATTCTAGATCCAGGAGTGACTGCATCATATAGAGCTTGGTGGGCTTAAATACATCTTCATAGACTACTTAAATGGCTAGCTAGAGTGAGAAGGATGGTTATTTAGAGACTGGTATAGGCACGAGTTCACTTAGGGAAGAGATGAGCACATATACTATAGTCCCAGTCATAAGGCCAACATTATTCATGGGGATGAGTATATGTGATGGATATTGATGGGGAATATTAAGAGGTCAAGATGTAGACTAGACTAGAGTTATAGATCAAGTTAGGGAAGGGAATAAATGCAAATAATGTAAGACCATCTAGGCTACCCTTGAATAAGGATGATCAAGTACTCTTGGATAGGCTGAAAATAGAGATATAGACTTGAGATATAGAGGTTTCAGGGATCTTAATTGAGTGGGATAGGATGTATATGTATTTACAAGGATAGATCATATAAAGGGGTAATTTGATGGCCAAAGTACTTGGATAGGTTTTAGGTTTGATGGGATAGGTAGTATCCTTACAAAGGAAGATAGTTTCACTATAGAGGTAGATTCAGAGCTGAGACTCATAAATAACCTCATTATAGGGGTATATTAGATAGATTCAGTCAAAGTTGAGATAGAGATATATAGATTTATAGGTGGCCAAGAAGACCAAGGGAGAGGGTGATATGATACTTGAGTATATGGGTATGTGGATGGTGATGAGGCAGGTTAGTTGGATGATGTGAGAGGTGTAGTATTATAGATATTTATATGAGGGAGTAGTTTTATTAGTCCAACATGCTATGAATTTTAAATCTAGTTCCTCCCATTCTATGCACCATCATGACAAGAGATCACTAGGACACCATTGATTATGGATGTGTATTTGTGAAATAGGTGTTATATAGAATGGATATGTATGTATTGTAGAACATGGATGCCCATAGGGCCCATTTTTTAGTTATATATTTTGACATGGACTCCTATGGACATTATGGACTATTTATATATGTGAGTATGATATTATTATATACGATGTTGTGATATTATTATGATTATTTTTGTGATTATGTTATTGATGATGGATCGACCTGATTATGTGATTATTAGATATGTATATATGGATCATGAATGTTATGGGTGATTGATTTATATTATGTGATTGGATATTATTATTTTTATGTGATGATGATACATATTTTTAGATGATTAATTAGATAATATAGGTGATTGTTATGATCTAAATCTAGATAATGTTTATTGTTTTATGTTGTATAATGTGATGGTATAATGTAATGTAATGATTGATAACATGTGTTAATATATAATCCATTGGTTTGATCACATGTCTCACAAAATAATGTTAGGTAAAATCCTCCTGCACCAAGGAGGTGGGTGGGGTGTTGGGTAGTAGGCTAGGATTTTTAGATGAGATAGTGGAATGATTAGGGGGATTGAATGGGGGGAAATTTTAAGCCATTATATATGTATAAAATCTAATTTACTATTTAAATTAAGAGTATATGTGATCCCATGACATGAGGATATTTAGGGTAGTAGACTATGAATTCGACTCAAGAAATGATGGTTAGTTTGGTGTTAGTTTCAAAAATGAAATCAAAATTGAAATAAACACACTAGCATAACATCTTTAGGCCTAGTTACTAGGAGGAACTTAGTTAACAAACATAAATGGAAAACACAACTAAAAATTAAAATAAACCTTCCTTTCACCTTCCTTAGATGCTCCAAAATGCTTGTTGTAGTGGCTTGTTTGGTGTATGCTCATGAAGTCTGCATTAATGGAATCTTAGCTACCTCTATCTCTCCTTGGCACCTTATGACTTTGGCTTGGCATGGATCAATATTTAGAAATTATAAAACTAATTTTCATGAAGCTTTGAAATCAATTTAGAATTATAACTTTGGCATGTGAGAGATTTAATTCAATAGGCAAGACCTCCTATTTATAAATTTTTGGAATGGTTTGAGGATCAACAATGACCATCCATCTCAAGATTTAGATGTGTGGCCATGAATAAATAAAAATATAAAATTCATTATATAAATATCCCCATTAATATTTGTGATATATGGGCATTGAATAGGCACGGAATGGCTTAATGAGGCATGAAGGGTCTTAATGAGGCATGGGAGACCCATAATCTTGATATTTTATGCATTTATAGCTTATGGATGCCACCCCATATGATGATGTCACTTGATGATGCAATTAATAGAAATCAATTTCTAATAAAGATTTATTTAACAAGTTCCATGGAAAATTAACTTAAATCCCTAATTTGGTTTAATTAGCCTAAAACATGATTAATCGACTTTGGTGCAAATTTTGGCCCTTAGTGCACAAATTAATCAAATTGGTTAAAATGTCTTATTATTGGCTCAAATTTTGATTGGATTGGAATTAGGAGTTTATTTTAGATGCATTGGAATTTTATTCCCATTTAGGATGTTACAAACACAAAATAACAAAGTTACATGTCTCGTGCAAGATATTTGATAGAAAAGAGCAATTCAGGGCACCTAGGTGTGAAATTGGTAATTTGACTCAAAATGATCTGATCAAAGTTAGCTAGCCCATAAATTAAATTTCCCCATTTAATGATAATATGAAAAAAATAGGCACTTGAATATATCAATTTCAACTAATTTAATGTGTTTTAATGTTTTTATGCTAAATTGTACATTTTAGTGAAAATTGGTCAAAAACCTAGTTGGAGGTTGTCGATGGCCAATTTTAGGTGTCTATAGTTTGACCTTGTTTGGGAAGGTGTTACAATATATAAGAATAGTAAAGTATTCTCAAATAATGATAAATTACCTATATGCTAAAAATAAGATGATGATTAAATAACAAATCTCCAAATGGTTTTGGGAAGCCTATAATGATTCCATTTGTTGATGGATAGTCCATCAAAAAGAAGCAAGAAAAAGGGTGGATTGAACCCATGGTTGAGATTAATCCAAATGAGAAAATGCTTGCATGCATTGATTTAAAAGGTGTTAATTTGACCAAAGGAGGTTATAATTAGGAATCAAAGTCAAAATAATGATTTTTCCATAGGTGGTTATAATTATTAAGAGGACCTAGATTGGCTAAAGATGATTATGCCCTAGTTAGGGATGATTAGCAAGCATAACTCAAGGATATAACTTTAAATATAGATTAAATATGAGTGGTCATAAAGTGATGAAAGAGATGGATAGAGGAATGAGATTGATCAATAGAAAATTATTCAATTGTACCTATCAATGAGGAGATGCTCATCCTTATTGGCAATGATACAAATAATAAGGCCAATGGGTTAATTTGATCAAGGGTGAGATGGAAGGATTTACCAAGGTGTAAAGGATAAACGTCTATGGCTCCATTTATTATAGACCTTCTTGAAGCTAATTTTTGCTAGAGCATGTGATGATAGGCATCATGATAAAACAACATGAAGACTTGGCAAAAATATGTGTAATGACTAACTCCCGATCTAATAAACACTAAAAAATAATGCACCAATGATAAAAAACATGATGATAATGTTGACATATGAATATAGATGGACTTTAGAATAATGTGTGTTGTTGATGTTGTGGATTGCACCCTTAAAATAAGACTAGGATTCTCTCTTCTATGCGGCATAATGGAGATTCCTCTCTTGCTGTGGGTCTGGAAAAATTGAGGGGAGAATCTCTAGATAAGGGCTAGCTCCATTTGATGCATCTCTGAGGATTTTCACTACTACTGCTAATAATGGGGGGATGAAAAGGGAGGAGGATACCAAAACAAAAAATAATCTAAGTGGTGATGCACCAAATAATTTTGATCCACTCAATTATTCACACTTCAAACCAAAAGAGGGTGGACATACACTTTATCTGATGAAAAGACTAAACTATAGGGAGATTCAAAAATAGGCTTAATAAAGACACATAGAAAATGAACTTACCACAAGCATTGTAGAAAACACACTATGTGATAACCCTTTTCTATCTCTATTCTCTAGATGCAACACTTCCTATTAACCTATAGAAATGGTACTTTATCTATACCAAGTATGTTGGTGTCAAACTTGTGAAAGCATCATGCAAAAATGACTGAACACAGGATTGATACACAGACACACTCAAAAGCATAACTAGTTAGATAGAGGTAAAACACATACTTATTGATCCAAGGTGAATTTTGGTAGGGCTTCACGTTACAAAATGAGAGACATCCTTCTCAACTTGAGAGGTTAAAATATATAGCATGAAAAATAAGACTATGGTGATTCTTTCAATAAGTGGCCGATGTTGTGTTTAATACATTAGAAAGAGGAAGTCTGGTGAAGGAACCATGTTGGGGCATTCACAAGCCTTGACTTTGGCATTTAAATCATATTAAATGTCTCTTCAAAAGTATGGATTGCTCGATCATTTTAATGGCAAGGCTGCTCCTCTTTATGAGACTTACATGACTATTTGCTCACCTATGCTCAAATGAAGAAAAATAGGTCAAGTCATTGATTTTTTGCACTCTTTAATAACCACTTGGTGGACACTGTTTCATTTTTAATAATAACTTATCCTACCAACACCTTCTTTTGCCACCTGGACTACTTAATTCATTTTTGTGCTTGGTTGGGTGCATCTTTTGGAACATTCCAAATGTTGTCATATTTGTGCATGGCCATGTTTTGGAATCTCTATTTTGTTCCCCTTTTCCTTGTTATTTTATCACTTTCTGGCAATTTGAGCTCTCTCAGGATATTCTTCTCATCTTTTGCTGGCTCCTCGGGTTCCTTTCTCAATGATTTGAGCTCTTTTGGCCACCTGTCTGAAGGCATTAGTCCTTTGGATTATCCTTAATGGCTGATGCATCCCATAAAAATTAAGGTCTACAGGCTTGTCACCTATTTGAAAACCAACAGCTATTTCACTGCCTTGAATTTGATGTTCATGCACTCATCACCAGACATTTGAACCTCCAAAAGCTAGTTCACCATGATAAAATTGATTTTCTTAGGCCCATCACACTTTTGTAAATTTATTTGGCCTTTTATATTTCCTTCATCCCTTTGGTAATTGAACCTTCCCAAAGGGAAGGAATCCCTTCAGCCTTGGAAAAGGTCCCCTTTTCGGTTGGCAAGGAGTCCCCCACAAGGGCACTTGCCCTTCGGGCTCCCTTTTGGTCATCTCAATTCCTTCAGACAAAATGTCCAAAGGAATTCATTTAGACATTTTTCCTAAAGGAAATCTTTTCTTTGGAGTCTTGGCCCTTTCTCTTCTTGAATTCCTTTAGACAAAATGTCTGAAGAAATTCCTTTAGAGATTTTGCTCGAAGGAAATGTGCCTTTGGATTTTTCCTTGGATTTTCTTTGCACAAATTTTTTGAAGAAATCCTTTTTATTTTACCTTGTATTTTCTAAAGGACCTTTGCCTTTGTTTTCCATGGATTTACTTTGGATAAAAGTTTGAAGGAATTCTTTGCCTTGCTCACTTTTCTAAAGAAAAACTTTGCCCTCTGCAAATAATTTTTTTTTATTTAGTTGTCCTTTAGAGTTTACCAAATGGTCCCATTTGTCACTTGTCTACCCCCCACAAGGGCACTTGACCTTTGAGACCTTGTTAAAGACTTGCATTTATTTGAAATTGGCTCCTTCTTTTGTTAATAAAAGGCCTATCCAAGGCAATTGCCCAAAGCAAAATAGGCCCCATATCAAGCTGAGAACCTACAGGTCTTAGATCTTTCAAATTTTCATAATAACAAGACTTATTTCAAAGGGAAATTGAGCATTTTTAGTAAGGTGGATGCATCCAAGACTGACGACTCAAAATATTAGGGAAATAAGGAGACCAACTTTTGGCTTGTAGGGCCAAAAATGCTCAATAAATTTGGTGATTCCTAAGGGAAGCATGCCTGCCATGCTTAAGAAACTAGTGACTTGAAAGTCCATTGGGAAAAGAGTCAAAACATAGCCTAAAAGGTTAATGATAGCCTTGAGATGTCCAAGAATCAATCATGAAGCTTTTACCCCAAATAGTAAACAAAACACACACAAGGTTAAAAAACTTTGAACATGTGTAAAAGCACTTAGGGAAAATAGGGAAAAATAAGGAAAAAATGTATATAATGAGAGAAGGCTCAGTGATATTGCTTAAGGTATATCCCATTAACTAGGATATGTAGTTCTCCACCATCTAACCTGGAGAGTTAGAATGCATTGTTTTGTTTGCACTGAGTGATGACATATGGACCACTCCATAGGGTGTCAAACTTTGTGTGCTTTATAGGCTTAGTTTGGTCCTCATCCCATTTTAAGATGATGTCACCTTCAGAGAATCCTTTTGATAAATATTTCTTATCAAAGTGATTCTTCATTTGCTACTGATGGTTGATCATAGAAACCATCACTTGGTCCTTTGTCTCTTGAAGTTCCATCAATTCACATAGCTTGACCTCCATGTTGTTGCCTTCTTCCAATTATAGCTAGTGAGCAAGATCCAAATCTAGTAATTCAAGTGAAATAGGAAGTCAAGCCTCCCTTCCATACACAATTATGTATGGTGAATTTCCAACTACCCTCTTTGGAGTAACCATGTCTATCCACAAGGCTATTTTCAACATGGCATGCCAAGTTCTCTGATTCTCCTCTATTGTCCTTCTAATAATTCCAATTATATTATTTTTGGTGGACTTAGCCAACCCATTCCCTTATGGGTAGTAATTAGAAGAAGTTATAAGGTAGATGTTGTATCCCAATGCCCACTCACTTGTTTTGGTTCCCAAGAAAGCCAATGCATTGTCTGAGATGATGGTAGCTGGGACTCCAAAACTTATCACCAAGCCTTCATAAAAATCTAGCACTTCACTTTCATTGGCCCCTTCAAAGAAATAACTTCTACCCATCTCATGAAGTAGTTTTTAGCAGTCAAGACCCATTTTTGGCCAGCACTGGAGGGAGGGTTGATAATCTCTATGAAGTCTAGGCCCCATTGCATAAATGGCTATTCCACTTGAATAGGTTGTAGAGGCATTATAGCCAACTATTGTTTCCCATCAAAGAGTGAAATTTTTTGGCACTTTCATACCTAGGCATAGGTGTCTCTAAATAAATTAGACCATAAGTAACCATCTCTCATAATCCTTGTAGCTATAGGCTTAGGAGCAAAGTGACCACTAGCTAGCCCATCATGGAACTCAGATAGTACCCTGTTGACCTGACCTGGGTCTATGAACCTCAAGAGTACTCCTGAGAAATCCTTTATAAATATCACCCCATCAATCAAGATATAAGGGAGAGATTAGAGTATGAAATATCTCCTCTTGGTCTTATCAAGGCCCTACAGGCACTCACCGATGAGAAGAAATGTTTCATGTTTGATGCCCAATCCTTCATGACTGTTGGTTCTTCTATTGTACCTTCATCATGGATTAAAAAAATGCCTTCTTTCTGCTATTTAAGGTCTTTAGAAAGGTGTTCACATAGGCTTTTCCTCTTACCAGCTTGGTGGTTTTGATGTCCATGTCATATTCCATTAATTTGGTGATCCATCTCGCTCTATTTTTCATTTAGATCACGGATGATCAAGAAATCTTTGCCACTAAGATGTGGCACCATGAGATGAACTCTGATATTGGATAGCATATGTCTGAATTTCTTTAGACTTTGTATAATTGCAAGGACTTACTTCTCCACATATGTATACCTAATTTCAAAACTTTCCAAACCCTGGTTGAAGAATGCAAGAAACTATTTAAGGTTTTCATCATTTGCTTGGGTAAGTATAGTGGAGATTACCTCTTCATTTTTTAAGGTGTAGAGGTTGAAATCCTTGGTGAATTTATGACTGATCAAGGTAGGAGGCTAGGTGATGGCCTGCTTGATCCCTTCAAAACTATCCTTCCTTTGTGTTATCCATGTGAATTTCTCATCTTTCTTTAGCATGGAGGTCAATAGCTTGACTATCTCAACAAAATTTGGGAAAAATATCCTGATAAAATTTATTTTGACAAAGAAGCTTTACAGACCTTTCTTATGCTTAGGCAAGGACAATGCTAGGATGGACTGAACTCTTTCTAGATCAATGGTCAAGCCCTCTTTTGAAACAACATGGCCAAGGATTTTACCCTCATGGATAGTGAACACACATTTCTTTGGGTTGAGAGAGATATTGAACTCTCTACACCTCTCAAATATGTGCCTAAGGTGTTTCATATGTTGGCTTGCTTCCTTATAAAATAATATCACATCATGAAGATAGAGTAGTATAATATTACTTATCAAGCCTTAAAAATCCATGTCCATGGCTCATTGAAAAGTGGCTCTAGCATTGAATAGTCCAAATAGAATTTTTTGGTAAGCAAACATCCCCCACTTGGTAGTGAAGGTTGTCTTGTATTGATCATAGTCTTTCACTAAGATCTGATTGTACCTTGAATACCCATCTAGGAGTGATAAATGTTCACTACCTATCACCATTTAGAGGATCTGCTCCATACTTAAGAGAGGATAGTGGTCTTTCAATGAGACTCTATTGAGGTCTCTAAAATCTACACATAGTCTGATCTCCCCATTCTTTTTTCTAATAAGGACTAGATTGGCCAGCCAAGAAGAGTGTTTGATCAAAAATATGATTCTAGACTCAAACAGCTTGGTGAGTTCCTTCCACATGAGAGGCTCAATCTTTGGGTTGACAGGCCTTTATTTCTGTTTGATGGGCTTGGCACTTTCCTCCAACTCAATGGTATATTGGGACAAACTTGGGTCAAAACCCTTCAAGTCACTGTACTCCCAAGTGAAGACAATGGCAAATTCTTAGCACAATAAGATGAAAGCTTGCCTATCATGATCTATACATACCTTCCCAAGTGTAAGCAGTCTATTCTTGAATATCTCAACCTTTTCATAATTCTCCTTCTTTATTATGATGCTTGGTTTGTCATTTTTCAATTGGTCATCCTCGTTGAAGATACTTTCGAGAGTAACCAAGCCTTAAGGAAGTTTTTTGTTCTTTAACTAAACAATCTGGCCACCATACTACTATTGTAGCATATCTTAGTTTCTAGAGGCAAACTCAACCTCCTCTTGCAATAAGAGTGCTATCTGCTAATCACTATTAGACACCTGCCAGTTGGTAATGTTATCAGGCATGGAGGGTCTGATTACCACTTTTAAATGGTGTGGACTACTATCTCAGCTTATCTCCTTGGGGATGTTGAACTGAGCACCAACTACTGCTAGTCTGTTAGCTTGCTTATTCTACTCTCTTGGAATATAAGTAACATCAAAAGTAAGGAAACTCTCCACTAAGTCCCACACCCTGTGCTTGTAAGAATTAATCAAGGAATTATTTGTTAGATTTTGGCCTCTCACTTGATTTATGATCAACTTTTTATCCCCAAAAACCTATATCTCTTTAATTCCTCTTTTCCTTGCCCACTCCAAACCATGGATGAGAGACTCATATTCTACAACATTGCACGTGCAAGAAAACTAGAACCTAAAAGTTGAGAAGTATTTCTCCTTTGAGGGGGAAATTAACACCACTCCACCACCAGCTCCCAGTTTGCTTCTTGAGCCATCAAATAAAAGCTACCATAAACTTGAGCTCTCTTGGTTTGATTTCATCAAATTGGGTAGAAGAGTACCCTCTTCATGTATGTAATAAATCTTGAGGCCTGCCTCTTCTATGAACTTATATGGGTCATGTTCAAAGTTGTCACTTCCCCATTCATCTAAGAGTAGGTCAGCAACTCCTTCAAGGGTAGAAGATGGAGATTTATCCACTTAGAAATATTCTTCATTAATAATGCCATAACTGACATTCACCACTTTGAGTGAGTATGGCTCCAAATGATCTCTATGAATTGGCTTTGACTCAATCTTGACCTTATTCCCATATTTGGTTCTAAAAACCATGTAAGACTAGTTTGCTGCTAGGTACCCACCTATTTTGGATGTGAAATCCCTTGACAAACAAATGGAAAAGTAGGGAGGAACATCCACCATGACCACATCATGGGGAACTAATAAATTTAAACAAGTGTGGAGTGTCAATTTTAAGCCTCTCACCACTCCTATTATCTTATCTAGTGATCCATCTAGTTGCAAGACTTCCTTGGTCATTTCTTTGTATTTGAGTCCCAGCTTATCCACTATACATTTTGGCATTACTGAGGTGCTTGCCCCATTATCAATAATGCAATTGTGCACCAAGAAATCTCCTATGACTAAGGATAGATAGAAAGGGGGAACCTTTTCTTCTTTCTTTACTTGGTCTACTATGGAGGGGTGCCCATTCATGATCAAAACATTATAAACTCTTATTGGATGGTTGGTTCATATAACTCATGTAACTCCTTCTGGAGTATGTCTTTTTGTCTTGGCATTTCCAATGAATCCCATAAAGAGATATTCATGTGTAGCTTCTTCATCTAGTCCACCACACTGATATGAGGGTTGCTACCCCTTAAGTTTTCTTTGGTTGTGCTTGCAGCCTAGGGCATAGGCTAAGGAGCTGAGGGTGCAATCAGTGGCCTATAATTTTGAGATTTCTAGTTCTCATGTGATGATGAAGGTGTTATGGATATTTGGATAGCTACCTAAGCTTCCTCCATAGCTCTTATTTTGGACCTTGTGTTGGATAAAACATAATCACCTTGGTTGTTCATACTACCCATGTATTTGACTACACAAAATTCACCTTCCATGTGATTCATGAGAGTGGAATTAGGCTGACCCTAACTACTACCCATGTCAGGTTGTACTGACATCTCAAAGCTTGGGAATTGGGTAGCCTAATTGTCTTATGCATTCATATATTGACTCAACATCTCATTTGTATAAGTAGCCTATTATTGACCATATCCCAGGGGTGGGTAGTTTGGCTATTCTTATACCAGATTATTTTGAGTGGGAACAAGAGCTTTGGAGGATGAAAGAGACCATAGATTATACCCTTGATAATGCCTAGCTTGTGTAAACTGACCCTATCCTTGATTATAATTCTAAAAAGGGGGTCTATTTTCTTTTCCATACTAATGTTATCCCTAATTTGGCTTATAGTTTTGAGCTTGTTGTATTTTAAGATCCACCAATTCATTGGTCATGCTTTTTAGCAAGCTCTTAACTTCATGAAGGTCATTGGCTGAAGTAGCAGTCAGCTTTTTTATGCCAGGGAGAAGATCTAAGGTGGGTGCAGTAGTCTAGACTAAAGGTGTAAATCTAGGCAAGAGTGGTATATGGGGTCTAGGAGCTATCTTTCCTACTTACACCAGGTAATTTTTAGTGGCTATGGCTATTTCATAGGCAGCTAGCAACACTTGTCCTCCCATGGATTGTATCATGATAGCAATTTCACTATACAAAGCTTTTAAATAATAGAGAAAGGCATAGCTTGGGGTTAGCCTTACCAAAATGTGAATTCTATCCTAGGTCTTTTGTAACCTGGTATTGAAATCCTACATGAATTCATGTGGAGCTCTTTTCATAGTAGTTATTTTCTCAACAAGAGAGAGGTGATCACTCTTCTCCCCGAATCTATTTGTCAAGAGAGTGCCTAGTTTGTTCCATGTATTGACTAAATTCATAGGAAAATTTCCATACTAGTCTAGAACCTTACCCTTGAAGGATAATGCCAGTAGCCTAACAACAATGTTCTCTTCAGTGACATTGTGAATATTACAGAGGTTGGTAATGTTTCTGATGTGCTCAATGGTAGTAATAGGCCCCTCCCCATTGAAAAGAGGAACACTCTTAAGGATTGTCCCTAGGATTAGGTCATAATGTAGAATGTTTAAAGGGATCTGACCATGAAAGGCCATAAAAGGTAAAGCCAAGGTGATAATAGGGTTCTGTCAGGGCCTTATTGCAATAAGTATATTTTATAGCAGGTCTGGGAAAATGAATTTTTGTATAGGGATGAGTTCTTGCAAACCTTAATCACCTTGTTGATTTTAATGGTAGTTTAATGAATTTGAAATGGACACCCTTGGCAATAGATCATGTGGTGACCTTAGGTATAGGATGTCAAGTTAATCTTTGACCAAAGATTGATGTTCTTCAAAATGGAGTCACCAGATGCTGAATTAGTGGTTCATTCTTACTGTAATAGGACCAACACCAATCCTAAAACTTTTTTGAGCATTAAAATTGAGTCCCACGAGGCATGCAAAAAATTGTTTATGCTATGGATTGCACCCTTGAAATAAGGTTGGGCTTCTCTCTTCCAGATGGTATAATGGAGACTCCCCTCTTGCTATGGGTCTAGAAAAATTGAGGGGAGAATATCTAGATAAGGGCTAGCTCCCTTTGATGCATCTCTGAGGCTTTTCACTACTAATGCTAATAATGGGGGGGATGAAAAGGGAGGAGGATAACTAGAATAGAAACTAATCTAAGTGGTGATGCACCAAACAATTTTGATCCACTCAGTTATTCACACTTTAGACTAGTAGAGGGCAAACATACACTTTATCTGATGAAAAGACTAGACTATAGGGAGCTTTAACAATAGGCTTAATGAAGACACATAGAAAATGAACTTACCATAGGAACTGTAGAAAACACACTATCTAATAACCCTTTTCTATCTCTATGCTCTAGATACAACACTTCCTGTTAACCTATAAAAATAGTGCTTTGTCTATACCAGGTATGTTGGTGTCAAACTTGTGAAAGTATCATGCAAAAATGACTAAACATAGGATTGATACATAGACACACTCAGAAGCATAACTAGTTAGATAGAGGTAAAACACATTCTTATTGATCAAAGGTGAATTTTGGTAGGGCTTCACCTTACAAAATGAGATATATCCTTCTCAACTTGAGAGGTTACAATATATATCATGAAAAAGAAGACTATGGTGCCTCTTTCAACAAGTGGCCCATGCTACATTGAATACATTTGAAAGAAGAAGTTTGGTAAAGGAACCATGCTAGGGAAGTCACAAGCCTTGACTTTGGCATTTAAATCATATTAAATGTCTCTTTAAAAGCATGGTTTGATTGATCATTTGAATGGCAAGCCCACTCCTCTTTATGAGACTTACGCGATTATCTACTTACCCATGTTCAAATGAAGAAAAATAGGCCGCATCATTGAATAATTGTACTCTTTGATAACCACTTAGTGGACACTCTTTCATTTACAATAATAACTTCTCATGTTGACACCTTATTTTGCCACCTAGACTACTTAATTCATGTCTGTGCTTGGCTGGGTGCATCTTTTAGAACATTCCAAATGTTGTCATATGTGTGCATGGCTATGTTTTGGACTCTCTATTTTGTTCCCCTTTTCCTTGCTATTTTGTCACTTGCTATAAATTTCAGCTCTCTCAGGCTATTCTTCTCATCTTTTACTAGCTCCTCAGGTTCCTTTCTCAACAATTTGAGCTCTTTTAGCTGCTTGTCTAAAGGCATTAGTCCTTTATCTTATCCTCAATGGCCAATGCATCCTATCAAAATTGGCATTTGTGGGCCTATCACTTATTTGAAAACCAATAGATATTTCATCACCTCAAATTTGATGTTCATGCACCCATCACCAGATGTTTGAACCTCCAATAGCTAGTTTGCCATGCTAAAATTGATGTTCTTAGGCCCGTCACCCCTTTGTAAATTTCTTCAGCCTTTTGTATTTCCTTCGGCCCTTTGGTAATTGAACCTTACTAAAGGTAAGGTGTCCCTTTGGCCTTGGAAAAGGTTCCCTTTTGGGTTGGTTAAGAGTCCCCCGCAAGGGCACTTGCCCTTCGATCTCCCCTTCGAACAAAATGTCTAAAGGAATTCCTTCAGACATTTTACCTAAAGGAAATCTTTTCTTTGGAGTCTCAGCCCTTTCTCTTCTTGAATTCCTTTAGATAAAATGTTTGAAGGAATTCTTTTAGACAAAATTTTTGAAGGAATTCCTTCAGACATTTTATCTAAAGGAAATGTGCCTTTGGATTTTTCCTTGGATTTTCTTCAGACAAAAAGTCCAATAAAATCCTGTCTTTTACCTTGTATTTTCCGAAGGACCTTTGCCTTTGTTTTCCATGGATTTCCTTTAGACAAAAGTCTGAAGGAATTCTTTGCCTTGCTCACTTTTCTAAATAAAAACTCTGCTCTCCACAAAGAAATATTTTGTCTTTAATTGTCCTTTGGAGCTTGCCAAATGGTCCTATTTGTCACTTGTTTAACCCCCACAAGGGCATTTGACCTTCGAGACCTTGTAAAAGACTTGTATTTATTTGAAAATAGCTCCTTCTTTTGTTAATAAAAGGCATGTCCAAGGTATTTTCCCAAATCAAAATAAGCCCCATATCAAGCTGAGAACCTACAAGTTTTAGATATTTCAACTTTTCATAAGAATAGGACTTATTTCAAAGTGAAATTGAGCATTTTTAGTAAGGTGGATGCATCCAAGACTGACAGCTCAGAACAACAGGGAAAGAAGGAGATCAACTTTTGGCCTGCAGGGCAAAAAATGGTCAACATGTGTAAGGAATCACCCAATGAACACACATAGATTGAGTCAAGGCAATAGTGATGAAAGAAAGAAAAAATAACTTGAAATAAACAAACAAACAAAAATCTTGAAAACAAAAGCAAAAGAAAGCATCCTAACAATGACCATGCCGTAGTAGGGTGGATTGAGGATAACTAACTAGGCTTAGATAGGATAAATGTTTTTGGATTTTTGAAATGTAATGAATATTTTTGGCATTTTTGATATATCTCAACTAATTAGAGAATGATAAAATACCTACTCAAAAAATGACGAGAGCGTGGCTTAGGTTACTCACAAAATAGCAAGAGCATATGAAAAGGGGGACTGAGGTGACCTCAACATGAATTGAGCATGACCTAAATAGTCCTAAAATAACCTCACATCACAATAATTTCATCCACATAAAAGGTAGGGAAAAACCAACTAGGTCCCAACAAGTTCTCAAATCTAGCAAATGGCCAGTCAAATGAAAATAATGATGGCAAAGTGATGTGATAATAGATGATAAAAAAGTATTTCCCCTAGTTTTCCCATAGGTGGTTATAACTAAGATATAATGACATAATTCTATGATACTAATTTTCCCATAAGTAGTTATAATTAGTATCAAGACTGGTGAAACATTGATTTGCCCATAGGTAGTTATAATTAGGGTCACATAAACCAACTTGATATAGAATGAAAGATGAAAGATATATTGCTTGATAAACTATCACACTAATTTCATAGACTATCATTATAAACATATATTTTATTTATTATTGAAACTTGATCAGAATCCCCCCATAAAAAGTACATGAAGAACCAAAGGAACCAATATTAAAATAAGATTGGGTACGATGACTAAAAAATAAGCTTTGGTCTAGCTAGGAATGGTATGGTAGGATGGTATGGTTTTTCTAAGGCTAATGATGGGTTGATAAATTAAATATAATGGTAATATGGTTTCCCCCAAGTGGAAAGTTTAATGGTAGGATATGTGACAATGGCACAAGGATGTGTAACAACTTTCAATGGCATATGGCAAATGAAATGTTATGGTACATGTTTTTGGCTTGGGTGATTATTGGTTTTTGATGTGTTTGGCCTAGGTATGGTAAAATGGAATATGATTAGCACATCCTAATCAACAAATGATACAAACAAATCTATCAATCATGTTAATTATTATCCCACACCTCATCTAAATAGTGTTATGTCAAGTACTAGTTGCATATTTGGTTGTCAAGAATGCTTTTGTGATCTTTGTTGGTCATTGATTTTGATTCCTTCAAGTGTAAAGATAAGATATATTTGTATTCTATATAAATAAAAGTGTGACCATGGATGGTAAATAGGGACAAATAATAGAAGGTAGGTTTGTTTGCGAAATGAAATGGTAGATAATAATGGAATGGATAATGGTTGGGAAACAAATTAAGATCAAGATGTTTAGTCACATGTAATGTTATTGGTGTCAGATTTAACATAAATTTGGTTTTGGTGGGGCCAAAGACCTCTAAATATTCTCTTAATCGGATCACCATATTTTTCTATTATTTGATCTTGAGAGTAGCTACCATCTGATTAGGCTGTAGATTGGATGTTATTTTGATTTAATCTTTGATATTATCTTCATTAAGTAGTGAAGTAATTTTATGCTCAGCTATCAATTCCTTAATGAGGTTTTCACCAATGAATTTTTCTTGATTGTTCCATAATTTCTTTGAGAAGGTTTCACTAAGGAACATTTAATTTTGACTTTGATTGTCTTCTAGCACTTCTAAAAAAGTTTCACTAGAAGATGCTAGGTTTAAAATTTGCTTGTCCCCTAGTGCCTCCAAAAAGGTTTCACTAGGAGAGTGTTCTTTGGCTACATGAATGTGGTCTTGACCTCCTTGATCTTATTTAACTATTGTGTCTCCATGGATACAATTCAATAAATTATGATTCTACCAGTCCCAATCAACACTTGTGGGAGATGGAATATCAATAATATGGATATTTTGGTTAGTGGTAATGTCCTATAGAATGGTAATGGAATGGAGAGAGGTTTCAAAATCCTCATAGAAGACACTAGGATAACTTTTGTCGAAGATAAAATATTCATCCTCAAAAAGTGTATAAGGATCACAAATGTATTAAAATTGATCTATGAGGCATGTGTAACCAATGTTGTAACAACCATGAATGTATTCTTATTCTAAATATAATTATAACTAAATGAACTCTAAATCTAATGTTGAGACTAATGTTGATTCTAATTTTGATGCTAAATATGATGTTAGTTCATTGATAGAACCTAACTCTAACTCTAATTCTTCATCTGATGGGTATTTTATTATAATAATGTCTTGTTGAATGTTTGGTATTAAACAAGTGATGGCCTGTGATGGCATAATAAGCTCTACAAAAATTAGTTTATCAGAGTGGGACTCCTCTAGGATGAATTTTTTTTCAAGAGACAACTCCTTAGAGACTGGCTTGTCAATAGGAGGCTCTTGAAAAATAGTCATATGGTCGAGTTAATGATTTACCCAAATGTGGTTATAATCATTAAGAAGTGACTCAACAAAGACTAGCTCATCAAAGTAAGACTCCTCAACAACTAGTATAAGATCAATAAGTGATTCATCATAGGTTGACTTATCACAAGTGATTGGTTTGAAAAAAACATCTTGAATTGGTTGGTTTTCTTGGCCTTGGTTTCCAATGAGTTAGAAAATACTAGTTTTGAACACAACTTAGTCTTTGAATGATTGGATGGGTTGAGGTTTGGATAGGATTGGTACTAGATGATGAATAGTCTATGGTTGGATAATGGTAGGTCATTGGGGAGCATTATTTCTCACATGACCCAAAGGATGAAGTCCTGAAATGGTAACGATAGGGAAGTGTGGAACTTGATTGCATGCACAAGCCAAAGGACTAGGTCCTAAAATGATGAAAGGGTGTTGTGGAGCTTGATTTCTCACACAAGACAAAGGATGAGGTCTCATAATAGAAATGGTATGGAATTATGGATCTCGATTACTCATAAAAGTCAAGGGATGAGGTCTTGGTATAGAAATGGTTAGGCATTATGTAGCTTGATTACTTGCACAAGACAAATGATGAGGTCTCATAATGGTAATGGTATTCCTTGGATATTATGAGCTTGGTAGCTCATATAATCCAAAGGAGGGTTAGGGGTAATTGATGATCAGATAATAAAAGGATATCATGGAACCTGATTTCTTTCATAAGACAAAGCATCCAAGTCCTTTGAATAAATCATATCATTCTAATCTTGAGTTGGATAATAAACTGGTTCTTGACATGTTCCATGTACTTATTATCATAAAGAGGGTATGGATCCATATCCCAAAAACTATTATCTATAGTTGGGTCTTCAAATTTATCCTCCCAAGCCTCTTTATACCAATCAAGGTCTCGATTTGGATCGTAAGTTGGTTCATGACTTTGTTCCCATGAATGATTATTATGAGGTGGATAGAAATCTATCTCAAAAACCATATTATCATCATTAGGGTCTTGACTAAGCCATAAAATTCATTTTATACAACCATTCTACCATAAGTTGGATTTTATATGACTCCACCATAAGTGTATTTAGACATATCCACACAAATGATGAAATCTTTGAAATAAAAGGTTTAGAGTTCTATAAATTTTGAAAGACAATGTCCAAAGGAAAAAAGGTTCAAACTTGGTCTAACTTAGTCAAAAGTGGATCTGTATCTCCAAATAATGATTTTATCATGGAGATGTATCTCTAAAATGGTTTGATCATGGATATTTATCTCAAAAATGGTTTGTTCTAAGACTTGGCATAAAACAATCTAACATCAAATGTCTAATGTTAAATGTCATACGCACAAAAGGTCAATCATATAAATAAAACCAATATGTCAAAGGTATAGGTCAAAGTGTCCTAAACAAGGTCTAAACTAGGAAAGGGAAAAGAGTTGCTAGGTCTTTTTTCCAAATGTAGAGTCAAAATCTAGACTCAAATAGTCATGTGCTAGGACTTTTGGCCAAATAGTGTCAAAATCTAGGCTTGAAACAAAGGCATGATGTGATTTGATTTAATCTAATAATTTTGGAAACAACTTTTACATAGAACCAACACACATAATTAAACATAAACATGATCAATTGGCATAAGGCATGAGGTAAAAGGCTCTTAGAGGAAGGTTGTGTTCTCCCAAATAAAAGCACAAACGATGATGAGGATAGGCTTTGAACAAATAAACCATTAATATTTTTTAAATTTGGGTAATTGATTAAGCAAAGTTATGTAACCCAAAAGATAAATATATATGTATTAGCCCAAAAAATTGAGGCCTAAATATAAATCAATCAATGTTTGATTCTAAACTTTATAAGGTTAATTGAAAACTCAACGTTGAAAACTAGGATCTGACCAAACGAGCTAGACAAGCATGATAGTGAATAAATAATGTCTAAATGGTATATATGTCATGGTTTGAAACAAATAGTTTTTGGTGCAATGGTAAACAAATCTTGAAATAAATTGAGTAACCTAACAACATAAGCATGCTCAAATGATGTGATCCATGTTATGTTTCAAAAGACTCAAAGGCAAAAATGGCTTGACATGATCTAGGTAGCATAACACTACCCTCCTCAACTTAAATACATGGTTTTGACATGGTTTATTAAAAAAAAAATTAGTCTTGAAACATTCCAAGAAAAAATAGACAAAATACATTAATTATAATCGTCCAAATCTTAGCAAGGGTATGGTAATGTGAGGTTGACTAAACTAATTATTTTTAAAACATCTAGATGGATCAATTACATAATGACTTTCATGCCAAACAATGCAAAAGAAACATAATTTAATTGGGTGTCCATGGAACTTGGCTTGTTGCAAAATTTTCTTACCCATTTTTTAACCACTACATCCGTCACTTGCTCAGTGTAGTGCGATGTCCAAAGCATAAATACGTGTCGGTGCTTTAGCCCTAGAAAACTCTTGGAAGGTGATGAAATCCCCCTCATAAGACAAGTTTACATAAAATAAAATACATAATATAAATACTTTATGGTCACCTCAAGATCACTCAATACTATTGTAAGTGTTTGGGAGTGCTTTAGATGACATTCTTTCTATGCTTTGGACTAGGCATGTTTACAACAAGGATGGCACTTTTGATTCCAAGGGTTCCCTAAAGGGGATAAATAGAAGAGAATACACATGAAAACCTTTTTTTTCCAATAAATTTCTAACTAAACAAATATTAAAAACAAAAATTAACAAGTGTATTCAATTTTAAACACCAAAACAAAGATTAGGTGGTGTTCTTTTGACCCCTTGGTGTTAAGTTGTAACTTTGAAAGCACAATTATCAAAGAATTCACTTAAGCATCTAAATTTTTCATTAAACCCAAAAAAAGTTCCTAATTCATTTTAAAACACTTAAATGAAGTGTGAAAGGCACTGATTTAGTTTTCTTAGATGATTTTCCATGTAGATCTTGCAAGAAAAATATTATCACTTTGTTTAGCCTTGAAGCACATTTATCGAATGAGGTAAGTAACCTTGAAGGGCAAAATCTATCAAATCAAAGGCAAAATATCAATAAATAAAATGATTTAGATTATAAATGGTTTAAAAAATCTTTAAAAAAATAATATTAAATATATGAACACCTGCAAACAACAAATTAGAAGGCTAAAAGTAACACATAACACATAAAAGCCTACACATAAAACATAAAAACTTATAGTCATTATTTTTTTTATAACTTTTAAAATATAAATTATTTTGAAAAAAAAAATTAATTAGTTGTCAAAAACTCCAGGTTACACATCTATACAAAATTTGAGGTCCAAAAATTCAATACAAAAAAAATTATTAACTTGTTCTAACCATTTTTACCAGAAAAATAAGAAATAGAAAGTGACAGTCACTAAAATAGCCATAACTTATAAAATTTAATGAATTTTTTTGTGACATTTTAAATCATGTCAATGATATATTTATATATATTAATAAAAACATTTAGACAAAAATATTGGGTAAATAAAAATTTATGAATTCTTTATTGGCCATTTTAACTCAAAGTAAAAACAACAAAAAAAGAATTAAAACTATGAAATACAAAAAAGTTTGTGGGTTACACTCTCATGAAGATAGTCCCACCAGGCATGACATTATGTAGACTAGGAATTTAACTCATTATAAGATGGTTAGTTTGGTGTTAGTTTGAAAAATGAAATCAAAATTGAAATAAACACACTAGCATAACATCTCTAGGCCTAGTTACTAAGGAGAGCTTAGTTAACAAAACATGAATGGAAAACACAACTAAAAAGCAAAACAACCTTCCTTTCACCTTTCTTAGATGCTATAAAATTATTATTTTTATTTATTTCTTTTTTTATCTCATGAATTTTGTATCAATGGAAGTTTGGCTACCTTCATCTCTCCTTGGCACCTGTGTCTTTGGTTTGGCTTGGCTCAATATTTGGACATTATAACACTAATTTGCATGAAGCTTTGGAATAAATTTAGAATTATAACTTTTTCATGTGATATCTTAAAATTCAATATGCAAGGCCTCCTATTTATAGACATTTAGAATGGTTTGAGGATCAACCATCATCATTCATCTCAAGATTGAGATGTGTAGCCATGAATAAATCTAAATATAAAATTCATTATAAAAATATTCTCATTAATATTTGGGATAGAGGGGAATTTATTAGGAGTGTAAGGGCTTAATGAGGCATGGAGGGTCTTAATGAGGCATGGGAGACCCATAATCCTAATATTTTGTGCATTTATAGCTTATGGATGCCACCCCATATGATGATGTCACATGATGATGTAGTTAATAAAAATCAATTTTTAATAAATATTTATTTAAAAAGTTCCATGAAAAATTAACTTAAACCCTTAATTTGGTTTAATTGGCCTAAAACATTATTAATCAACTTTGGTGCAAATTTTGTCCCTTGGTGCACAAACTAATCAAATTGGTCAAAATGTCTTGTTATTGGCTTGAAATTTAATTGGATTGGAATTAGGAGTTGATGTTAGATGCATTAGAACTATATTCCTATTTAGGATGTTTCCAACACAAAATAACAAAGGCACATGTCCTGTACAAAATATTTGACAAAAAAGAGTAATCTAAGGCACCTAGGTGTAAAATTGGTAATTTGACTCAAAATGATCTGATCAAAGTTAACTAACCCATAAATTGCATTTCCCCATTTAATGATACTCTAGACAAAATAGGCACTAGAATATATCAATTTTAACTCATTTAATTAGTTTTAGTGTTTTTAGGCCAAATTATATATTTTGATGAAAATTGGTCAAAAGACTGGTTAGACGTTATCGATGGTCAGTTTTAGGCATTTATAGTTTTCCCTTATTTTGGGAAGGCATTAAAATATATAAGCATATTAAATTATTCTCAAATAATGATAGATTACCTATATGTGAAAAATAAGATTATGATTAAAGAACAAAGCTCCAAATGGTTTTGGGAAGCCTATGATGATGGCCCTTCGAGGGAGTGGTCGTCATATTTGTTGATGGAGGGTCCATCAAAAAGAAGAAAGAATAAAGGTTTAGTGTTGTATTCCCATTTAGGATGTTTTCAATACAAAATAACAAAGACACATATCTTTTTTAAGAGATTTGATAGAAAAGAGTAATCTAGGGTACCAAGGTATGAAATTGGCAATTTGACTTGAAATGATTTGATCAAAATAGCTAGCCCATAAATTGCATTGCCCCATTTAATGATACTCTGGCCAAAATTGGCACTTGAATATATCAATTTCAACTCATTTAAAGTGTTTTAGTGTTTTTAGGCTAAATTATACATTTGGGTGAAAATTGGTCAAAAGCCTAGTTAGCGGTTATCAGTGGCTAGTTTTAGGTGTCTACAAGGGTCACATTAGATTCATAGTGCATGGGAACTCCATTTTAGTGATTTATTTAATTTCTATGATGATTAATCTCTTAAGGCCATCCTTATTCCCTTAGTCAAAAAAGAACAAAATTTAAAAAAGACAAGATAAAAATAAAACAAGATTATTGGCTATGACATAAAAATATGCACAAGACTTAATGATTATTAACAAAATTATTCAACAATATTTACATGTGGATATATATACTGAATTATGATAAAATAACTCACATACACACTTGCATAAAATGCAAGATATGAAAAAAAATTAACTCTTAAAAATATAATATAATAGGATTATGATATATATTTGAATCCTATAAAGACAACCTAAAAGCCCTAAAAAGATTTAATAAAAAGTTTTTTAAATGAAATACATACAACATAAACTAAAGGAATTAATTTTTTAGGGACAGAGTTTAATATTTATAGGGGTCTATCATGCCCAAAATTTATTATGACAAATGCAACAAGGATCAAAACTAGTTGTGATGACAACATTTAGGGTCTAAAGTGAATGATCAGGATTTGGTTACAAAGTTTATGATGGATCCAAGGCTAAGAACATTATATGACCCTTTGTTAGTGATGAGGTTAGTGGGTTCTCATTAATTTTTGCTTAGGGGTAAATGTGGATGGACAAATTTGGATGCAATCGAGGCTGATAGGAAGAAGGGTCATTGAGGAGGATGTGATTTGGATATGTATTAGGATTTTCAAAATTGGATGAGTACCTATTTGAGGGTGGAGTAGACATTCTGGATGACTCCTTAATAGATATCCTATTCACAATTTAGTAATGATTTACCCAATGTGAAACTTATATCTCCATATTTATGTAAGCATTTATTATAAACCAACTATTAGGACCAAGGTCATAATGAAATGATGGAATGGATTGAAAGTATGAGATAATTGGAATGATGATGGATGGATGTGCCCCCAAGAGTGGCACTCATAGATGAAGTTTATTCAGAGCCCTTTAAGTATAAAAATGCTTCTTATGCATAATATTCATGGGCTCATCAAGTTCATCACCATATAATGTAGCCAATTTATAGGTTCTTGATCCAAATTTTGTAAAAATAACATAAGACCCAAGCCAATTTGATTTAGATTTTCCCTTCTTTTCTCACTCTGCATTGGTGTTTTTCTTATTCTCCTTTAGGACCAGGTCACCAATTTCAAATTCTCAAGACTAGATATTTTTGTGATATTGTCCCTTGAGATTATTATAATATTCCCTAAGATGATCCAAGGAATTTTGACATTTTTAATCTAATATCTTGAGCTCTTGTATCCATTATTTTTTAGAATTATGATAAGTAATTATGCTCTACAAATATATTCATAAGGAGGGGAGCTAAACTTCAATGAGCAAGATTGCTTATATGCCATAGAAAAGAGAATATAGAGTAGCCCTAGTAGGTTTTTTGATATTGGTTCTGTAAGACCAAAGAGCATGATATAGTTGTAAATATCAATTTCTACCTGCATCATTGAGAATTTTCTTGAGAAAAGGGGTGATCTCAGCATATGATAATCAATATGGTTGGTTTTGGTAATTAGCACAAATAGGGTGGCCTTGGTCTATGAAAATGGTCATGGTCTAGGTATATGTTTGAAATTGACATTGGTCTAAGAATAT
Organism: Torreya grandis; assembly: GCA_037957365.1. NCBI lineage: Eukaryota > Viridiplantae > Streptophyta > Pinopsida > Cupressales > Taxaceae > Torreya > Torreya grandis. The sequence goes on from JARHVA010008799.1 coordinate 290,454, forward strand.
GTACTTGGAATATTGTTGTAAATGGTTTAAACTTGGCCTAGAATGGAGATCTTCTCCAACATTTTCAATGATAATCCTGGTCTCAAATGTATTCAAGGTATAATGTTGAATGTATTGCACAAATGGTCAAGTAAATGGTAAATCTGAATCTTGGTTCTTCATCAAAGTGTTTCAAATAATAAATAAAATAGGTATAAATTAAAAAAATTGTTAGGTATTTTCGAACAAGGCACAAAGCTAGGCTTAAAACAACTAGGTCTAAATGAAAGATAAGATTTTAGGATTTTAGGATTTTAGGAACATAGCAAAAAGATAGACTTGGAAAAAATGAGGTCTAAAAATAAATGTAAAATCTAAGTCTTTGGAAAAATATCATAAAACAATACATGGAACAAACTAAGTATATTTAAAATCATAAGGTAATTAATCTAACAATTTGAAACACTTTTAGTTAAACTAGGCATACAGATTCAAATTCAAACTTGACCATTGATAAAATATATTGGACCTTAGGTACATTCCAAAAAATAATTGGGAAAATAAATTCCAAGTAATTAAAAATAAGAACAAGAATTAAAACATTCAAGCCTAAGTGATGATCAAGACTCGAATGTAAACTAGCCATGCTTAAGGTTGTACTTCAAAAGAGAGATTCAACCTTAGTTCTAAGAAATAAAAGAGATATAATGCATATTAAAAAGAGACCACTTTCAAAATTAGGCATAAAATATCTTCAAATAAAGCAAGAAATTATTCCAAGTTGCACAATCTAAAAGTGAGAGGTAAACAGCTAAGCTAAATTTCAGTGAGGCATAGGCATAAACCATTCAACTTTGAATATGAAATTTATAAGACCAATTTAAAACTTGGATTTATAAAACATGGTTTCTCAATTAAATAACATTATAGACCAAAATGGGTAGTATAATGATACCTTTCATAAACCAAAAGGCATATGTGATTTGGAACTTGACTAGGCACAAGGTAAAGGGTATTGAAATAATAGAGAAACATAACGATGTTATTCCACTAAAAAGGTATGACAGTGATATTTTTTAAATGACAAGGAAAATATTTGGGTTAAAATGGGTAGCATAATGATTCCCGTTTCAAACAAGTGACACACATACACATAAAAGTTTTGGAAATGTTTAAGGCAAAGTGTGGTGTTAAATAGATGACATAACACCTCTTTAGGCTAAAAGTGGTGCGTAAACATGAATTGATTAGATCATGAATAATTTTGACAAATAAATATACTTTTTGACTCAAAATAATGTAAGTAAAAGGAAAAAACACAAAAACACTTAAGTGTATCATCCTATTCCTAAAAGTTAACAAGGTTGCTTCATATTGTCAAATTTTGTCTATATAGTCCTTGAGAGGAAGTAATTTTTTAATCCAAAAATTTGTATGCACATGAAAATTATGGGTTTTAGGCTCTCTCTTCTTCCAATAATTTTTACGGTGACATGAAACTTTAGGATAATCACCTTGTATTGAAAATATTTCTATAACAAGTGGGGTTTGTCTAAAAAATATAGTTTTTGCACATTCTAAATGGTCCCATATGTGTGATTAATACTAGGTCATAAGACATAATTTTGATTCTCTCCCTCTAAACTAATTGTGACCAAATTATCATCGTTCCCCTCCAAAATTCAAATAATTGATTAATTCTTAATTAATCAATTATATTCATACACACTTATTTTCCCTCAAATATTAATTCAAAATATGGATTTTTTACCTCACTCAAACATCCTCCACATTTGTATCAACCATGTGTTAATTCATCCAACTAATCCCTCAACTTTTTCAACCACCTTATGGGTCATCTTAGAACATTTTAACCTCCTAAATGACTCAACCAACTAATTTGACCCATTCTTATTGACTCACTCAACCAAATCCCTTTTCCTTTCAACCCATAGAATTGGTCATCATCCTCATGGATGAGGACTAATTCCTCACTATTTATTATTTGAATAATTTTCAATATTAAAATAATCCTCAACCACTCATTTCATCTCCCATAAGCCTATAAATTAACTGCAATCCTTTACTAAAATCATCTACCTTTAATTTACCAAGGTGCTATTGAATTACTATTTTGAATCAAAGTGAATCAAATCCATCAAAATATTTTTACATCCCAAAGCACTACCCAATTATCTTTTCATTGGAAAGGAGTTGAGCACCCACATTTAACATTCAAGAGTAAATCTCTATTTGATCACAATGGATAAAGTGATGAATATTTTAGTTGTAATTATTTCATGTTTATTACTTTATTTTATTTATTTCTATATATTTGAAGTTAATTTTAGTTTATATTAGATTTCATTATCGATTTCTTAGCTATCTTTCATTCTAATATTTCCACTTATACAAAACCTATACTAATTTGATATGTATGAAAATATGAAGACCTCATTAGAATGGAATGTGATTGTGCTTACTTTCTATAAGTGATAAATATATTGTGGCTCTTATTTTTCTACCCCTTGGATTTTGAATTTCTATTGAAACTCCATATATATGTTTTTTCTTGTTCCTTGCATTTTATTTTATTTGTTGTGTTTATTTCCATTCTTGCATACTAATGACACCATGTTATTTAAACCCACTAGGCTAACCAATAATTACACTATTTTTTTAATTTTTTTTATCACATAAAATTGCTTAAAAAATCATTTAAAACCATTTTTTATCACTTAACAACTAAATGAATCTAAATAAATAAATGTTGTAATAAAATTAATCCACTAGCTAAATCCAATCCATTTAATACTCAAGTAGTAAATCAGACTATAAGCTAAGTATCTATTAATCAGGTATAATAGAATGAAGAAAGTACATAGAATATTGATATAATCTATAAATCATCCATGAATAAATGTACATCCATTACTATTTAGAACTTTAAAATATTTTACAAGTTACACAACCACTATTTTGATTAATATTCATCAAAACATATAGTATAATATAGTACAAAATCAAATATATAATACAATGAGTGCATTAGTACATTTGAGATACTCGAATATCCCCATGATCCATCTCATAGCCTGAGTATAATCCAAAAGGTTGAATCAGATGATAGAGGGAGAGCATCATCTCATTGTCTTACCTCTAACTATAGACCAATAGTCTCCTGTACACCTCCCCACTAGGAGTGGCCCTACCCTTCATAGAGGGGAAGATAAGAACAGTGAATATATCAAGAAATTAACTAGAACCTATGAGTGTATTATCACTATTACATGCAATAATAAAATATACCATGGAATCCAATCTTTTGTGTAAATGATATCAAAAAACACATGTAAATAATAAGTATAGTGGAATGTCAATGTCTCGGATAGAACATTATTTTGGCTGAATTTTTCATTATAAAAATCAAATATAACAATCTAAGTAAATTCCACTCACACAAAACTCTTTATTGTTGAATCATGACTTATCATACGACATTAGGGGATAGGTATATGAGCTACCCATTAGCATACTCATATAAATATCTCTTTTTATCCAAAATACAATCTAGTAATCACATATAAGTATTATAAAGTTGATTAATATAGATTTTAAAATACACTTATTCCATTGACGAATAAGTAAAATTAATCATAAATACATAATACCATTAATTTCATCCACTTAACCCTAAAGTGATAACATGGCTATTCAAATTAATTATATTGAACCAATTGTGCATAAGAGACTAGAATAAGAATAAAGTCATGATAAGTCCCCTTTTTAAAACCCAATCTTATTCATAAAAATATAACTGATAATAATACTCAATCAAATATTTCTTGTTCAACATATGAAAGTTGTACATGTATTCTTATTCATTTAATCAAAATTTCATAAAGGACTAGAGCAAATCCTTGAACACTATATCCCTATCATAACTCTATTAAAAATACCATTCATGAATATATATATATATATATATATATATATATATATATATATATATATATATATATATATATATATATATATATATATATATATATATATATATATATATATATACATACATACTTAAGAGTATAAAAATCAATCATCTCATAACCAATTAGTTGAATCAATCTCATCAATACATGAAGATCTTGTAATGTAATTGATATAAATTAGCAGTCCTATAAATATTTCCAAACAATCTCTTCCCTTTTGATTTCATGTACTAAGGAGCCATTACAAATAATAAAATTTATGTATATATTACACATAAGTTTGTTCTTCACAAATTTTCACTTGTTTAAGATCCTAATTAAATTTTAACAACACATAGTTGTTCTTATTTGGAACCACATAGTTAATCAATTCATACATATTTATTCCCATCATAACCTATGGTCATACTAATTCAATACCATCCAAAAGTAAGCTTAGGATTTAAATGTATATTATAGTTATATATGTCCCTACATGCATAAATGAATGTATTCATTAATATATTCTTTTATGTAAACCAAGGATATAATTTTCAAAAACCCAAATTTATCTCCTTGTAGAAACTCATATTTTTCCATTTACTTGTAACTATAGCACTCATTTATATATTCTAGTTGATACCATAGTATTGATTAACTATCTATTTACACACCTTAATGAGTATAGTCATTTTTATATGTGTATATAAATATATATTTATATGTATGAATAGAAAGGAAGTTTCCAAAGAGTCATTCATTGACAATTTTCATGCATTCAGATCTCATCTTCAAATTGATAATATATAGGTTTATAAAGGTCCATATATGTATTTATTCATATAGATTTACACCTACAAAGGTGCCTAAACTCTTTGATATGTAGTTATACCTATATATATGACCAGATACTTATTTTGCACTCTACATTTGTGCAAATATCTTCTAATCTATAAGAATATAGTTGTTAGACTTGTTTTATTATTATTTTTATAAACCTACTTATACCCAAAACCAACTATGTTATTGGCTCTTCCAAAAATTGTATGCCAACCAAAGAAAGTATTAAATAATTTTAAGATGAAATAAAGTCTAGTCATGATAAATAAACTGCACTGATAAACTCAAAGTGAAGTTTTAAGTACGAATACTGAAAATTCTCAAACTTAAAAAATTCTCAAAAAACTCAAAAGAACTTGAAAATGTTTGGAAAAAATGTTCTCAGTTGTTGAGTTGGAATGGAATTGTCAAAAGACTTATTACTTCTAAATACCAATTAAACCAGTTTTTAATATTGTTGTGTTATAATTGTCAAATTGTAGATTACTTGCATGAGTTCATTTACTAATTAAAATCAAATCAGCAAACTGAAAACAAAATAATGCATCAAATGACAATTACCAAAACATGAAATGTGATAACAGAGTTCGGCTCAACAATAGATGCCTACATCTCCAAGTTCTCCAAAGGAGTGGACCATTTCCATTAAGGGCACTTCAAACACCTAGAAACAATAAACAAATTTCCTGCAAGCTAATATCTCAATGCAATAATTCACCTTCACCGTGACTGAAATCAAGCTCGGCACCTTCGAATTCCGTGAGTCTTCATAACACCTGCAAAGTTGCTTCAAAAGTCCTAAAAATCTCTAAAATGGGTTGAAAAATACTCCTCCAATATGCAAATTAGATATAATATAGTATTAATACTATGTATTATGGCTAGAAAATGGATAAAAATCCATTACATAAGCTTTCCCAAAGCTTTTACAAATTCTCGGCCTCTTAAAAATAAAAACACAGTCTAGAATTTCTTAACTTCAAGTAGAAATTCATTCCTTTAATAGCACTTCGACCTCCACAGCACAAGCAGTCAAGGCTTATCCCTTTTGGGTGGCAGGTCAAGGGTTCAAACCATCAGCCCTCCTTTCTAGGCACTTAGTATGTAGTTTGAATTTTTCTCCTCCTTGTTTGGCACGTCAGCCTCCTCCTTGGGCGCATTTGACTTATTCATATCCCACATTTGCTGGGAATAATGGTTTACAATGCTTAAAATAGTTAAGTCCATTCTTTTTTCAAATGCCAAGACTTAGGCACCAACTTAGGCCACTGCTTAGACTTGGTCAATGCATGTTTGGTGCGGTGACATGGCGGGTGATGTGGTAGTTTGTGCAAGTTGGCCTTTGGCACCTTGTTTTAAACATTTTGAAAATTTCAAATAACATGTGAATAAAAAAACACCAAACCAAATTTTTTGCCCCTAATTATTTTTCCACGTGTCAAATGGCTATTGGTCCACTTGGCATATTTCAATAGTGCCACGTCACTTTTGACTCTCATTTTTTGACCAATCTTCAAATGGCCATAATAAGAGATCCCAAACTCATATTTACGTTCCAAAAAATGCATCAAAAAGCTCTCAAAGAGCTCTACAGTGTGCCACCACTAAAAATCTAACTGGAAACTATTATCAGAACCCAATTTCTGATCAAGTCACATATAATTCACTCAATCACACTCATCTTGAGTAAGATTAGAAATTATAAAGGTGTATGAGTTTTAGTTCCAATAAAAATGTATATAACTAAGAAATCCAAGTTCTCTAATATATATATATATATATATATATATATATATATATATATAATTAGTTCCACCATACTAGAGTTCTATTTTTATGTACCAACAGTGAAAAATTCTCCTATTATTCTTCTCAATTTACTGATAGACATTGCATCCAGGCTACAAAGAAGCTAGATTTGATTTTATAATTTATAATTTAAGATTGTAGGGTATTTTATTTTATTTTTACAGGTTTGAATTTGAATCACATGGTATTTTTTATAGTTAATCCCTTTATACAAAAATCTCTACCAATTACAAATAAAAGGGCATCTTCAAATGATTCATACATTTCCATAGGTGTCAACACCATTTTATTTCTATCTATAAATTGTATTTATTATAAAGTAGTGTATATATTAAATTAAATGTCTTCAATCCTAGATGAGTTGATAATTAAGATAAATTAGTATCAAAAACATTCCTAGTCATATTTATATAAAACTATATATTTATGAATATGATATACCTGATTAGTGAACCCTATTCTAGAGACAGACTATAACTACAAGTTGCATAAGTGTAATTAATCTCCACTCTCCAAGTTGATTGTACTAGATGTACTTCAAATTTGTTTATTATAGCCCAAATACGTATCACGAATATCTATACCTAGGTTTAATAAATAACAATTTGACATTCTATAAAATGATTTTATTTTTTATACTATCCCTCTCACCCATCACTTGCTATATAGGGTACAACTTAAAATATTAGTTTTTTTTTAAAATAAATATCTTATGACTGTAAAGATTCCTTAGAACAAACAAGAACTTTATTGATGGTTGAAAACATAAAAATTACCTAGGTTTCACAAATTTGAGAATGAACCAAGAGCATATGTTTATCATAAATTTGAGGGGGAACTCAACCCCTTAAAATGACTCAAATCTTTGCTTATTCATAAATTTAAAACTTTACTTGCTTAGTTCAATAATGACTATTGTTATAGTTGTTGGTGTTAATATCCTCTCCATTATTTTGTCAAAAATATCCTTATTTTATTCATGTCATACCCTTATCATCTTCCCTTTTTATCCTCTTATCCTTCTCTGAAAGCTAATACATGTTCAACATGACCTAGTAACTCCTTGAAAAACTCTCCTCTTACTTCACATGCCATGCACATTCATAAATTTACCACTACTTTCATTACCATTAAATTTCAATCAATATCTCATTATTTTGACATGGTAGCCACGTGAAACCCCTAAAAACTCTCAATGTGGTGAAGTTAAATCCAAAAATAATAGTAATAACTAAACCTAATTACTTTCATGACTATAAATAAACCTAATTTCATTACTTTTCCACTTTATGGAAATTATCAATAAAATAATCATAATATAATTAAAGTCATGAAACTCCTTTTTTTTATGAAATTTATTTAGTGTATTAACCTTCTTTTTACCTCTTCACTAGGTTGCCAAAAGGGTAAATAAGTAACAATGAAACTAGATCAATGATACTCAAGCTTGTATCTAAAATAATGTCATCAAGGTTACCAAGGCATAAATTAGATCCTATAGAGAAATTTTATGAAATAAAAATAGCCAATCATAAAAATAATACTAATCAAAAAATCTATTTAAATCATAAACCTCACTTACTATGAAAATCATGACAGGTGATGAACTCACCAAAATAAACAAGACTCAATTGTCTCCAATAAACCAATGTAAGAAATATTCATTTTCTCAAGTAACTAAATGTGATGTGTGTAGGTTTGGTGGAAGTCTCTCTCTATCCCCATCATTAGTATCTGCACCCTCCCCTCTCCAATGATTCTCTCCCTCTAAACTACTTGTGAGATTAGGGCATTCTTACATCCACCTCATCAAACAAACTGGTAGTTATTCCAAACTCAAGATAACCATCAACACATAACCATAATAAAATGTTGAATGAAAATAATATGCAAAAATAATGATCATAAAGCATAATAAAACATATGAAATAACTATTTATTTGGATATTGATCATGAAACAAGTAATATATTTGTCAATCAAATATCATATACACATCTAAATTTGAAATAAATAATAGCACTTACAATCATTAGTCTCATATTCTATCATTTAATGTTTAAGTAGTTTGTAAAGTAAACTAGATTTGACATCCTTCCCCCTAAAATAGGTCATCATCCTAATGGTACTTATTTCAACAATAGTTATGAAAAAACAAAGTTTAACAAAATAATAATGATGTTCAATTGTAGTATTATTTAAATAAATGAGGAAATAGCCTTAAGAATTTGTCATAGTGTTTTAATATAGTATTGTCCCTAGGATATTAGTCCCATTAGACCTTACATTGATATTTATATGCTATGCAACCTAAACTTATAGGTATCAATTATTTTAATTGATTCTACTATCATAACACCTAGATCCTAAACCTATAATGAATTTAAATCCAACACATGAGAAGGATCATCCATATACCTTTCACATTGTGTTATGTAAATATCTATATCATTTATTTCTTTTTAAATTTGGTTACCATGAAAGAATATTATTAACATAAGATACAACATAGATTACCACAAAAATCAAAAGTGGCTAGGAAGAGTTCCTCAAATCTAAACTTATTCTTAATTAAATCATCCCTAATACCATTCTACATAGGAGTATAAATGTTAAATTTTAACATAACATGTAAGGACAAGGATAATACCATCTTTCCTACCTTTGAAAAAGTAATGTACAAGATAAATCTTCCTTATTTACTTAGCAAGTTATGTAACTGGTAGTAGATTACCTCATCTACCTTGGCTATAAATATTCTCTCTACTTACTCCTCATACTTGCCAAAGGAAAAAAATACATAAAAGACCCACTAAAATAACTCATCAAAGCCATATGATAGAATTATATATCTAATTAAGGTATGAAACATTTGGCTAAACAACCTACCTCAATCCACAAAAAGTGGCACACAATCCAAAATAACTTTAACCAATGAAATCCAAAAGTAATAAAGATTGGAAATGGCTAAACAACCTAATTAAATCCACAACATAATGTAAGAAGGAGAAGTAGGAGCTCCATCACTCAATAAAATTATTGAAAATAATAAATATTTAAATAACCTTGAAATCCATTACAAGGTAAACAATTCATAAATGTCAAGTAAAATCATAATAAACACAAAATTACCACTTTACATGGTAAAATTTCACAAGTTTATACTTTAATTGCACTAAATGTGTGGTTCAACATTCCACAGATGGATAGTTCAAAGCTAGAATCTCATCAATTAATAACCTCATGCGGTATGAAGAAACATTATAGACCAAATTGCCAAAACCATTACAAACTTACCAACTTGTAAGTGGTCAATATCATAAACTATTTCCACAATAAAAGATTTAAACTCATGTAAGTATCAATCCATTCATCTGAACATCTCCTTCATCCATCAATAATAAAATGATACCATCCTACAGAGGTTAAGGGATATTTCCAAAATAGCTTATAAAAAATAAATATTTAATCAAAGGACAATTTAATCATCCTTATAATGATATAAATTCACTCAATAAACCTTCCATGATATCATTGGATGATAAGAGAGTAATAATATTATTTCAAAACTATCTATAAGTTAGAATAATATTTTTTTTATGACCAAGGAAACTATTTAACCCTAAAATGGAATCTAGATTGGGGTTATATATATTGATTAAGGGGTATATAGAAATGAAATGGAATAAGGGTTAAATCAAATCTATAACAAGACCATTAGATGATAAACTTAGATATAAGCATACACTTAATTTATTATGTTGAGATAGTCCATATATGGAAATTACAATTATGCTAGATATAAAAATGATAAAGAAGTGAATTAATTAGATTTTTAGAATGCTAATACAATTTTGGATATAAAATAGGATGAAATTAGGTGGGAATGAGATTCTATAATAGTCATAAAATTTTAGTTCTGATGCTTTTCTAGATAGTAACATCAGCCTAAGACAGTTACACAATGTTATTGTCTAGGTTCGACACTAGTGTCTTGTATAGAATATCTATTGAAATAATAAATGACCACCTAGATGTTTTTGGGTTTTGATTTATCTTTAATTTTTTTCACTTGGATCTAGGTCATAGACTATCACTCTTTTTGAAATGTAAAAACCCTAGATTTAAATATTTAATGTGACTTTAGGGAAAATGGGTTAGTGGGAACATAGTGTTGAGCTAAACCCAATGACCTATTATAAAATGAGTTACCTACATATATAGTACTTTGAAGAGGGATTTAAACTAATTTAATTCTCCCCTATGTGTTGGTTTGTGTGTGAACCATATAATATGTGCAAAAAAGTACAATAGTGACCTATCTTGTAACTTGGAAAATTAGGCTCTTGGATTGATCCTTTAGTACTTCATACCTATATAAGTTTTGTACCTATGAATGGTATGGAAATAGGAATTATTTAGTCAATTAAATTCTTTGTAAAGTGATTTTGATATGTTACCTTGGTCTCTTTGGTATTTTTCTAAGTTTCATAGGTGATTTAACTATTTTGGGAATATTGGAGTCTTATTCCTAATTTAGTTAAGGGTTTGAGTTGAATAAATCAATAAATAATATTGAAATAATTTAGCTAATAATTTGTATAATTTAACTATATTTTTAACCTTTTTATACATAGTAATAAATATGAAGAAAATAAGACTTAGCTAAAAATTAGATGAAACGACTGAGATAGGGTCTAGAATTTGTTGTGCTAGACTAGGATAGTATCACAAATTAGGATCTAGATTTCATTTTTTGAAAAGATAGAAGCATAAAAATAGGACACCTTAAGGTCTAGTGGTATAGTCTTCTTATGCCACTATTGTCCTAGAGACTTGAGTTTTTTAGGTTTTGTTCATTGTTCCTATGTGAGCCTGCTTGTGAAACTTTGATTTTTGAAGGTCCAAAAAACTCTTTGTAGAGCTGATTTAGTATTCAAACCGTATAATTAATTATGATTTGATAAATATTAAGAAATAAGGGGTGTGTGTGTAATATGCACTGAACATGTATCCACACCCCATATGTGGGCACACTACCTACATATCAATCCTCTAAAGAGGGATCAAGCCATATGTAGTTCTCCCACTTGAAGTGCTTTATGAAATAGTGTTATGAGGATGCAAAAATGTTAAACTAGGTGTGCTTGATGTGGCTAAGAATTGATGTGAGTATTTGGATGTGTTTATAGCTGTATTAGATGGTTATATGTAGAGAATAGTGAAGTTTTCCTTAATGGTCTTATTTATATTCTTGCTTACTTTTGTAATATTTTTTAACCCCTTCTAAATGAACTTTGAATGGGATTTTATAGAGATTTATTGGTTATGGGTCAAATGTATTCATGTTAGGATGACAAGAATAAGGATAATAACTAGAAATTGACCATTGGAGATAATAATGAAATTGGATAAGAGTGCCAAAAATAGACACCCTAGGGTCCAATGTTATATTCCAAGTTGGGTGTTAATGTCCTACAAGTGTTGGACCTAAAGGGATGGAATTATCATAAGAAATATAGCCTAGCTAAGTTAGAATTAGGTCTTAGAAGTCTACAAATGATTGGGAATAAGCAAAAAGGTATCTATAAGGGTTATGAGAGCATGCAAGAGGGACATATGGGTTGGGTGTTAAAATCCACACTCAAGCTACCAATTTTCACATTTTATATGATACGTTATGCTTCCCTTTATTCTAGTGATGTAGCAAAACAAAATACTAGGATATAGGAAAAATAGAAAGCATACCCAAACTTACCTATGAGGGTGAAGCCCATGAAGTTGTGTGATGTTGGGTGTAAATAGAGAGAACACATTGTGAAGTGTAAATCTATAATATAAAATTAGGAGTAGATTAGTTCTTACTAGATATACTATATCTAAAATAAGAATGTACAAAGTTGGGTAAGAGAGGAAGAGCAAGGAACAAATATACCTCAATAGGTACATAGACCAATACAAAACATATTATGTTATTGAGTGATGTTGAGTAATGTTGGTTATGTGTTGTACCAAGAGTAATATCACAAATAGAGTTAAGTGCTCAATTCCCTGAGAGTGGCTCATTAATGTAAAGGCTATCCCTTTGGCTCCAACATCACCCACTAAGTGAAGTTATGTTATTATGTGTGTATTAATCAATGTTTGGACCATGTGTCCAATCCCTTTGATTAGTTGGCTCCAAAATAAAAAGGCTAGGTAATCATTTGGCTCCATCATTACCCCATGAAGTGAAGCTATGAACTAATACTAGTACGAATGTGTGTCATATGAGATGGATCCTAAAGCCCATGAATTCTCTATAATCTAAAAATTTGGTGCGGATATATGAATGTGTGCTAAAAACTAGTCCACTCTTGGCCACTTAGAAAAGGTTAAGATTAGGCTTGTATGAAAGCCACTCCAAAACTAGGAAATAGGCTTATATGGAAGCAAATCAGAAATAATGCCAACCACTTATAGATGGAATAAGGCATGCAAATACTAAGAATACTTGGGTAATATACTAAACTCAAAAATAAAATAAGAAAAATGTGTTGTGCACATTGCCCCCAATCACTGGTGTCTGAAACATGGACTCTGATCTACAAGTTATACCAACTATCTAATCTAAAACTGGAAGTGAGATTCATCATGCTACACATGATGCCCCTTATATCTAGAGTATCTAAGAAAAATTGTACTAAAAATACTTATTCTAAATTGAACTATGTTTGAAAAAATTATAGCTGAGCTTATCTTTCTATCTATTTCTAGAAAATCTAGTTTTTTTTGCTATTTGGATAAGATCACCAAAATCAGACACCTTGTTATCTGGTGTTGTAGTCCAATCTTGACACTCTTATCCTATGTTGATTCAAAATATTTTTCTATAATTTTCACTATCTACCTAGTCTATTTTACCTAGTTTAAAGTTTGGATACTATTCTAGGTGTTCTAAAAGCTAATTTTTTGACCGATAAGAGATATGATCTCTATGATAAAACCCCCTATTTATTGCCCCCTCTTTTGAAGGTAGGAATAAATACCTTGCAATGAATATCATTAGAAGATAGATCCCTACAAGTGTGTTATGCTATGAAAATATATGTTATAACAATGAGAATCAACAATGTATCTCAAGATATATCATGGTTTGTATGAGAGATTGTTAGATCAATAGGGGTATCTCTAAATAGATATAACAATGTAATAACATGTGAAATATATTGAACTATAACTTGAAGTCTAATTAGTTGTTATTTTTTAATTATAGTTATTAGTTTTCAAGGAGGGATGGAGTATGATGTCCATCATGGCATCCAAGAAAGTAAGATAATGCATGATGTGGATCATGATATTGAAAATAATTGAAAAGAAAATAATTTAATAAGCACATAAGACAATAAGCAAGAACCATACAAAAGTGGCCAAGGGGCCCTTGGCCAAGCAAACAAGGGACATAGACACATGTCACTCAAACTAGAAAGCAATCATATAAGGCATGCTCAAATACCACATACACATAAAATTAAAACAAGCAAGGTTGGAATAAGGGCCATAAGCACATAAAAGAGTAGAAGCAAAGGACATTGGCAAATTTCCTAAGGCACACATAAGACATATAACAATAACTAAAAAATAAAATGATAGCTAACTACATAAATCAAAAAAATAAATCATGTAAATGCTAAAAATACAATCACATATAACTAATCAAAGTAATAAGTGAAAGTATGTAAGACATATAGTAAAAGACTAGGTATATGCTAGGAAATACACAAGTTCTATATACTAGTGAGTGTCAATAGATTAATCTATGTAAGTTAGTAATTAATGTACATCAAAATTATAAATATAGTGTGTGGTGTAGGAATGACATAACCTAGATGGTGTTGTCATGTATAATATACCCCCAGTGGGTAGATATATCAATATGTGTCTCAAATGTATGAAGTAAGATACCCCCTCAATGGGTAAAGTGAAGTAATTAATGTTCTATAAGTCACTACACACACTCAAATAAGATCAAGTGAAGCATGGTAATGTAGATAAATTGACAAGCAATATCATATAACAACAAAATGTAAGTCTAGCATGGTAGTCTAGCAAGGTAGTAGAAATTTAAATCATGGATGATGCACACAATTGAAATGTTTTTGAGTTTTTAAATATTTGAATGTTTTCATATTTTGGAATATTTGAATATTTTGTTATTTTTCACATATTTGAATGTTTTTATATTTTTGATATATTTTGTATTGTTTTTGGTATTTTTAGAATTTTTAATGTTTTTGGATTTTTGATATTTTGTATTATTTTTGATATTTTTGGAAGTTTGAACAATGTACATTCAATTAAAAGGAAATTATGTACAAATAAGGCTAAGAAGAGATGATACTAATCGATGAGTCTCATAAGAGACTCCCTATCATGGTGTCTTGTATCAAGGAGAGAGATCATGTGTGATCAAGAAGAATGATAGAAGGGCTGAAATTATGGATATGAAAGCTATGTATGTTGTAAATGCTCTGAAATATTTACATTGGAAACTAATTATGGGGTCCTCCTATAACTCTAAGAAGTGGATTCAACTTTAGGTCATTTATGGACCCATCTAGTAGTAGTAAAATCTCTCTAAACATGTGTTTTATGTGTAGAGGCATGAGACGTAAATGATATTACCTTGGGTGTGGACATTGTAGCTAGAAGTTGTCTAGAATCTTGAAACTATGACTATTGAAAAAGAGGCATCTATAGAAGTATATGAACTCTTTGTGTTGTCAATGAAGGCCTTCACTGTGTTTGAATCTAAACTAAAGTAATAACTAAAACTAGTCAAGAAACTAAAATTGATGGTAGAACTAAAACTAGTGGAGAAACTAAAACTGGTGGTGGAACTGAAACTAGTGACTACAAAGTAGTAGATGGCTCTAAAGTGAGGAGTGGTAACTCATATAGACCTCCAAAAAATGTAATAAATTTATTAACATGAATGAATTCCATGCATTTGTAAACTATATAAGGTACTTCTTAAATCCATGGTCGACCAATTAAAATATCAAAAACTCCTACACTAGGAATACTAGTAAATGGTGTGGCCACATGTGTTGGACCAACCTGTAGAAGAAGTATAATATCACCTAATGATCTCTATATTTTCCCACTAAATCCACTAATAACTATGTCTGTCAGGGCAATTTCTTGCTCTAAATATCCCAAATGTTCCAATAATGTCATAATGCACATGTTCACACTGGATCCATTATCTATGAGAACACTATGAATAAGATGATTATGAATGTAGGTTATAATAAAGAGTTTATGATAATCTAAATCTTCCTCAACTATCTCTTATTCTAAAAAGGAGATATAAGGTCTACCTAAAACTCTAGAATTATACACACCAATCATGTTGCTCAAAGGATGTGACTCAACTAAAGGTGTCTGGTATGTAATTGGTGGAGGATGTGTATGATATGTATGGTGAACGCCTGATGTATCCCCTATATCTTGTTTATAATTTTGTGGGAGAGGATCTGAGAATATTTTCAAAGCTTTGTCTTATGTTTGCTTTGCCTAAAGAGGCTCAACTAGAGTGCAAATATCAATAATGTTGTCATTTATATAGTCTTGTATCTTATGTTTCAAACTAATGCATCAATTTTTTATGTGGCTTGGTGCCCTATAAAAATCAAAAAAATCATTATGATCATATCCCCATGGAAGAGGCTTTGTTGGATCAACTTCTTGAATAGGAGGGAGAGATATGATATTACATTCCAATAACTATTGTAAGACTCTAGCTGGATATACTAGTATATTGGTAAAAGTTTACCAAGGAAGCACTAATAAAACCACTTGCTGAGGGGGATCTGAAGTTACATTAACTATAGGTTGATTTGGACTTTTTTTATCATTGACCTTTACTTTGTATGGGAATCTATTGTTACGCTTGGTTTTTTTTTTAATATACTTATGTACTTAAGTTTGGCCAGTGAAATTAATTTGACTTCCCTTTCCTTTAGTGTATGACACAAATCAGTGAAAGAAGAGCACCTTTTAAACATTATTGATTCATGAAAAGCTAGTAAAAGACTCCAATTGATATGATCTTATAACTCTTGATCATCCATGGCACTAGTTATTTTAGCTAAGATAGTCTTATATTAAAGAACATAATATGTGAGATGCTCATTTGACCTTTGTTTCTATTGTGAAACTTGGGCATAGGAAACCTTATCACCAATGTTAATGATGAAATGAACTAGGAGCATGTTAGCTAAAGGATTGAATGTATTAACTGACTGATTTGATAAACTATAAAACCATTATAAAAAAAATCCTTTAGACTTAATGGAAATAACTTGGTTAATATCCAGTCATTTAGCATATAGTCCAAACATGCTATGTGAAAACATCTCAAATGTGTCTCTAGATCACCTTTATCATCATATAGAGTGAGCTTAGGTTGAAAAAAACTTGTTGTAAAGGGTGTGGAAGCAATATGACATGTCAATGGTGTATGAAGTTAATAAAAATAATCCAAGGCTTATGTAGGTCTAGAGGCACCTTGCTCAATATGTAACACCTTGGATTGAAGAGATTTTATCTCTTGCACAAGGGTTGTGACATTGAGAGACAAAGATGTATTAGGTGTAGATGGTGGGGGCATAAATGAAGTTCAGGCTTCTATAGGGGTTGTTGAGACATAGTTTCCCCCTTAGTGTCATTTGCAACTAGTTGCTCTAAAGGAATGGAAGACTCAACTTATTTAACCTTTTTTATTTCCATGATAGATTGTAAGATAAGAGTATGATCTCAATGATATTCCCTCATTCTTTCTAAATACAAATTTAAGATCAAATCTTTGTTAAGGATAACTCCATTATCAATAATAGGTGGAAGTGGATCAAGAGTCTAATGTGGTGGGTCATGAGCATCGGTGTTTGTATCATCATTGTTATTCTCATATTGCTCATTGTCAAAATTATCCTCATGGAAATTGGTGTAATCTAGATGTGTAGGATCTATAGCAGGAACTTGAGTTGATTATTTATCCATGATATATGGTTGGGTTGAAGAAATCTAGGTGAATTTAAGAGGGTTGCCACTAATTATTGCACTTCATCTTAAAGGAAGAGATGCAAGGAACTTAGATGGCATAGGAAAACAATTTAAAAAATGAAAGAGCAGATTAAATAAATATAATCTAAGTAATGAACTAGAATATGCATAAAAAGAATATGAATCTCACAAACATCTAAGGTGATACCTCAAAAGTAATGGGACATAGTATATGCAACTAGGGTTTATATATATATATATATATATATATATATATATATATATATATATATATATATATATAATTACTATGGAATTTTAAAATTTATTGTGAATTTTTTATTTAAATATGTAGGGGAAAAAAATCAAAAAAATAGTGGAAAAATCAGCAAGGAATTTACCCTAGGGTTTTTAGGGTTTTTGTGCACAAATAAATTAAGTCGGGTTCACCAAATGATTTAACTATTTTAGGAATATTGGAGTCTTATTCCTAATTTAGTTAAGGTTCTGAGTTGACTAAATCAGTAAATAGTATTGCAATAATTTAGCTATTGATTTGCATAATTTACCTATATTTTTAACCTTTCTATAAATAGTAATAAATATGAAAAATAAGACTTAGCTAAAAATTAGATGAAATGACTAAGATAGGGTCTATAATTTTCTATGTAGGACTAGGACAATGTCACAAATCAAAATTTAGCTTTTATTTTGTGAAAGCATAGGAGCACCAAAATAGGACACCCTAGGGTTCAGTGATATAGTACTCTTCTACCATTGCTATCTTAGAGACCTGAGTTTTATGGGTTTTTTTCATTATTCTTATGTGAGCCTACCTATGAAATTTTGAATGCTAAAGGTATATGAAACTCATTGTAGATCTAATTTAGTCTTCAAACCCTAGACTTCATTATTCTTTGATCAATCTTGAGAAATAAGGGGGGTTAGTGTATGTAAGATGCATTGAATGTGTATCCACACTCCTTGTGTGGGAACATTACCTACATACCAATACTTTGAATGGGGATCAAGCCATATGTATTTCTCCCACTTTATGTTCTTTGTGTAATAGTGTTATGAAGATGCAAAACTTTTAAACTGGGTGTGCTTGAGGTAGCGAGAGACTGGTGTAAGGATTTGGATGTGCTTGTAGTTGTATTAGATGGTTGTATGCAGATAATAGGGAAGTTTTCCTCAATGGTCTTGCTTGTACTCTTGCTTTCTTTTGTAATATTTTACAACCCCTTCTAAATGAACTTTAAATGGGATTTTATAGAGATCTATTGGTCATGGGTCAAATGTATTCACATTAGGTCAATAAAAAGAAGGATATGAACTGGAAGGAAGTGATCATTTGAGCTAATAATGAAATTAGATAGGATCATCAAAAATAGACACCTTAGGTTTTGGTGCTATAGTATAAGTTAGGAACTATTATCCTATAGGTGTGGGACCTAGGGGATGGAATTATCATAGGAAATGTAGCCTAATTGAGCTAGAATTAGGTCTTGAAAGTGTACGGATGACTGGGAATAAGCAAAAAGGTGTCTAGAAGGGTCATGAGAGAATGCAAGAGGGATATATGGTTTGGGTGTCACAAGCCACACTCAAGCTACTAATATTCACATTTTATATGACTATAATAGGTGAGGAATGAATGAGGGTTGATCTTGTACTTATATCAATCCCTTTAGAGTAATAACTCACACTAGATCACTTAGGATAACCATTAGGATACATTTCATTTGCTAATTTGATGGCTTTAGGGCACTTGACACTTATGTCAAGATAGGATAATAACATCAATGCTATTGTCTAACCCAGAGGTTAGTTTCTAAGGAAAAAGAGAACAATTACATGCTCAAAACTTATAGAGCTAAAATATAAGTATATTTTAAGCATACTAGGCAATATTGAAGACTAATGTCATCAATATAATACCAATTAAACTAAGAGATATAGGCTAAAGGGTACGAGTAGATGTGAGACTTGTAGAAGTAGGAAAGGTAGAGAACTAATAAGAATAACCAAGGTCTGAGTTTGAAAACTTTACAAGAATGAGGTGCTATATAATCATAAAATATCATCTATATTTTCCTCACATTTAATTTGGTAATGAAATTTCTAGTTTAAAGGAAAATAATGCATACTTGGGTGTGTATGCATAACTTGGATTTATACATGCCTAAATTGAGTCCTTTGTTAGTGACTAACCTATAACCAAGAGCATGTTATATTATAAAATTAGTGAATATAATCTAGGTTGAAATTACTTAAAATAGATTAAAATTAAAGGAGCAAGGTTTAGAAGTACACATGTGTGTCGATGTAATTGCCTTATCTATTGGAATTTTTAAAAAAATATGTATCATTATAAGGCTCTAACAACTAAGATTAGAATAAATATAGATAAATATTTAAAGTGCATGTATTCAAAGAGAGAGAGAGAGAGAGAGAGAGAGAGAGAGAGAGAGAGAGAGAGAGAGAGAGAGAGAGAGAGAGAGAGAGAGAGAGAGAGAGAGAGAGAGATTGGAAGGCACATCCCCCTAACTTTGGATCAAAAGTGATTTGCCACCTGGCAGTTGAGATTATCTTAACCATGCAACCCAATAATATTTATCACCTAATGAGGTTAGATGATCAATTCCAACCTAAAAATTTAGAAAGTTTGAGTGATTTGATCACATAAACCATACCAAAAGGTAAACCAACTACTGTAATAGATTGGCTTAATATAGTCTATAAAAGTCTATGGGGTATCAGTATGAAAAAGTTTATGATATGGAAACAATTCATAAAAGAGGTTTAGAATCTTAAACTGATTTAGATTTTGAAATATTAGGAACATGTTGCATATAATATGCACCTTATATATGTCTTGTGTTGAGTGATTTGATCACATAAACCATACCAAAAGTTGAACCAACTACTGTAGTAGATTGACTTAATACAGTGTATAAAAGTCTATGAGGTATTAGTATGAAAAAGTCTGTGATATGGAAATAGTTCATAAAAGAGGTTTAAAATATTAAATTGATTTAGATTTTTAAATGTTAGGCACATGTTGCATATCATACACACCTTATATATGTATTATGTTGAAAATATGTATAAAAATAGTATTAATGTATATAATTCTACCATAATTATGAATTTTGAATCATATAACTGTGTGTTTTTGGCCAATTTAGATAACTATGTAAAGTGTGGAGAACATTATTTGAAATCATACCCCTCACTATATATGGAGAATTTTGAAAATTTATATAAGTACCAATGTGGATGATGTGTTTCCAAAACATGCCCCCAATATAAACTGGAGATGTTAAATACTAAATAGCTATGAAGAACATGCTTCTAAAGTATGCCCCCACTGAATCTAAGAACTATGAATGTGTGAAATCATGCCCATATGACATGTCCCCACTAAATCTAAGAACTAATATCAGTACAATATAATTAATTAGTATGGATAACATGCTTCAAAATAATGCCCCCATTGAATCTATAAACTAATATAAGTACCATATACTAAATGAGTATGGAGAATATGATTCTAAAGCATGCCTCCACTAAATATGGAAATTGTGCCATGTGTGGATAACATGCCTATATAACATCACCCACTAATATTCTCCCCCCCCCTTTGAGGTTATGGAAAGATAAGAACTGGTAGTTACCTCACTTCAAAAGGATAAGAAAATTGTATAGTCTATGAATGTAACCATGTAGCATATATAAGGAATATGTCTAAGTAAATGGATCATTGAAACGCATAGAACCAATGTGATCACATTTATAAATAATGTACATGATAAATATCATTAAAATTCCTAGATTATAACAATATAATATCAATAAGAAAACAAGCACACACATTATTAAGTATTGTCATTGATGTCAAAAGTGCATCTTACATGATGTTGATGTCATTGAGAGAGTGTGCCTAGTTGGCCGTATGTTGATATGACAAGAGGAAATAATGGAGTGTTTTAATTTAATTATGTTTTCATGAAAGAGAATTTAAATTAAATAAATTCCTTATGGTTGCATTAAGGTACAGATCTTTGAGTAGCATAAGCCTAGTCATGATATGTGTGCACACAATCATGAGTGGTTGTATGATGTTTCTAGAGAATTAATTTGAGGCATTAGATAAATAATGAGAGTCTTATGGTGAGATTATAAGGGTATGACCTTTAGACCAAGTCTACACCTAGACCACTTCTAGACCATGCCTAGGCTAATGAGATATCATGATCTATTTTCAAGGAATTTGAAGGATGTATGGAAATTATTAATAATGAGAGAGGTTTCTTGAATATGTTATTGATGTGGAGAGTTTATTTAAATAGGCATTAAGATTAGTTCTAAGACCTAATGTGGTTTATAGGTCAATGTCTATAGAGCAAAGAGAGATAATGTGGACTAATAAGGGGTCATGATCAGATTTAAAAGTCTTTGAGCTTATTTAATAATTTCTATAGGTGAGGTATGTTGTTTCAAGTATGTTCATGCATTTTGAAGTCATATAATGAAGGACAAGACATGAAAAGTTGTTTAGAGGTCTCTTGAGTGCTCAGAATGAAGGGTTCTCAACTTGAGAAGGATTTTATTATACTCATTAGCTCATCAAAACTTTACATGGGAACATAATATATGAGAAATGGTCCTAAACAAAAATTATAGACATTAGTTTTTGGATTGAGTGGTTATACTTTATGGACAATCATTAAGAATAGAAACAGGTTTAAACCTTGTTAGAGCCCTGATAAGGACCTAATGTTGAATATATTGATAAAAAGTACCCATAATGGATTATTATTCTTACATAAGACATTTTATATTGTATTTCACTGTCCTGATACATCTAGGTTGTATTGGTTAGAGAGAGGAGAGAGAAAATGTTGATTTATAAGCTTATTTTTGAAGAAGTTATTGTAGAAGTCAAAAGTTACATTGGACATAGTAATAAAATGGATGGATTAAGAAGGTAGAGACTCATTTATAATGTATATTAAGGTTTATAAATAGTTTATATCCCTCAAGTGTTCTAAACTAGTCATCCAAGTTAGCCAGTTGTTAATAGGCCAAATGGTGCAAGCAGTGAAAAACCCAAGCAACAATGAAAAGATGAATAGGAATGTGTTATCATCATAGAGTTATGAAACCAAGTGGATGGAGATGTGTTTTATGACCAGTATTTAATATTAATTATTAGTATAAATCTTTAAATTTAGGTATAGTTTTGGAAATAATGAAGCCAAAATGGCTTGTCTGACTTAGTGAGGTCTGTGTGTAGTGAGGTAAACAAATTGGTTTGTGAAACCAATAGTTACCACTAGACCATATGATATTTATATTTTAATATGGTATGGATATGTTATAGGTTCATCTAAATGAATAATAAGTCATTGTAAATGTATATACATGTGTTGGATCTCTAAGTCACCATGACTGGTCTTTGAAGAAAATTGATAGTTCTAAGTGAGCAAGTTGTAAGAGTGTTTTTGAGTATTTTTACCCTATCTGATGAATTATAATTCACTTTTTGAGTTTTTTTATGTTTTTATGTTATTTTTGTGTGATTTATTGTCATGTTTGTGTGTATAAATAATGTATTATCTTTAGTTGTTCAATATAGACCTTTTTGTGTGTGTGAAGGCTTAATGTAAATAGTATTAATGGTGTGCTTCAAGTGGTATTTGGAGATAAAAAAATTTGTGGAAATAATATGATATTATTGGGGTTATATTTTCATGTTATATAAATTTTTCCTACCATGTGTGTAGTTTTAAAGTGTTCCAAAGAAATCAAAGGGTAATGTGTACTAATGAAGGCCTAATTGAATTAGGTCTCCTTAGGCCTAAAAGAGTTTTTGGTATTTTAAGTTGTGTCCAACCTATTGTACTGATTTATTAATGTATTAAACATGTTATAATACATATTTTAAGGTTAATACAATTATATAAGTTTGATTGACTGACCAAGAGGTGTGTGAGTTAGAGGATTGTATAAGAACAAGACCTAATAGGCCTAATTGTCTAGTTAGAGAATTTGAGTTTGCAAGTGAAGTAAATAGTATTAGAAGAACAACCACTAATATGGGGTCATGTGAATTAGTTTAAAATATTTTTATTCAATTCCATTCAGCATTATTTAACTTTTAAACTACTCTAGTGATATAGCAATGCATGATCAACCGATCATATGAGCAAGAAGCAAGATCATAACATAAGAACACAAAATCTATATATGAAACCCTCATGGGGAATAAAAACCACTAAAACACCACTGTTAATACTATCCTATAAGTAATTAGTCAAATATTTAGTGAGGCACCAACCCCATAAGGATCTCCAACCCCTACCTAGTCAAGCACCCATTCAACTAGTCTTTAACTAGCTCCAACTTGTAAGGAGGATCTAACCCCCTAAGTGACTTGGAAAAAACCAAAACACTCCAATGAAACTTATAAAAAATCCAACTTTAAGTTAAGATCTAACTCCTTCTTTACTAAGCACCAACCCATCTAAGACCATCTTGATCACCTCAAGACACCTTATTACTCAACTAACTGATGGTGACTTATTATTCATCTCTTTTTTCTTTTATTTCCTCTTTAATACATATAAAAAACACCTATTATTAATATTTTATGGTATCTCAATATCCAATTAACTTATCTCCTCAACCTTCAACCCCTATCAAATAGCCTTATAGGCTCACTTAGTTAATATGCCTCTTATTAGGCTCATTAGGTCAATTGACCTTGTCATTCACATGTATAATTTATAATTAATGTTCATGAAATATCTTATAATTCCATTTGATTTTCTATGTGACCTAGTTATCCTCCTTAAATATATATTTTCTTCACTTATTTTCTCATCTCCTTAACTAGTCAAAATAGGCCTATTATGCCTTATATTTATACCAATTACTTGCTCTCACCCACCTTAATTAGAAAAACATATTTCCAAAATTTAATTACCCTTATAATAAGTCATAAAACACATTTCATAAGTGAAAAAACCATCACAGAGGTCGCCCATTACTTAAAAGGACCAAAACCACCATTAGGCCTAAAGGAGACCTAATGCAATTAGGTCTATCTCAACCACACGTTACACTTAGACCATCTTGGAAAATATAGAGCCTTTACAAATACATGAAACAATTAAAACATGCATTAAATATAATATTTCAAACATACATATATGTCCATACCACATATTAGTCCAAATCACTCCTTGAACCACACTAGTAAGCCTTCTTGTCATTAGCACTTCATACACATAAAAAGTAAACCTTACATAACTAAAGCATATAATAAATTTTCTCACATAAAATCATGAAAAAATAAAATTAATAGATATTTTATGACCTCAATTTCATTATAAATTCCATTATATTTCACAAAACATTTCATAAGACCTCAAACTAACAAATTTTATATGCTCACTTAGAACTATTTGACTGTTACAAAACATAGTCATAAACAATTATCTCTCCACACTTACATAGGTACTTCTGATGAACAATAATAAATTCTAACAAACATTTTAGACATAAATAACATATTTACAAGCAATTTATTCTTCAAATATAGGCAAAATAATCCAAACACATCTCAACAAGATGACTACACAAAACTATCAACATGCCTATCAACACAGTCATGATAATTGTTGTCTTTAGATATTTTAATGATAATTACAACACTTTTCATTAAAATTAATAGTTTATATATGATCTCTCTCTCTCTTTCTCTCTCTCTCTCTCTATATATATATATATATATAAACTATTAATTTGAATGAAAAGTGTTGTAATTATCATTAATATATATATATATATATATATATATATATATATATATATATATATATATATATATATATATGGTTTTGGTGTCAACCATTGGTCTTATAGACCAATTTTTGTCATTCTCTTTCACATTTCTTGCACAGCTAGATAGGTCATTTTTCCTTCCATATTAAAACTCCTTAAACTATATTTTTACCTTATATCAATAATTTATAGGTCATATTCATTCCAAAAAACATCAAAAACACACACACTCTTACACATGCATGCATGCACGCATGCACACATTAACACACACACACACACACACACACACACACACACACACACACACACACACATGATTCTAGTGTCAACCATTGGTCTTATAGACCAATTTCTTGTCCTTCTCTTTCACATTTCTTGCACAATTAGAAAGGTAATTTTTCCTTACATATTAAAACTCCTTAAACTATATTTTTACCTCATATCAATAATTTATATGTCATATTCATTCCAAAAAACATCAAACTATTCATTAGAAACATAAAATTATGATACAACATTTTAAACTCATTCCTTCATCTTGCATACCTAGAACTTGTCAATTTATCTTAAGAATTAATCATGGTGATCATGACTTAAAGAACATGTATATTAAATTACATGAACTTATAATTAATTTATGTTATCCTTAAATATCATTATAACTTATCCAATCACATTGGTATAGATTTCTAATGAAAAATATAGATCATATATATCAAACTCTGAACCTTAGTCCTTCACTATCTTAACTCACTCAGACATGACATCTTGTGAACACTATTTTCATCATTTTCAATGAGATAAAAATAATATTTATATGATTAATAGGTATTTAAAAATAGACTCAATCAATTTTATCCATTCCTAATCCATTTTATCTCATCCCTAAACACATTTTCACTCTGACTAGTTTTTCTCACTAGTTTTGCCATTAGCCTAGTTTAGTAATAGGTCAAATTGAGTGACAAAAATAGTTGAAATAAAAGATATAAATTGTAAAAATAACACCATGGAAAAAAAATATATGTCTCAATATTCAACTTCCATATGTTTTCATTCTTTGACCTGGTCAACCTTTCCTATTATACCAAATATTTTTATAAATAAGGGTTTTTATGTAGGTTTCACTCACTATCCTGACAAACCAATGCCACATGGAGATTATTTATGGATTAATTTTATACCTATTATCATAAAAATATCATTACCAATTCATTATAGGTCATTTCAAACAAGTTCTTCCTTATCGAGTCACTATAAGGGTTTTGAGATGTTTTTAGACTAGTTTACATTCTTAACATTTGTTCATATAGCTCTATCCTTGAAACCACATAATAATGATTGGAAAGAATTTATATGACCCTTTTACATGTTTCAAAAATATTTTAGGATACCATTAAAATTTTACATGTTCCAATGAACATCAAAAGTTCCTTCTCGAGTCTGCAACTCTTCATTTTGCATACACAAGAGACTTTTAAACTCATTTTATTTCTTTCTCACTCAAATAAAGACTCGAAACTTCATAAAAAATATTTAATAAAACTATGAAAACTTTTTAAAAACTCAAACTATCTTTATCACCTTGATAACTAACTTTTACTCCTCATTAGACCACATTAGGTCTCTTTACACGTTAGGTTTTAAACTGTCAGTTACATGTTAGACCTTGAATATACCTTGAGACCTATTTTAATACTCTAAAAACCTAATAAAAATTTTATTCACCATCATACCATGATTACACAATCTCACAAATCTCCATACCTAATCATGATGCCTCATTATGCCACCTAGGGTCTCAGGATAAGGTAATGAGAAGACCACCAATGAAGATCATACCCTTTTGATTCACTCTGAGAGTCATGTGACTAGCTCAACACATTTATCACATTATCTAACACTTTATTACACACCTTCAAGCTAATATACATCCATGGCATCATCACCATGCCTCTATACTTCTTTTGACATCAATGACCTCAAGCTTATGACATCAAAGACAACTCTCACCTAGATATAAATGATAGGATTCAAACACATGACATCAATCACAACTTACAATAATCTCCCCTTTTGTCATTGTTGTTAAACCACATTTAAATTTGAAAATCTTTTTAATAGACAACTTATCCATCAATCTAATCTCTCTCCCTAACATTAATGACAAATGGTCTCTATAACTATCACTTTATCTTTTCACTCTCATAAGGTCATCCATACATACTCCACTAATCCTTGGACCTAACCACTCATATAATAGGTAAGCTCCCCCTTTGTCTATACACACTTCTCTTCATATATCTCAAGATACTTGAGTTATCTCCCCCTAATTCCATGCTCTACCTAGATCAAGTTATTTAAAACCATAAGCCAACTATTTACAACAAATGCATAACTCAATTGATCACCTTATGAAATCTCCATAGGTCTCAAATAAAATCTTCAAGTCATTAGGGATTGACTCAGCTCATGGCATCATCAATAGATCACCTCAACTAACTAGGTCTGCATACAACTTTTATGAGCATTGTTCCTATAGGAATAATATGATTTCTCCATCTAAGCATAATCTTCATCTGGTATATTGCATCATTATATCTTATTTATGGTTAATAAGCCATCATATCTTGGACAAGCTCATAACACCCTCCTTGGTGCATCCTACCTACTAATTCGATAACTCACTATGAAGGACTACTATGATCTTCTTAAAAAAAGTAACATTTTTTATTTCTCATGAAGAACCTGAGATTATCTTCATACACATGGGACATTCTACTTCATCGCTAGACTCACTAAACAACTCTTAGATCACCTTCACTGGTTTCCCTTGTCTATTGTATCTTGCATATAGTCTTCTTTATTCAATTAACATCTTCTAACCTTTGTTAGTATTTTTAAAATGTAATACATATGTAAACATGATCTCTCAGATCATATGTAACCTCAATCAATAATCTTGTCATACAACCTTTATGGATATATTGGTCTTGTATACTAATTTTCTTATCCTTATGTTGTTACTTTTTTATCTCAGACTTCTAAACCTAATCTTGTGCTTAGAAAAACATTACATACCTTCAAAACATGATAGATATTTAGTAGTATCATGCACATAGACCAATTAATACCCACTAGACTTTTCAACCTCTCATAAGTCCATCCACTTCATAAAGGATACTTCCTAGGATTTGTTGTCTTGAAACCCTCATCAAATTTTCCAAGCTTATCTTGATCTTACTTTTCTTCATAGGGAACATACAAAGCATATGAAACACACCTATGAGAGATAAATAGCCTTTAGAACATTCTAAACCAAATTGAGTATTCATTTTTATGACACAAAGCACCAAAACACCTCTATAATTTACCTTATTTGTAAATGATAAGCACCTTAAGGACATATTCATATCTTGAGATGATTCTCTTACAAAACAACCTTCATATTTTTAACCAAATGTACAAACATGTTCTTAAGGAAGTTAATGACACCATAAAGCACTTAGAACACCATTTCAGGTGAATTATAAAGGATCTAAACCTTCTTAGATCAATCTAGGTTCATAAGATAAAACATAATCAATGGAAACCAACTTTAGCATGCAATAAATACACCTATACATAATTTTGATGGAGTCTACTACAACTTTATCTTTTACACCAACTTGATTTGACCTCTTCCATGGCTTCTTTAGAATATTCTCTCCTCTTGGGCCCTCATTTCATACACAATCATTTTAAATCCAAAATTCATATTTTTGGACAGTCATTTCATGTAGCCTAAACTTGACATCCTTTTACACTTCACAGATTGTTAGATGATCTTTACAAGATTATATCTTGAAGAGTAAAACTCCTCATGACACCAAAATTATAGGTCACCTTTAGGGAACTAATTAAATCATCTCCATTTTTAATCTGACTAGGGTTGACTTTCTAAGTACCTATAATAAATGTACAAACTTATCAATATATCCATACATGTGTGATGGTCTATGATGATTTGGTCCTTCTTAGGCTAGAGGATGCATGTTTCTCTCTGCAAATGATCAAATGACACACCAAAAATTTTATTAAGACATATATGGATGCCTCAATATCTCTAATTTTTCCTCACTGACCTACACACATGCTTTTACATTTCCCATCAATCTTCAATAGACCTATCAGAATCTATGATAAGGTTTAGGTGCAGACCTAAACTAAGCAACATGTTCCTTCTACCATTCTAGCTGACCATGTAGACACCTTCAACAATCTCTTTCTTTCAACATGTCTTTAAAGTCCTTAGGTTTTATTTTTAACTTGGATTTAATATAATCCTTCTCCTTCTTAGTCAATCTTGTCAGTTCCATCATGGAATTTTCAATCATGACCTTTACTAACTTAGCCATCTTGTGCTTCTAGGATCACCTTCAAGATATCACACCTCCTATAAATGAATTTATCTGATACCAATTGTTATAATCATAACCACTAAGAGGTGGGGGGTTGGCGGGGGGGGGTGTGGTTTGAATCAATGTAAAATATTTTCATTCAATTCCATTCAACATTCTTTAACATTCAAACTAATTTAGAGATATAACAATGCATGATCACTCAATCATATGAGAAAGAAGTAATATCATAACATAAGAACATAGTATCTATGTGGGAAACCCACATGGGGAATAAAAACCACTTAAACACAACTTGGATTACTATTCTATAATCAATGAATCAAATATTTAGTGAGACATCAACCCCACAAGGAGCTCCAACCCTACCTAGTCAACACCCACTCAACTAGTCTTTAGTAAGCTCCAAATTGTAATGAATATCCAACCCCATAAGTGACTTAGCACCAACCCAAAAATTTAAAGTAAACTTCTACAAGCTCCAACCTTCAAAGAATCTCTAACTCCCTCTTGACTAAGCACTAACCTAGCCAAGACTAGTTTGATCACCTCAATATACCTTATTCTTCAACTAACAGATGGTGACCTCTTATTCATCTTTTATATCTTCTCTTTCCTATAGCATCATATAAAAAAAACCTATTATTAATTTATGATAGTCTATAAATATTTAATCAACTTATTCATCTCTTTAACCATCTACCCCTCTCAAGCAACCTTCTAGGCTCACTCGATTAATATGCCTCTTACTAGGCTCATTAGGTCAACTGATCTTGTCATCCACATGCATAAATTAAAATTAATGTTTATGATATATCATATGATTATATTTTATGTTCTATGTGACCTAATCCCTCTCAAATATCTCTTTTCTTTGCTTATTTTCTCATCTCCTCAATTAGTCAAAATAGGTCTATTATGCCTTGTATTTATACCAATCACTTGATCTCACCCACATTGGTTGGATAAACATATTTATAGACTATAATTAACATTTTAATAAGTCATAACATACATTTTATAAGTAAAAAAATTATCACATAGGTCGGTCATTACTTACAAGGACCAAAACTGCCATTAGACCTATAGGAGACCTAATGCAATTAGGTCTGTCTCAACCACATGTTACACTTGGACCATATTATAACATATATATCCTTTAAAAATTCATGAAACACTTCAAAAATTCCTTAAATATAATCTTAAAAAATCCATATAGTTCCATACCACCTATTAGTCCAAACCACTCCTTGAACCATGCCATTAGGTCATCTTATCATTAGCCCTTCATACACATAAAAAGTCTACCTTACATAACTAAAGAATATAATAGATTTTCCAATATAATAACATGAAAAAATAAAATTTATAAATCTTAAATGGCCTTATTATCGTCACTATACCCATTATATTTCACCAAAAAATGCACAAGACCTCAAACTAATAACTTTTATATGTTCACTCAGAACTGTCTGAATGCTACAAAACATAGTCATAAATAATTATCTCCCCACAATTTAATATGTACTTATCATGAAGAATAATATATTATAATTTAAATTTAATACCTCCATAACATATTTAAAAGTAATTTATTCTTCAAATCTGGGTAAAACACTCCAAACACATCTCAACAAGATGATTACACAAAACTGTCAATAGGCCTGTCAACACAGTCATGATAAATGTTGTCTTTATCTATTTTAATGATACTTAAAACACTTATAATTCACATTAATAGATTATATATGACCTATATATCATCATAAAATAGATATATCAATGGTTTTAGTGTTAACCATTAGTCACATAGACCAATTTCTTATCCTTCTATTTCACATTTCTTGCACAACCAAATAGGTCATTTTGACTTCCATATTACAACTCCTTAAACTAACTTTTAAACTTATATAAATAATGTATAGTTCATATAAATTAAAAAAAACATCAAAATTTTTACTAGAAACATAAACTCATGATATAATGTATTACACTCCTTCCTTCATCTTGCATACCTAGAACTTATAGATCTATCTTAATAATTAGTCATGGTGAACAAGACTTAGAAAACCTATAAAATCACTTCCATGAACTTATAATTCATTTAGGTTATCCTTAATCATCCTCAAAATGTATCTAATCACTTAGATAAGACATATTCTGAACACTATTTTCATCATTTTTAATGAGATCCAAATAATATAAATAATATGGATAGGAGTACTAGGTCTTGAAAAATATCCTCAAGTAATTGGATCCATTCCTAATCCACTGCAACTCATCCCTTAACACATTCTCACTCTAATTGGTTTTCTTACTGGTTTAACAATTAGCCTAAATTAGTGATAGGTTAACTTGAGTGACCAATAAATATGACATAGAGGCCATAAATATTCCAAATAACACCATGTACAATAAATATAGGTCTCAATCTTCAACCTACATAAATTTTCATTCTTTGACCTAGTCAACTTTTCCTACTATATAATTTTTTTGAGAAATAGGGGTTTTTATATAGTTTTCAATCACTATCTTGATAAACCACTACCACCTATAGATTATGTATGGAGTGCTCTACCACCTCTAATCATAAAAATATCCTTACAAATACATTTTGGTTCATTTCCAACAAGTTCTTCCTTATCAAGTCATTATAAGGGTATTAGACTAGTTTACATTCTTAACATTTATTCATATAGCTTTGTCTTTTAAACCACCTCCTAATTATTGTAAGTCATTTATATGAACCTTTTCCATATTTCCCTAGGATATCAAGATACCATGCAAAGTTTACACATGCCAATGAGCATCAAAAGTTCCTTCTTGAGTTTATAACTCTTCATTTTACATATATAAAAGACCTTCAAACTCATTTTCTTAATTTCTCCCTCAACTAAGGACCTAAAACATCATCAAAATGATTTAATAAAACTATTACACCTACGTAAAAACTCAAATTATCTCTATCACCTTGAGAACTGACTTTTACCCCTCATTAGACCACACTAGGTCTCTTTGTATGTTAGGTTTTAAACTGCCAGTTACATGTTAGACCTTGAATATACCTTAAGACCTCTTTTACTAATCTCAAAACATAATAATAATGTTATTCACCCTCATACCATTATTACACAAGTTCACAAGCCTCCAAACCTTATCATGATACCTCATTATGCCACCTAGGATATTAGGACAAGGTCTACGAGAAGACCACCAATGAAGAACATACCCATTTGATTCACTTTGAGAGTCATGTGACTGGATCAACACCTTACTCACATGATATAACACTTATTTACACACATTAAGGAACATATAAATCCATAAAATCATCACCATGCCTCTACACTTCCTTTGAAATCAATGACCTTAGGCTTATGACATCAAAGACAACTCGCACTTAGATATCAATGATAGGCTTTAAACACATGACATCAATTACAATTTGAAATAAATAACACATTGAAGAGATGAATGAGGTATTATATATCATCATAGGGGTGTAGATAAATTGTTATGGAGATATAATAGGGCTACTATAGATGAATATCAAGTTTATATGAACTAATCTGTCTTGAAGAGACCTAGTTGAGTGAAGAAGCCTATAAGGTAGTTTGAGAGAGATAAAAGAGTGAGAAGAGCTAAGTAAAGTGATCATCATATGTTGTGTGAGAAATTTTTTTTCAAGGTGATCAAAAATTTTAGGTGGCTGAGTTGGTATTTATTCATCTATGGGGTTGGTGCCTCCTTGCAAGTGGGTACTTGCTAAAGTCTAATTGAGTGGGTGCTTGACTACTTGGGGTTAGTGCTCCATGTGGACTGGGTGATTCACTAAATATTGGTTTTTTATTAATGGATATATTAAATTTACATATATCAGTGGGTTTTCTTCCCCTTGAGGGTTTCTTACATATGTAATGTGTTATCTTGTTTCATGATCTTGTATGGTTGCATATGCTTTTCTAGATGTTCATGTTTGTATGAATGATTCATGTATGATTAAGTGGAATTGAATGAATGTTTTTAAGACATTGATTCACCCCCCCCCCTCAATAATTTTTATTACAATATTTTTTATTAAACTTTGGTCCTTTGAATCAAGATTAATAGCTTGAAGGTGATCCTAAGAAGCACAAGATGTCTAGTGATTAAAAAAAAAAGACAACATGTATGGTGAAGAAGTGTACTATGACAGTGAAGAAGGAGAAGCTAAAGTAGACCTTGAATATGAGCTCATAAGTGCCCTAGATTATTTTAAGCATAAAAATAACACTATCAAGGATCTTAGGAATTAGTTAGAAGGTGTCAATACAAAGTTTAGATCAGAAGAAGTTGAGTATGATCAATTGAAGACAAAACTAGATTATTTGAAGGTTGAACATGCGAAACTCATAGACAAGATGAACAAGTTTGAGAAAGAGGGTGAGAGGTTAGAATAATTCAATGGTACCAAAATTAAAATACCAATTAGGTATCCCAATGAAATAAGGGATAATTTATCAAGAGAATATGGGAAAAGGAGTAATCAGTCAAGAGGTAAGTACAAAAATGTTGTTTTCTACAGTTATCATAATATGAGACACATTCCAAGATTTTGTTCTAATAGAGTTAGAAGGAACTCAAGATTAAAATAGATACAAGAAGATCCTAGGGTGAATAATAAGGGTTAAATATTGGTATATAACCCAAAACAAGTTAGGACTGGTCATATTGAGCCTAAGAGTTAAGATGGATATTTTTTAAGGAGGAATAAAAAACTAAAGAGGATTCTATGATAGATCAAACTACCTTTCACATTGAATATGGAGGCATGTAATGGTATATATATAGTGTTTTATAAAGTCACATGATAGGAGACAAAAATATTCTCATCTCATTAAAGAAAAATGTTGCAAGAACAATGAGATTTGGAGACACCACAACTTCTAATATAGTTGGCAAGGGTAATCTCCCACAACTTCCAATATAGTTGGCAAGGGTATATTGAGATTTGAAAATGGGAAGACTAAGACACAAAATGTGTTTTATGTGAAAGGTTTGAAACATAACCTACTTATTGTAATTCAAATTTTTAATCAAGGACACACACTAACCTTTCATGACATAGGGTGTGAGATAAGGAGAGATAAATTAGGAAGGCTAATTACCAATGCTAAGAGGACTAAGAATAATCTATATGTCTTGAATGATATCAAGAAGGAGATATTATTTATGATAAATATGGATGAAATTTGGCTATAGGAAAAAAAGTTAGGTCACCTAAACTTTGACAATTTGGTCAAGATAAGCACTAATAAGTTTGTGAATAACATGCCTAAGATCACCAAACTTACAAACATACTTTGCAAGGCATGTCAATATGGTAAGAAAACTAGAAGAAGGTTAAAGTCTAAGGAGTACTCTATTATAATACCCTTGGAATTAATACACATTTATCTCTATGGGCCTAAAATAATTTAAATCATTTAATGAGATAGTTACTTCAGGTTACTCATAAATGACTATACAAGAATGACTTGGGTAGCATTCTTACAAGAAAATTTATAATCTCTTGAAAATTTCAAGGTGTTTAAGGCTCTTGTTGAGGATGAGAATAATGTGAAGATAAAGTTCCTAATATATAATAGATGAGGATATTTTTGGTATAATTAGTTTTATTACTTTTGTCAGGTTGATGAAATGAGGAGATAGTTCTCAGTAGCTAGGATACCATAGTAGAATGGGGTAGTGGAAAGAAAGAATAATATAGTTTAAGAGATGGATAAAACTATGCTAAATGAGTATATATTATTTTATGGATATTGGAGAGAGGTATTAATCACTAAAATCTACATTTTTAATAGAGGATAGATAAGGACTAATGGTAAAAAGACTCCTTATGAATTGTGGAAAGGCAGACTTGCTAATGTGGAACACTTTAGAGTGTTTGGGAGCAAATTTTTCATCAAAATAGATGATGAAGACTTTTAAAAGTTTTATTCTAAACCTGATGAAGGTATATTTTTAGGATACTCATCAATTATCTCAACCTATATATGTTATAAAAAGATGTTATAGAAGATAGTGGAAATTACCAATGTGAAGATTGATGAGACAAGGAAATCACACTCACCATCAAAGGATACTCTAGAGAATCTAGACTTCAAGAATGAAGAAAAAACTATAGAGGTTTATGAGGAAGAATAAGAAGTTTAGGATAGATAGGACTCAAAATACCCCTCAAGATAAATTCAAAGAGATCATCCTGAATCTCAAATCATTGGCAACAAGAAAATAGGTATCTAAATAAGGATAAGATTGGTAAGTAATATAAATCAAGAGAATTTTTCTCTATTGTCTAAGATTGAACCTAAAAATTTTAAATAAGTAATTATAGACAAATTTTGTGTAGGATCTATGAATGAGGAGTTAAACCAAATAGAGAAGAATGAGACTTTGGAACTAGTTCCTAAGACTAAAGACAAGAATGTCATTGGCACAAAAT
Source organism: Torreya grandis (assembly GCA_037957365.1). Classification (NCBI taxonomy): domain Eukaryota; kingdom Viridiplantae; phylum Streptophyta; class Pinopsida; order Cupressales; family Taxaceae; genus Torreya; species Torreya grandis. The sequence continues at coordinate 326,839 of JARHVA010008799.1, forward strand.
GGGTGTTTAAAAATAAGTTGAATAAATATGGAGAATTAACTAAGAATAAGGATATATTGGTATACAAGGTATATACGTAAGTTTAAAGGGTATACTTTTAGGAGACATTTGCACTAGTAGTAATATTGGAGACCATCACATTATTTTTAGCATATGCAAGATTCAAAGGGTTCAAGGTATACTAAATGGATGTCAAAGCTACCTTTTTGAATGGGAATTTAGAAGAGGAGGTGTAAATAGATAAACCTAAGGGGTTCTCACTATCAAGTGACAAGAAATATGTTTGTAGATTGAAAAATTCTCTTTATGGTCTAAATTAATATCCTAGAGATTGGTATGCCAAGTTGGATATGTATCTGTTGGATGATTGATTCAAAATTCCTAGGAATTGCAGATAGTAATCTATATATAAAATAGAATATAACCATCAATTGTTAATAGTTTTCTATGTGGATGACATCATATTTGGTAGAAATAATGAGAACATGACCAAGGTCTTTATAGAGGTGATGAAGAAAGAGTTTAAGATGTCCATGCTAGGAAAACTATCATTACTTATTGGGTTGTAAATCACTCAATCTAAAAAAGGTATATTAATTTCACAAGCCAAGTACATAAGTGAGATTTTGAAAAAGTTTGAAATGGAATATTACAAGGTAGCTAGTACACTTATGATCACAGTATGTAAGTTGAGCAAGGAAGATGAGTGTCCAAAGGTTAATCAGATGTCATATAGGTCAATTATTAGAAGTTTTCTATATACCACTACCTCTATACCTGACATCATGAAAGTAGTAGGTCTTATAGGAAGGTTTTAAGTAGATCTAAGGGAAAATAATTTACAAGCAATAAAAATGATGCTCAAGTATCTCAGGGGGACTATAGAGTTTGAGTTATGGTATTTATGGAGAAAGGAGTTAAATTTGACAACCTATATAGATACATACTATGTAGGGAGTCTAGATGATAGCAAGAGTACAAATGGAGGAGTTGTCTTCTTAAGTGGGCGTCTAATTTCGTTGATAAGCAAAAAGAAACTATCAGTATCATTATCCACTTATGAAGCTGATTACATTGTAGAGAATTCATGCTACACTCAAGTTTTATGGATGAGATAGACCTTAAAAGACTAAAAGGTGTAGTATGATGGTCCTAGCCCTATTTATTGTGACAATACAAGTGTTATAAGTGTCTTAAAGAAACCTATCATGAACTCAAGGAATAAGCACATTCCTATCAGGTATCAATTTCTAAGAGATAAGGTAAGTGAAAAAAGTGTCAAAATTAAATATGTTTCTACACAAGATCATATTGCAAACATTTTGACCAAACCACTTCTAAAAGAAACATTTAAACACCTAAGATAGGAACTGGGTGTAGTTCCTACCCCTAGCAATTACTAAGGAATTAAAGTTCTTAGGGGGAGATAATCAAGTGGTTCATTAGTTCTAATTGTAAGATATTAATGCTGAGAAGGTATGCATGTAGATAGGGGGACCATGTTTATATGATGACTCATAAACTCATAGTTGTGTATGTTGAGTGTTTTCATTGCAAGGAGTGTGATCCAAGGAGTTGTAGACATCACTTTGTCATTTATTTAAAATTGGGAGAAATTTTAGAATGAGGGATAAGTGTTTTTTATAGTTGTTTACATCAATGACAAAGGGGGAGATTATTGAGGATTATCATTGATGTCAAAGGTGCATCTTACATGAGGTTGATGTCATTGAGAAAGTGTGCCTACTTGACAATATGTTGATATGAAAAGTGGAATTTATGGAGTGTTGTCATTGAATTATGTTGTCATGAAAGATAATTTGAAGGTGAAAAATGACTTACAACTACATAAAGGTATAGGTCTTTGAGTAGCTAAATCCTAGTCATGGCATGAAGAAACCTATGAGAAGGTATGAGATTGGTGGCTTGGTGATATATATGAAAATATGCATGATTATTTGTATGAGGTTTCTAGATAATTCATGTGAGGCATTATATCACTCATGAGAGTCTCAAGGTGAGCCTACATGGATAGGACCTTTAGACCAAGTTTGCACCTAGACCACTTTTAAACCCTGCATGGCCTAATGTGGTATCGTGATCTATTATCAAGGCATGTTAAGGATGTATGGAATTGATTAAGCATGAGAGAGTTTGATTATGTGAGTTAGGTGGATATTATATGGAAATAGACATGAAGGTTATTTCTAAGACCTAATGTGGTTTGCAAGTTAAGGTTTAGAGAGAAAAGAGAGAGAATGTGGCCTAATGAGGGGTCATGATCAGATTTCAGAGTGTTTTGGATTATGTAATAATTTTTAGAGGTGATTTATGTTTTTTCAATTATTTTCATATAGTTTGAGGTCATAATATGAAGGAAAAGTAATGAAAATTTGATTGGAGGTCTCTCAAGTGCTTAGAATGAAGGGTTCTCAACCCAAGAAGGATTTTATTGTGCTCATTAAATCATAAAATACTTTCATGGGAACAAAATATATTAATTGTATATGGTTAATTATCCTAAATAAAAATTACATGCATTAGATTTTGGATTGAGGAGCTATGCTTTATTAACAATTGTTAAGAATGGAAACATGTTTATACCCTCTTAGAAGGATAATAAGGACCCAATGTTGAAGATGTTGATCAAAAGTTCCCAAAATCAATTTGTGTGATTATTTAATCTATTGGATAATATATTTTACTCTCAAAGGTACCTCAAAGTGGTATTGGTTAGAGAGAGGAGAGAAAATATTGAGTTGTAGGCTTGTTTCTGAATAAGTTATTATAAAAGTCAAAAGTTGTATTGGACATAGTAATCAAATAGATGGAGGAAGAAGGTAAATACTCATATATCATGTCCATAAATTTTTATGTATATTTTCTATCCCTAAATTTTTATAAACTAGACATCTAAATTACCCAATCACTAACAAGCCAAATGGTGCAAGCAGTGATAAACCCAAACAACAGTGAGAAGATGAATAGGAATGTGTTATCATGATAAAGTGATGAAAAAAGTTACATGGAGGTTTTTTTTAAGAATTTTATGTATTATTAATTATTTTTATAAATATCATAATTTGGGTATAGTGTAAAATGATAAAGCTAAAATAGCTTGTCTGACTCAATGAGGTTTGTGTATAATGAGGTCAATAAATTGGTTTATAAGACCAATAAGTTCTAGTAGAAAATATGATTTTTATATCTAAATATAGTATTGGGATGTCATATATTAATAAAAATTCATATTAATTCATTTAAAATGTATATACAGAGGTGTTGGAGGTCTGAGTCGCCATGACTAGTCTTTGAGGAAAACTAGCAGTTCTGAGTGAACAAGTTGTAGGAGTGTTTTTTAGTCTTAATGCCATGTGTGATGAATTATAATGCACTTATTAAATTTTTTTAGTTATTTTATTTTTTATTTATATGATTTATTATCATGTTTTTTTGTCTAAATAATGTGTTATCTTCAATTGTTTAAGATAGACCTTTCTATGTGTGTGAGGGCCTAATGTAAACAATACTAATGATGTGCTTCAAGTGGTGGTTAGAGATAAAAAAGTGTCATGGAAATAATATGAGATTATTTGAGGTCTATTTGAGTGGTATATAAATTTTTCCTACTATTTTTGGAGTTTTAAAGTATTCCAAGGAGATCAAAGGGTAATGTGTACTAATGAAGGCCTAATTGAATTAGGTCTCCTTAAAGCCTACAAGAGGTTTTGGTCTTTTAAGTTATGGCTGACCTATTGTAATGATTTATTAGCATATGAAAATTTTTATAATACATATTTAAATGTTATTATAAGTGTGAAATTTTGTGTGGTTGACCAAGAGGTGTGTGAGCTATAGGATTATATAAGAATAAGGCCTAATTGGCTAGTTAGAGAATTTGAGTGTGCAAATGAATGAAATAACACATTGAAGAGTTGGAGGAGGTATTATAGACCATCATATGGGTGTATAAAAAATTTCATGAATATATAATATGGGTACTATATATGAATATCAAAGTCATATGACCTAATATGTCTTAAAGAGACCTAGTTGAGCAAAGAAGCCTAGAAGGTAGTTTGAGAGAGATAGAAGAGTGAGAAGAGATAAAGAAGGTGATCATCATCTGTTGTGTGAGAAAATAGTTTTTCTAAATCTGATAAAAAAAAATTATGTCGATGATTTGGTGTTGAGTCATCTAGGGGGTTGGTGTCTCCTCACATGTTGGTGCTTTCTAAGGCCTAGTTGAGTGGGTGCTTGTCTAGTTGGGGTTGGTGCTCCATGTGGAATTGATGCTTCACTAAAAATTGGTTTTTTTATTATAGGACAATATCCCATTTGAATATATTAGTGGGTTTTCTCCCTCTTTATGGTTTCATACATATGTAATGTGTTATCTTGTTTCATGATCTTGTATGGTTGCATATGCTTTACTAGATGTTCATGTTTATATGAATGATTCATGTATGCTTAAGTGGAATTGAATGAATTATTTAAAGATAATGATTCAACCACACCCCCCCCCTTATTCATTTACTTCCAACACACACAATATCACTCAAAATTAATTCAAAATTCAATGGTCCAAGGAGACCACAAACAAGGGGTGTATACAATGAGAAATGCATCAGATCTATAAATTAATCCTAGATTGGAGATGATGGATCATACTTACACTTCCAATTGTAAATACATTAGATAATCATTTTTATGACCAATATGGATCCACTAGACCTAATCAAAGGATCTATTACCATAAATAATATTACTAGGGAGGGTTATAAAGCCTCTAGTCAAGAAAAACTATGAAATAACCTTATCTAGGTCCTATGTTTTCATATTCACTAAACTAATAACAAGTAAAGCAAAAATCTAATCTAGTGCTCACCAAATATTGTGTCAAAAAGTGGGGGTGATAAAAAAATAAAATTAAGCATGCATATAAGACATATAATCATGCCAATGTATTGTTGAGAGTAGCTACTGAGAGGGGGGGTGAATTAGTAGTTAAAAATGCTTATTCAATTCCTTAAACTCATTCATCATACATGAACATGAAAGGTTATACATTAAAACATGAATAAGAGCATACATCACATGAACACATCATTTATGTGGGAAACCCTCTAGGGGGTAAAACCCACTCTCAATCCTAAAACAACAATGGACTATTGTCCTATAATATGAAGCAAACAAGAGACTTTAGACCATCACCAACTGATCAAGGAGCATTTACCCCCCAATTTATTCCAACTCCAACTAGACCTTTAGCTAGCTCAAAATAATGAGGATACAACCCCCTAGGTGATTAATCACCCACTCAACCACCTCTGATCTGATGTCCACCACTACTCTGATGCCTTCTACATGTGATGATGACCTTCCCTTACTCTAACACTTACAATCCCCTTCACAAACCATTCTCTCATCCAAGTCACACTTTAGACTGTTAGGTCTAATGACTTTCTAGATCATAAACTAATATACCAAACATGAATAATTATCTTCACCCTCTAAATTTCCTCAATGACCCATCTCTACTCCTTGACTGAGTTTTTTCCTTTGCTTGAATTACCACACTCTCATGCATCTCCAAATAGGCTAATTTGACCTTACATATATATCACTGCATCATCTAACCCATCATGGTCAGCCAAGATAATTCACATACTTATCTTACCCTTATAAAATATCCTCATACACTTCATCAAGGCAACTCAAACACTCCATAAGTTTTCCATACTTCAAAAGGAACTTATCTAATTACTAGGCTACATTAGGCCCAATTAGCCCTTATAAGTCATTTGCCACATATGACCATCTCCATAAATAATATCCATCATCAAAGAATAAACAATAATATAATTCAATAAAATTTAATTCAAACCTTTTCATATCCCAATAATCTCCCATACATAAAATATACTTAGAATTCACCATTAGGTCCAAATAGACCTAATAGGCCTAAAACCACTTGCTCACAAAAAAGATCTCAAAAACATAATAAATATCTCAAATTAACACTTTATTACTCCCACATTGGTCTATAACATCTGTAAATCCAAACCACTACTCCATCCAAGCCATTCTCTCTCTCACTCCAAGACCTGTAAATACCCAAAAAATACTACCAAGAAGAATTTAAGCATGAAAATGATTTTATAAAAAAATATATTGAATATATCACATTAATAGGTCATAAATAACCTTTAAAAAATTATTCAATCCATTATTCACCATTACATAGACCAAATAGCTTCAAACCAATTCTCTCAAGATGACCACTTAGACTGGTCATGCACATTAGAAACTCAGTCAAAGAAATTTGAATGCTCCAATAAAACTAGAGGAAATATATGAATAAAAAATACATGTAATAAATATATGAGACTTATATAAGACCAAAAATCTCTCACTCATCTTAAACTCTACTCAAACTAGCTCAAACTAGCCTCTCCAAATAGGCCACTTCAGACTACCTACAAGCTCCAAAAACTAGTCATGATGAACATGACATATAACACTTGTGAAAACACTTCATTTATCTTCCAATGCCTTACTATGATACTCCAAAAAATTATAACATCTCAAGTCACAAAATTCATATTATTCAATGGCCACTTTACTACTGTAAACCATTCTCATTGTCAAGGTTCCAATGTCTTCTCTTACATAGACTAGTCATTTTGTGAGCTCCTTATAGATATTTTATAAGAACCATAAACATTTTAAAATAAGTATAATATGAGGTATATATATTTAAATAAGACTCAAAACCATTTTTTCCATCCCTAAACACCTAAAATCAATCCTTAAATAGGTTCTCACTCTAACTAGTTGTTGTTCACTGTTTACTCCATTGCCACTCTAGCAACTAGTCAACTTAATTGACTTAGATAATTGAAAAAAGACTATTTATTTCAAAAATAACTCTATTTACTTCAATAAAAAGTCCTATTATTAAATATCCAACAACTCTCAAGCATTGACTCAATCAACCCTACATGTAGCAATAAAATCTTTAGAAACAAACATATTTTTATACCTTCTACTCACTATCCTAACACATCACTACCACCTGAAGATTCCTATAAGAGTCCTCTATATTTTTAAATATTAAAACATATACAACCAAACCATTATATGACATTTATATCAATATATCTCCAACCACTTCATTATGAGGTTTTATAAAGGGTTTTAAACTAGTCTACATTCTTAATGAATGTTCATAAAGCTCTATCCCTTGATCTACTAAAAAATACTTGGAAAGGATTATTAGGTACATGTAAAAAATCTCCCAAAAGTATCAGTTCCCCATGAAAATTATGAACATGCCAATTATCATCACAAACTTATTCTTGGGCTAGGAAACCTCTATTTTTCATGCATAGAATACTTCCCAACATACCAACTTGATTTATCTTCCTCCTCAGGGCCTAAAACCTGGTAAAAGCCTTTGAAAAACCATGTGATACCACAAACCATACTTACATGAGCTCTAATAACTGACATATCTTTATGATTTCTCACAAGGACCTCATTAGCCTATCTTGCCTAATAGGCCTAGAACCACCAGACCAACTTGCCTCTTGAAGATACTTGGAAACTTATCCACTAATCTCATATCACCTTTGATATCTTCAATCCACTCATGTAAAATAATAGAACCAACAACCAAGAATAAATAATGCATATACCTCTTACCTTATCAAGTAACCTAGCAAAGTTAAACACACAAAGCATAAGATGACTTACATTCCACATGAAGGCCATATGAGAAGACTTCTCCTACTCCCCCTCAGACCACTACCACTTAAGAAACAAATAACTCAACTCCCCCTTTACTAATTACTAAACTCAGAGCTATAAGTATCCAAGAGACCTAAAAAACATTGAAGCACACTCTCTTCCTTCAAAAGATATGATCAAACAACTGAATCTTCTCAAGAAAAATTGAATAACTAGAACTCAGTCCTTCTCTCAAGCTACCTAGATCCTTAGACATATCACCAATTACATAGTAACATATCTCCCCTTAGGACCTTTCTCCACTTTGAATGCTCTTCCTCAATTTATACAATCCATGTAAACCTATAGGACCTCCAAGAATAGCTACCATCACTTTAAATAACAATATGAGCACCATAACACTATGCAAA